>JAFMSR010000015.1:43922698-44332247 GCA_022818135.1 Saxidomus purpurata
CCAACAGCTACTATTTATGCTGTTTTACACATTACCGCCGAACTGAAAAAAGGTCCGTAGTAGTTACGATAGTTTTCAAAAAATCGGCTTCTAAGAATCGAAATAATCTATGTCTTGTAGTGCTTTATCGAAATTGAAGCATTTCCCGTCGGTAATGTGCCTGTGTAATAATTCACTCGGGCTTCGCCCTCGTGAATTATTCCGCCAGGCACATCACCTCCAGGGAATGCTTCAATTTCGATAAAGCACTCCAAGCCATAGATTATTTCTTAAATAAATACATAACCATGTCCGAATTACTACATGCATACGAATATATATGATATATATGTTTATCACTTTATGGTGGGGGTAAGAGTGAGGTTGGGTGCGCACCATAAACCGGTTTAAGCTCCCCAGTGGTGTTTTTGCCACTGACCGTTCCAAGGCGGTGCCCCACTGTGTTCCTTTAATTGTTCGTTTTGTCCTCGTGTGTTTGCTTTGTGTGCTGGTGTGTGTTGGTGGTGTATATGTGTGTGTGTACATGATTGTGTGTGTGTGTCGTGTGTGTGTACGTGTGTGTGTGTGTGTGTGCACTTCTGGGTGCTGTGGGGCTCGTTTTGGGGAGGCTGCGTTTTTGGTACGTGGCATTCCCTGTTTGATATTATTTTTGTTTTTAGAATACAGAAGAACATTGTTTCTATCTGCAACAACTACTGTACCAGTTGCGTGAACTATAAGACAACATACGATTTATATGTAGGCATAATTTATCTTTAGCTACTTTATACAATAATTGTACAAATTATGCTTATTAGTATTGTAAGGAACAGGTCATATGACTAGAAATATTATGTAAATACAATTACAAATATTTTTTTATATATATACATTGTAAGATAAATGAATTGTTGGCAATTAAGGTGTGTTAAGCATACATCTATACCAATATTGAACTGTGACAAGCTACCGGCAGCTGTATAATCACTTATATCGTATACCTGTCATAAATACTTGATCCTGATTCGCCGACAGCGCTCACGTGCCGGGTCCGCAAAAGTATGTGTTGACCTAAAAATTGATGTGTAGACCTGCACAAATTATAACTTGTCATTTCTGTTATATTTTCGCGTAATTGTCACTTCTTTTTATGAAGTATACGATATAATAATTTTAAACTAATGTTTCTGTCAATATATAGTTTTGCAGATCTGTGAAAAAATGATATTGACTTCGGACTTCGTTCTCGGTCAATATCACTTTTAATAGGTCTGCAAAACTATACATTGACCGAAATATAAGTCTATAATTGAATGATATACCATCAAGCTTGTTGCTATAGAATACCAAGAAAGCCATTTACCTTATCAACTTAAGTTCTCATATAAGATATAGTATGGGGCATTGCATTTAGTTATGCTCTCGAAATATAACGAGTATATGTTGTCTCAGTGTACACGTCATACAGTAATTTGGTATCTCTGTTCCCCAGGCCTATTGAAAGTAACGGAAGCTGTCGTGATTTCTAAGATGTAGCAAACAAAGTTAATTATTATTTGAGAGGACTGTTATTGCGTAATGTGTCATCGTCTTCATTCGTTCTTTATGCTCGACTGAAAGCGTGACCGATAAGTTTTGTCACACAGTTCCATAACTGATGGATTATCCATAACAGAAGTTATACGTTCCATACAGAAGTTCAACGATTGTTTTTTTCTTATTAAGGTATATGTTAACTTACGTACCGGACATTTGTAATTCATTTATGATCAGGGCGAACAATAGAACTTATAAAATTTATACAGAAATGAATGAGACTCAAAACAATAAAGATAATTTGTAGTCTTGGTTAATAGGTCTTTAGACATTTGTTTCAGATTAATTTTAAAGGTTCAAAGGCGCGGCCATTTGATAGTTTCCGAAAAAATCTTCTACAAGTGTAGAATCTATAATAAAAACGTCTACACGGCGCTTAAGGTAATATATTCAAAAATATAAATGACACGTACATTTGGCTTAGAGAAATCTTCTGTATTCTTGCATGCCGGATCGGGGTATCCGCAGTTTTCACCAGTGCTGAAAAATCTTATATTACATGCCTACAGGTAATATGACTCGCGTGGGTTACTTGTGACGCAACGTTATAAACATTGTGACGTAACTTCCACAAACAAAGCATCTGAATATCGCTTGTTTTATACCATAGTGTATTAGAAATCTGTTTAAAGTGCAAGACGGTATGCAAAAAAAGAAAAAAAAATATCATGAGACACTTGGTTTACATGGAAATATCCATTGCAGAGCCTCGTTCCCGCCAAAACAGTTACCCTCTGTGACGGATATTTCAATTTGAACCGCATGCTCATGAAAGAAACTATAAATATTTGGCTGACAGAACGTGCAAAAGGATGCAACACTAGAAAATATTTGATAAAATAAAGTTACAGTTCTAGCGTTCAAGATAAGATTCATTTATTTATTTTTTATGTACGAACACGACGAAGAGTTTTGGCATAAAGTGACATCGGGTGTACTCAGCCACCTAAGCATAAATCGATTTTGCAATGCTACAATGATGGTAAATTAGACTTTGTTCCGACTTTTATACAAACCAACGTTCTGGTTCCCACATCAATACTAAATAAATTTAACAGCATGCATAAGGAACGGGAAACCAAGACAATTTCAATACACATAACAGAGGCTCTTCTCGGCATGGTCGTATGTACTCGGACACTTTGTCGGGTTTACTCGGCCGATGATTAGTGTTCTCAATATACTGCTCCGTTTTCATCATTAGGTATGCTATATACAATTGATGGATAGTGCTGTAATTGCAACATGGAAACGGACACAGGGCATATCAAGAATAACCACATTCATAGAACACAGGTTTCTCTACTCAGCAAAAAAGTAGAGAGAAAAGAGAACAAGAGTTTAAAATTTGAAAAAATTCAAAAAGACATCACAAACAATTGACAAAATTGTATTTTGTTTTCAGGAAATAAACATTTGCAAAGCACTACAGTGCGCTATGTTTTTTTAAAATTATTTCCTTTCATCAATTACTTAATTAATAAATTGATTTATTTCAAACATCCTCAAATAAGGTTAATTTAAATCAAGTTCTGTCCAATGCCAAAGTTTGCATAAGATTACGATGCTACTTAGCAGTAATCACACTCGAATTGAAGAGCCTCGATTTCATCCTCTGTCATAAGACCAAGGTCAATTGAACGAACGCATCAACCTCGGACAACTGTTACAAGCTATCCAGAACAAACTATCATCATAACTTTCCTCACAGACATAGCACTGCCTCAGACCTACTTCAATTTCCATCGCAGATCCGTCACTTAGCTCGGGGATATCAACACTACTATCAGATGAAGAATCGTAATTTTTATTTTTCTTCTGTCTGTACAGTTTCTCAATCTTCTTCACCCGTTTCTGATCTATTTTAAGTTGCTTCTGTTCTTCTCTTTCTTTCTTTTTTGCTTCTTTCTCAGCTAGTTTCGTCTGTCTATCCTGCTTTTTTGTTGCTTTTTTAGTTCTCGCAGTCGTTTACGTTCTTGTTTGTCGGCTTCCTCTTTCTCCTTCCTCTTTCGTTTATCCTCTAACATCTGTCGAAATTTATCTCCAGTTATTGCTTTTGGAATGCTTTCTCTTTTAATCATTTTTTACCAGTGTTTTTTGCGACTGGTGTCGTCAATACTAGGTCGAAGGCAGGTGACACGGATGTAGATGCGGTCATCGGTGTTGTATCAGGCCTCACAGTGGACAAATTCTGCGGGCCATCACACATGCTAGAAGAGCTTTGACATGCAGCTGTAAGGGTGTCATTGCTGGATACGTCAGTCATTGGTCCAAGAGTAGAAGTGGACTCAACGTCGGGATTAGTGACATTGGGTGAAAGAGACACAGCATCGCCAGTTTCATTAACACCAGGTTCGGTCGATTATACGGCCTCCCTCGGCGTGGTGTCAATCTTTTGTAACACTGTTACAGTTGGCTGTTCTTCTGTTGACGTCTGAGATTTAAATACTACACTTGGATCCATTTTGCAAATACCAAGAACCTTTAATGGATTTAGAGGAAAAGTCCGGCGTCACGGAACCCATTGACAGCAACGCTTACACAAGTTGATTTATATGTGACCCATTTTTATGCCTTCTGAAATACACCAGCAAATGTGCGCTTAGTAACATGTTCACCAATGTTTTGAAACTGAAAGTCTCGTACAGCCTGTTTCCATGCATCTTTGAGCACGCTGAATAATCGCAAAAAAACAAAAATAATATCAAACAGGGAATCACATGGTTGCATAATATGAGAAGTCACATGCAAGTCACATGGTTGCATAATATGAGACGCGTGTTCCAACAAACAGTATAGTTGTATGCCAACTACTGTATCTCTACAGATGTCACTAACTTGAAGTGACATATGGGTCGAATGGCCATCAACAAATAGCATGACTGGCTTGCGAACAACTTGCTTATTTATGGACAGCACAAAAACAAAAATAATATCAAACAGGGAAAGCCACGTACCAAAAACGCAGCCTCCCCAAAACGAGCCCCACAGCACCCAGAAGTGCACACCACCAACAAACACATCTCTTAACCATGTGATGAATAATTCAGAATCCATACATCCATTTTCTGTGCGTCCCATCACAGCGTACGGAAATTCTTCGAATGGGTTGTATGAGAAACGTTGTCCGCGATAGACTATAAGAGGTTTGAGAAAGTGACCAGTGGCTCCCATTATACTATGTGGACCTGTGACGAAGTTTGTAAAGCCCTTTCCTTTTTATTGAACAACATTTATATAAGGTTTGGGAATGCAGTTTTCAGACAAGTAATCGGTATTCCCATGGGAACAAATTGTGCACCCCTTGTCGCAGATTTGTTTTTATATTGTTATGAAAGAGACTTTATGTTGAGTCTTTCTCCAGATACGCAGGCAGACATTATCACTGCTTTTAATAATACATCACGCTATTTGGATGATATCCTTAATATGGATAACCCGTTCTTTGGTCAATTGGTAGACACTATTTATCCCCGAGAAACTCCAGTTAATTAAAACTAACAATTTGGATACTGGTGCTTCATTTTTAGATTTACATCTCTCTATTTATAACAATATTATACATACCAAAATTTATGACAAGAGGGATGATTTTAATTTTAGTATTGTAAATTTCCCCCATTTGGATGGGGATGTACCTCATGCTACATCTTATGGGGTATACATTTCTCAGTTAATTCGGTTTGCCAGAGCGTGTAGTCATGTTGAGGATTTCAATGAACGTAATCAATATATTACAAATAAACTTCTTCAACAGGGCTACCGTTATTACAAATTGCGTAAATATTTTGCTAAACTTTACTATCGTAAAAACAAAAATAATATCAAACAGGGAATGCCACGTACCAAAAACGCAGCCTCCCCAAAACGAGCCCCATAGCACCCAGAAGTGCACACCACCAACACACACACACACACATACACACAACACACACATACACACAATCATGTACACACACACACGTACACTACCAACACACACGAGCATACAAAGCACGAGGACAAAACGAACAATTAAAGGAACAAAGTGGGGCACAGCCTTGGAACGGTCAGTGGCAAAAACACCACTGGGGAGCTTAAACCGGTTTATGGTGCGCACCCAACCTCACTCTTACCCCCACCATGTTCCAAAGTCACAGGACAGTGTAAATAAAAGTAATCCCTGCTAGGTGAATCTCTAACACACGCAATGGAAACAAAAGGCATGGTATGTAAAACACAAAAATGCTCGTGTATAAATATATAAAAAGCAAACCTTGAGAACCAAATTCTGATTTGATTTTGAAATTCAATAGTAATCTAAAGACTCTTCTGAGAGAAGGTATTTCAAAACCCGATTTTTATGGGGATGTGGTTTACAAACTTCGTAAGATTTTGGGTCATGGCAATTTTCCAACTGTATTTGCTAAAATTATAAAACGTTTTGTTAAAAGAGGTTACGACCCAACTGTTTTGAGACACACCGCATGTTTGGTGTTCAACCCGTTTACAGTTGGACGCTATGCTTCCCTCTTTGATTGTGTCTGACGGAAGAGGGGGAGGACTCTGTGATGGGCAGTTTTTAAATCCCACTGGGACGAAACTGTTTTGATTTCTGTCCTCTGGCCTGTTTCGTCGGGCCCTTAAGGGTGTTTCTCTTGGTACTCTGCCTTCTGCAAAGGCATTGAGTACATACGTTTTTTGGTTCTCAAGGTTTGCTTTTTATATATTTATACACGAGCATTTTTGTGTTTTACATACCATGCCTTTTGTTTCCATTGCGTGTGTTAGAGATTCACCTAGCAGGGATTACTTTTATTTACACTGTCCTGTGACTTTGGAACATGGTGGGGGTAAGAGTGAGGTTGGGTGCGCACCATAAACCGGTTTAAGCTCCCCAGTGGTGTTTTTGCCACTGACCGTTCCAAGGCGGTGCCCCACTGTGTTCCTTTAATTGTTCGTTTTGTCCTCGTGTGTTTGCTTTGTATACTAGTGAGTACCGGTAGTGTATGTGTGTGTGTGTGTACATGATTGTGTGTGTGTACATGAGTGTGTGTGTACATTGTGGGGCGTTTTGGTGGGGCGTTGTTTTGTTTTTGCGCTGTGTGGGTGTCCCCCTAGGGCACAGTGAAAACCCTGACTCGTCCGCATTGTACAAACGACTGGGGTCTTGCAAAAGAGTGGGGTCCTTCACCTCATTTAGTACGTATTCCTCGTAGTCCTTGAACCACTTGTCTACTTTAGACTGGGTGATGATGGCACGTTCTTTTCCAAGTTGTTGGGGTATACACTCCGTTACTTCTGGGTGCCTTTTTACAAAAGCATACCACCAGTCTTTTCCTGGCCTGTTATCTTTAAATGGGTTAGGTCTGCCGTCGGCTTCAATTATCCGCCTTACGGTGTCAAGCACTTCCTGCCTAGTCCTACCATAACAAATTCGTGACATGAGCAATACCCAATCAACCAAACGTTGTTCCTCGGCGTTCGTTAGGATGGTCTTCGATCGTGGTGTCATGGGGGTTCTACCGGTTACTTTGTCAAACAGAGTACCCCTTGGAATAGAAAACGCCCAAGATGCGGCTCTCAAAAAAACAAAAATAATATCAAACAGGGAATGCCACGTACCAAAAACGCAGCCTCCCCAAAACGAAAAAAGACATAGCGTTGGAATTGACTGCAAGGACGGCTTGCTGTAGTGAAGCAATGTCATGCCTTTTCTGCACTCTTTTAAGAGACCCTTCTTGTTTGCTCATACTGAAAAAGAAAAAAAAAAGATTTTCGAAATCTGTAAAGATAAAACAATCAGATTAAAAATTGTGCAATTCAAAAACGTGCACCTTGGGAGATTTGAACGTGCAGTTTGCACTGAACTTATGCGTGTAAACCACATCACCACTAATAGATAATGGATGCATGTTTGATAAATAATTAGATCTATATAATGATAAAAATGATTTTAGTGTATAGATCTAGATATATATATCTTGAAACGAACAAGTCGAATTTTGTCGGGTCAACCCGGCCACCCAACAATAAAATGTTTACGCATTGAAATGACATGCAAACATCTAACAAATGAAAGAAATATGGCCGTGTTTTTTGTACAAAAATTTATACACTGAAAATGGTACTGCCTAACATACGTATAATCTTAGCTCTCACACGTTGTTAAGATAAGAAAACTGTAATTACCTGACTGCTATCCAGTGATGCGATGTTAATGCCTTCATATAGGTTTCGACTGTGTTTTCATGAAATATTTGAAAACATGCGCTCAAAAACTTTTTGTTCTACGTCATTAAAATATGACATAATAAGCACAAACTGTCGATATCAGACACGGCCGAGTATTACCGACGGCCGAGTACACCCGATGTCACTCTGCTACGTGAGCGAATTCAGTTAGACTTAGAAAACATAAGTGAATCAGACAAGTACATAAAACATATGCTTTGGTGGTACTTAACACTAAATCAAATTTTCTTTTAAATCTGGAATTGCAACAGCGAAATACAGTTTGAAACTGGCTTCTAAAATTTAAAAATAGCCGTGGAGTACTTCCTTGTTTGAAATACTGCTGCAGAAGAAAACGAGTGAATGCTTTTATATTTCCTTAGATTTACCTGGGTGGTCTTTTTGTCCTTCCTTCGCTTTATTGCATGTTGTAAACAGTCAGAGATATACTTTGCACATAATTGGAAGTAAATTTCTTCAACTTTAATTCATAATAAGCATGCTTATTTTCATGTACAACCTAATTACAGACTGTCTCTGGGGGACTTCTGAAAATTACAAAGATATTTGAAAACTGGAAAACCTACTTAGTTTTTAAAAAAGCAAAATATAATTCAAATTCATTTATTCTTTTGTTAAACTAGAATTTTGAGCACAATATGGTAACATTCGATGCAGTATGTCATATATTTCCTTCTGAGAAGACGCCTGTTGCAATTTCAGATTTAAAAGAAAATTCGATTAGGTGTTAGTAATGGACCTTTTATCAAATAAAAAGGAGACTCACAGTCAGATCATTTGTTTCTAAGGAAAACCTTAAATATTTATACAAACATGTAGAAAACAGCTACATGTTCTCCGTATTAGGTGATTTAATTTGCTTGTTAGAAATGAGGATTTTTTTAACTACTAAATTTTTCATTCTTGAAAATTGAGACGCTCGAGACGAGGCATTTTTACCGCTTAATTTAATGAATTATTGTATTTTATATACTGATGCGCCGAATGACTAAAGTTTATATAAAGACAAATGAAGTTGTACATTTGAACATGTAAATTCAACATAATTATAAAAAGAGCAACTTGACATATAACCTGTACGAAAACTCTGAGCCTATTCTGTATAGAATCTGTACCAATTCTGATCAGAATGCATACAGAATTTCTGTTTTCTGTACAGAGTAGACACAGACATGTAATCTGGAATGAAATAATTTGAAAAACTATGAGATGGATTCATACAAGGGTTTCATCAACACTGGCCCAGTGGATTCAGAGATGTTGTTTGAAGAAAAATGTTAACGGACGTACGAAATGCGATCCTAATGGCTCACTCTGGCACTTTGTGCCATGCCAGGTGAGCTAAAAATATTTAAAAAAAAAGAATTATATACAATTTGACAGGGTATAGTTTTTTAAAAATATTTACATTTAATAATAGTGTCAAAAAAACAAACATAATATCAAACAGGGAATGCCACGTACTCAATACGCAGCCTCCCCAAAACGTACCCCACAGCACCCATAGAAGTGCACACCACCAACTCACACACACACACGCACGCATACACACACGACACACACACACAATCATGTACACACACATATACACTACCAACACACACGCATACAAAGCAAACAAACGAGGACAAAACGAACAATTAAAGGAAGCACAGTGGGGCACCGCCTTGGAACGGTCAGTGGCAAAAAACCACTGGGGAGCTTAAACCGGTTTAGGTGCGCACCCAACCTCACTCTACCCCACCATGTTCCAAAGTCACAGGACAGTGTAAATTAAAGTAATCCCTGCTAGGTGAATCCTAACACACGCAATGGAAACAAAAGGCATGGTGTGTAAAAAACACAAAATGCTCGTGTATAAATATATAAAAAGCCGAGTGAATTCCCGTCAACAATTGACACCATTCCAGCTGTTGTACGTATCCCTATCCTACATTATTTCCATAGCAATGTAACATTATGTTATGAACTTTTATGCATTTGTATAGTCTTCAGGCAAATATAATATAATAATACAATAGTAAAAGATTGTTTAAAGCTGCTCGCTCTCAGATTTTGGTATAAAAATAAAGTTCTTCAAACTGTATGTAAATAACATATAGTCCTATAAAAAGGCTCCAGTGTAAATTTATGTCACGCATATCTCTTAATTTCAAATAATACGCTACCAAACTCAAAAGCGTTGCAAATTGTATAATTTCAGACTCCATTTTGATTGATGGCAGATTGTCCGATAATAGATCTGTTACAATTGTGGCTCGTTTTGGGGAGGCTGCGTTTTTGGTACGTGGCATTCCCTGTTTGATATTATTTTTGTTTTTTTGTTTTCAGTCATTAACTTAAAAGTGATGATTATTCTTAATATGTACTAAGCCTTGATACAGCATATACTTTTGATGAATTTCCTGATTGTGTTCAATTTTTTTGTTCGTCTACATGCTTTCTACTTCAACAGATCCTGATCAAGAAAAATAAGAACAAATTGAAACTGCAACTATTCCGGGAAAAAGACTATGGCCACAGACATAATTGAGATTGGAAAGGAAAATGTACGTTATACCGGGTGGATGGGGGTGTACTGCATTGCTTAAGTAACGTACACGTATCAGAAACAAGCGCAAAATTCACTTGAAAACCCGAAACTACATTTTGTATATGAATCACGACACAAATCCATTTTATTATCACAGCTTGTAACATCTTTCAGTGATTTTTTACATACATTAAAACACATAGATACACTTTAAAGTACTTCTAGGAAACAGAATGTAAAGCAAAGTGTAACAAATATAAATGATTATTCTTACCTCTTCTTTCTAACATTATACCGTAAAATGCGCGAATTGGAGACTTGTACTTCGTTATACGAGCACGGCGAAAATACAGTAGAGATAGTTAAAAGTAAGATTATCAATGACATGGATCTTTGTAAAGGATGGGTAAATTTAATTGTGGTACAAGACAGAAAAAATCAAACGATTGTGTGGTTTCAGGGACACTGGCAGAAGTGGTTGATACTGTATGTTTAAGATTTGTTTGAAGAAGTTGTGTTTCGTTTTGTAAAAAGTTTCAGCACCTCATTTTTGAAAATATTTCTTAATGCATATTAAACGGGAAAAAAGTAAAGCCCCTTGAAAAAAAGGTTATGGAAAAAAATAGAAGGACCCCAAAAATGTAACATTTAAGTAAATCGACGCCACAAATGGCAAAAAATATTCTCGTACTAAATTAGCAGGCGTCTTGGATACTGATAAATACACTGTACTTCAATAATAGGTCATACAAAAGCACATGTCATAAATATTTTGTGAAGCTTATTACATCCCCACACTAATAAAACACCACAATATATATGAATGCTTCTCTCTTAGTAGCTCAATAAAGAATTGCAATATAATGCTTACCCCAAACATTTTCACATCACGTTTAGTTAATGAACCATTTGAACACATTATGCCTGAAACGTCAGATTTTGATATATTTTCGGCATCAACTGGTAAAGGGACAGGTAAAAGTGAAGGAAACGGTAAAGGTAAACGTTCTAAAGGTTCAAACACTGTTTAACGGACTACATGCTGACTCGCCAGACTGGATCATGATCAAGTGACTGCATGGCTACTGTGTTTGGCATTTTCACAGTTGATCAATGGAAAAAGTATAAAAGATGCTACGTTTACCTGTCCCTTCTGCAAATAAGGTTTAAATACATACGTTTCTTGGTTCTCAAGGTTTGCTTTATATATATTCATACACGAGCATTTTTGTGTTTTACATACCATGCCTTTTGTTTCCATTGCGTGTGTTAGAGATTCACCTAGCAGGGATTACTTTTATTTACACTGTCCTGTGACTTTGGAACATGGTGGGGGTGGGGGTAAGAGTGAGGTTGGGTGCGCACCATAAACCGGTTTAAGCTCCCCAGTGGTGTTTTT
Organism: Saxidomus purpurata; assembly: GCA_022818135.1. NCBI lineage: Eukaryota > Metazoa > Mollusca > Bivalvia > Venerida > Veneridae > Saxidomus > Saxidomus purpurata. The sequence continues at coordinate 43,934,440 of JAFMSR010000015.1, forward strand.
GCCACTGACCGTTCCAAGGCGGTGCCCCACTGTGTTCCTTTAATTGTTCGTTTTGTCCTCGTGTGTTTACTTTGTATGCTAGTGTGTGTTGGTAGTGTATATGTGTGTGTGTACATGATTGCGTGTGTGTGTGTGTTGGTGGTGTGCACTTCTTGGTGCTATGGGGCTCGTTTTGGGGAGGCTGCGTTTTTGGTATGTGGCATTCCCTGTTTGATATTATTTTTGTTTTTAAAAGCTGCTCGCTCACAGATTTTGATGAAAAGGTATGTAGAACTTATGTTTTTTACCAAAATCTGAGAGCGAGCAGCTTTAACAAACATACTTTTTAAGAAATTATCTTTGTATGAATAGTTTCCAGATAACACAGTAATGGCAACCAGTGCATTCACATCTGAACTACGAAAGGGTAATGACTGTTTCTTTGAAAATTTCAAAAGTAGTGGTGGTGACAAAGTAGCTCCGTCTTATGACAGGCTTATCATTGTTTTAGACAGTAAACGCTGGTTACCTCTTGGCTTAATGTGTATATGTGTGTGTGTACATGATTGTGTGTGTGTCGTGTGTGTGTGCGTGTGTGTGTGTGTGTGTGTGTGTGTGTGTGTGTGTGTGTGTTGGTGGTGTGCACTTTTGGGTGCTGTGGGGCTCGTTTTGGGGAGTCTGCGTTTTTGGTACGTGGCATTCCGTGTTTGATATTATTTTTGTTTTAATATAGAACACATGTAAAAGTGCACATGACCATTGTCTCGTTTTGTCATTTGTATACTTGCAAAATTTAATGAAAGATTATTATGATTGTCATTATTATTATTATTATTATTAATATGCATTCAATAAGTTTACCAGTGAACAGATGTATTTTGCAGTTTAATTCAAATGTTTTCATTGATTTTGTGGGTTTTTTTTTTAGATATGTAGCCTGACGTCTATAAATAAATATTGGAATAACAACAAAAAATGGTTCATTTGAAATTTCCTTTTAGTTTATGTTGCAGTTATTTTGCAGGTATCAACACATAACTTTATGTACAGTACCTGGTACAGTATGTAACATTTCAGAAGATCAAAGCACCTACAATTTTGGCATCTGTCAAATCTAAGGGGTCAATGGTGTCAAACTAAAACCTGTATTTCTAAAGTTCGAGTCATGGGCGTTAACTAAATAGATATTAACCAAATAGAAATTGCCCATCTGAAGAGAAATGAACAAAAAGCCATTCATAATTTATTTCCCCAATCAGAATGTGTCCCTAAGATGTGAAATGATTTTGACATTGGTATAAGTACCAAAATGCTTTTTGGCAGTAGCTCATTGCAAGCACTAAAATGGAAATTAATCACCACTCGTGGTGATAGTGGTCTATCGCAAAGAAGTGTTTGAAGTGTAATAAAATCTAAAAACTCTAAAATCAAAATTCTTTTAACAGTAATTTTTGCGTAAAGTGACACCAAACAAAAACGTTCGTTACAACCGCTTTTGTAAAGTGGGTAAGAGTGAGGTTGGGTGCGCACCATAAACCGGTTTAAGCTCCCCAGTGGTGTTTTTGCCACTGACCGTTCCAAGGCGGTGCCCCACTGTGTTCCGTTAATTGTTCGTTTTGTCCTCGTGTGTTTGCTTTGTATGCTTGTGTGTGTTGGTAGTGTATGTTTGTGTGTGTACATGATTGTGTGTGTGTGTGTGTGTTTGCTAAATTTTACTGTCGTAATTCTGATTTGGTTTTGAAATTCAATAGTAATCTAAAGACTCTTCTGCGAGAAGGTATTTCAAAACCCGATTTTTATGGGGATGTGGTTTACAAACTTCGTAAGATTTTGGGTCATGGCAATTTTCCAACTGTATTTGCTAAAATTATAAAACGTTTTGTTAAAAGAGGTTACGACCCAACTGTTTTGAGACACACCGCATGTTTGGTGTTCAACCCGTTTACAGTTGGACGCTATGCTTCCCTCTTTGATTGTGTCTGACGGAAGAGGGGGAGGACTCTGTGATGGGCAGTTTTTAAATCCCACTGGGACGAAACTGTTTTGATTTCTGTCCTCTGGCCTGTTTCGTCGGGCCCTTAAGGGTGTTTCTCTTGGTGCTCTGCCTTCTGCAAATGCATTGAGTACATACGTTTTTTGGTTCTCAAGGCTTGCTTTTTATATATTTATACACGAGCATTTTTGTGTTTTACATACCATGCCTTTTGTTTTCATTGCGTGTGTTTTTGCCACTGACCGTTGCGGGGCCCCACGGGATTCCTTTAATTTTCGTTTTTAGCTAGGTTAGGGGTGGGACATGATTGTGGGTGGGTGGTGGTGGTGTGGGGGGGGTGTTTTTGTCCTGTGACTTTGGCATGGTGGGGGGGTTTGGTGTGCACTTCTGGGTGCGCTTGGGATGGTTTGGTACGGGGGTCCCTTATTTTGTTTTTAGAGATTCACCTAGCAGGGATTACTTTATTTACACTGTCCTGTGACTTTGGAACATGGTGGGGGTAAGTGAGGTGGGTGAGCACCATAAACCGGTTTAAGCTCCCCAGTGGTGTTTTTGCCACGGCGGGGGGGGTGCCCCACTGTGTTCCGTTAATTGTTCGTTTTGTCCTCGTGTGTTTGCTTTGTATGCTTGTGTGTGTGGGGTGGTAGTGTGTGTACATGATTGTGTGTGTGTGTGTGTGTGTGTGTGTGTGTGTGTGTGTGTGTGTGTGTGTGTGTGTGTGTTGTGGTGGTGTGCACTTCTGGGTGCTGTGGGGCTCGTTTTGGGGAGGCTGCGTTTTTGGTACGTGGCATTCCCTGTTTGATATTATTTTTGTTTTTTTGTTTTTGTGTGTGTTGTGTGTATTTCAGAGTTGGTCCATATTTAAAGAGGCACTATTGAATTGGATATTGTTTTATTTCAGAGTTGGTCCATATTTAAAGAGGCATCCCTACATCTAGCAGATTATATTCTTGAAACATAGAATATGTTCAATGAACGTAAAATGATAAATAAATGCAATTTCAAAGAAGAACCTATGGCGAAAAATGTCTCAATCTACCACAATTAATAAATATAGAGGATTTCTGTAATAAATCGCATCAACCCATTTATTGTACAACAACTTTACATAGATTATTAAATGGTAAACCGGTTTAAGCTCCCCAGTGGTGTTTTTGCCACTGACCGTTCCAAGGCGGTGCCCCACTGTGTTCCTTTTGTCCTCGTGTGTTTGCTTTGTATGCTAGTGTGTGTTGGTAGTGTGTGTGTGTACATGATTGTGTGTGTGTCGTGCGTGCGTGCGTGTGTGTGTGTGTGTGTGTGGTGTGCACTTCTGGGTGCTGTGGGGCTCGTTTTGGGGAGGCTGCGTTTTTGGTACGTGGCATTCCCTGTTTGATATTATTTTTGTTTTTACGGTACTGCAGTATATTTTAAACCGCTGATTGTATCGATAATGGCTGGGAATGCATAGCTGAAACTTTTAGGTTAAGTTATTGTACTTCCAAAGATTCTATTATTTATGTTTTGAAGGTTATTTAGTTTGACATCAGTAATAGGGTATGTCCCTTAAAGCTGCTCGCTCTCAGTTACCGTTGAAAAGAATATTTTTCAAAATAATTGACATTCTTATTCATTAATATAAAACTAAAGGCTAGGAAAAAAATAAGCAAAAACCTAGGTAGGAATTTCGCAGAAATCGATTGAAAAGGTTGGTTACACGGCACCGCTACACTATATGTTTATATTGAAATTTCAAAAGCGTTTGCAACGCTTTTGAATTTGGTAGCGTATTTTTTGAAATTTAGAGATATACGTGACATGAATTTATACTGGAGCCTTTATCACCGTATGTTCTAAAATACGTTATTTACATACAGTTTGAAGTATGTGCACTTGTGGTTAGCACTTGGTGGTGGTGGTGGTGTGCACTCGTGGTGGTGTGCACTTCTGGGTGCTGTGGGGCTCGTTTTGGGGAGGCTGCGTTTTTGGTACGTGGCATTCCCTGTTTGATATTATTATTTTTTTTTTTGTTGTTGTTTTGAAGAACTTAATTTTTTACCAAAATCTGAGAGCGAGCAGCTTTTATAGATATTGGTAAAATATAACTTCTTCATACGGTATTTTAGATAATGGTCATATGAAAAGGCTCCAGTAAAAATTCCTATCATCTATATATTTAAATGTGGCAGTCTCTGAGATTTTTGGCCCAAATGACATCAGCCTCGTTTCTGAGAAAAACGTCAGAAAACATGACGTCACGTTTTCACAAGTGCGCCAAGTAATTGAATCATTTCAATCCATATTTTATTTCCCCTAGTTAAAACGGTGTCAATGTAACCTTATTTTAGACGAGAAATTTTCGGATGACACGTTTCCAGTTTCATCTTGGAACTGTAAGAAGTTGTAAAGATAAATCCTATTTTACACAGGTAAGGAACATTTGTTTCATTAAAAAATACATGTACCGAAGCAATACTCGATACAGTGGTCGTATATTTTACTAATTAAGTTTTTGTTTTCGTGAACCCGGAAGTAAAACACTTCAACAGAAGACATTTGCATTATTTTGTCATATATTCGTGTGTTCATGTAACCGTATGAAGACCTATGGATGCCAGTATGGATTAAAAAACTATCCAATATGAGTTATCTCTTTACTGTGACGGAAGTAAAATTCATTAACGTTCTTTATTTTTACTGGATGATGCCGTTGATTACATTTATCGCATATTGTATATGGCCACATGATATTTAAACTTTTCATTCCTTTGTATATTCTGGAGTATGGCGACAGATTGCCACAGAAAATTGATGCTTGTCTTTGTTCATAGCCAGAATTTGGCAGTACAGTCAGAATTACGGTATATGATAGGCGACAGATAGGCACCGGAATTTGATGTTATTCTTTGTCTACTAGGCCCGTATCAGGCCCACGGATGCCAGCAGAATAAACTTGTCCACATTATAACATTCATTTAAAGTCTGTATGTTAATTTAATTCGGAAAAACAGACTTGTCGAATTTCCCAAATTCTTTCGTGCATCTGAAAATCTGCTGTTTGTAGATATTTCATGTTCAGGTAAAAACAAAAATAATATCAAACAGGGAATGCCACGTACCAAAAACGCATATTGTAAAGCCTTTTTAGCATCTACTATGATTTCATATTGGTACTCCGCCATTTTGGATTGGAAGTAACTCTTAATTAAGATTTTGTAATGTGTTACCTAACCTATTTTCAGATGGCCTAAATTCCCGAAAACTAATGGCCAAAAGGGCTATCCTACGAACTTATTTGAAATTCTTTATATTTATTTTACGTTCATTGAACACATAATCTGTGAATCGTCGGGATGTAGGGAGTGTGCCTTTAAAGGGACATACCTTATAACTGATTTCAAATAAATAACCCCCAAAACATCAATAATAGAACCTTTGAAAGTACCATAACTTCACCTAAAAGTTTCAGCTATACATTCCCCATTCATTATCAACAAAATTAGCGGTTTAAAATATAATGCAATACCGTAAACTATTCAATAATCTATGTCGAGTTGTACAATTATGGGTGGAATTATGGGTGAAAGCGATTTATTAAAGAAAGCCACAGGCCCGTAGCTACACTGAGGCCGGTGCCTCCCTGTTTTTTCTGCCAAAATTATGAAAAAACGGATATATTTTGAGGCACCGATCTTTTCAGCATAGCCGAGCAGAGGCACTATAAAAATTTGAACAATCTTGGTAGAGGTCCACTAGACAATACTACATGCCAAATATCTAAGCTCTAGGCCTTTTGGTTTCAGAGAAGAAGATTTTTAAAGTTTTTCCTATTTGTTGCTATAGCAACCAGAGTTCTTAATTTAATGGGATTCTTTGAACAACTTTGATAAGAGTTTTATGCAAGGTACATCGCTGCAAAGTTTCATCAACATTGGCCCAGTGGTTTCAGATGAGATGTCGTTTGAAGGAAATGGTTGACGGACGGACGGACGGAATGTGATCCTAATAGCTCACTCTGGCACTTTGTGCCAGGTGAGCTAAAACAAGTACTGGTGTCATATAGAACTCGAAATTCCAATTCCAAGGTACTAACTCGACATTTCGACCTTATATCGCGTAATATCAAGTTTATATATATATCATACACGTGGCTCAAATGCTTAGCTGTATAAATTGAGGAAACTATTTAAACAAGAGGGCCATGATGGTCTTATATCGCTCACCTGAATACCAGTCCACTTGCCTTATGGGTGTGGTCAATTTTGACCCAAGAGGCATGATTTCTTCTTGATGATGGCTTCTTCTCTAAAACCACAAGGCCTCCTAGAGCTCAGATATTTAGCATGTGACATTGTCTAGTGCACCTTTACTACGATTGTTCAAATTATGAGCCCTGGGTCAAAATTGACCCCGCCCGGGAGTCACTTGGCTTTACATAGGCTCATATAGGAAAAACTTTAAAGACCTTCTTCTCTGAAACCACAAGGCCTAGAGCTGAGATATTTAGCATGTAGCATTGTCTAGTGGACCTTTACCAAGATTGTTCAAATGACCCCTTTTAATATAGCAAATGGTAGTCAGGTGAGCGATATATGGCCATCATGGCCCTCTTGTTTCCAGGATGCAGACTCGAGAGCGGATCAATTAATTAAGCCTTAAGCTTTTCATCAAAATCGAGCTAAAATGAATTGTTATAAAATTTCGAGTAGATAAAACAGCTACATGCGATAAAAACAAAAATAATATCAAACAGGGAATGCCACGTACCAAAAACGCAGCCTCCCCAAAACGAGCCCCACAGCACCCAGAAGTGCACACCACCAACACACACACACGCATATACACACGACACACACACACAATCATGTACACACACACATATACACTACCAACACACACTAGCATACAAAGCAAACACACGAGGACAAAACGAACAATTAAAGGAACACAGTGGGGCACCGCCTTGGAACGGTCAGTGGCAAAAACACCACTGGGGAGCTTAAAAACAAAAATAATATCAAACCGGTTTATGGTGCGCACCCAACCTCACTCTTACCCCCACCATGTTCCAAAGTCACAGGACAGTGTAAATAAAAGTAATCCCTGCTAGGTGAATCTCTAACACACGCAATGGAAACAAAAGGCATGGTATGTAAAACACAAAAATGCTCGTGTATAAATATATAAAAAGCAAACCTTGAGAACCAAAAAACGTATGTACTCAATGCCTTTGCAGAAGGCAGAGCACCAAGAGAAACACCCTTAAGGGCCCGACGAAACAGGCCAGAGGACAGAAATCAAAACAGTTTCGTCCCAGTGAGTCATCGCACATGGGACTGATGCATACACAATTTAGTTTCCTTGACCCAATAAATAATGTTTAGATATTTGTACATGTATATGTGCAAAATATGAATGTGCTCAGCTTAACGCGAATTTCAACACCCTGGATGTAATTCTTTACGTTTTCATAGCCACCTTTTAGCGGCTTGCCTCAAAGATGTTATCGGTACGATGACTTATCAACGGCCTTGATACCATCGACATGGATGTTACAAAATGAAGGATATCAATACCGCGCAACTCTATGTAGCGGAAATGGAAATTGTCCGTTCAATAGCTGTTTCATTCACTTAATAGGTAGGCCCGTATACACATATGTCCGTCAGAAGACCTTGCATCCAGGATTCGAGTCCAGGAAAGTTGAATATATCCTGTCCTATATTACAGAAGACAATAAATATACATTATAACAACAAAAATAATATCAAACAGGGAATGCCACATACCAAAAACGCAGCCTCCCCAAAACGAGCCCCATAGCACCCAGAAGTGCACACCACCAAAAAAAAAAAATCAAACAGGGAAGCCACGTACCAAAAACGCAGCCTCCCAAAACGAACCCCACAGCACCCAGAAGTGCACACCACCAACACACACACACACACACACACACACCACACACACACACACAACAGTACACACACACACACATATACAAACACTAACACACAAGCATACAAAGCAAACACACGAGGACAAAAAGAACAATAAAGGAACACAGTGGCGCCGCCTTGGAACGGATGGCAAAAACACCACTGGGGAGCTTAAACCGGTTTATGGTGCGCACCTAACCTCACTCTTACCCCCACCATGTTCCAAAGTCACAGGACAGTGTAAATAAAAGTAATCCCTGCTAGGTGAATCTCTAACACACGCAATGGAAACAAAAAAAAACACACACACACACACACACACACACACACACAATCATGTACACACACATACATTACATACATTAAACAGTTTCTCAGATTAAAACCGACAGCGACCACTTTACCACATAGTTTGATAAATGACAAGCTAACTGCCCTAATTCAAAAGACTTTTGCCAGGGAGAATGTTACATTTCTCGCCTGCAATTTCGATAAAGCTTTTTTTACTAGCTGTATTGTTAAACATTATACTATGTGGACCTGTGACGAAGTTTGTAAAGCCCTTTCCTTTTTATTGAACAACATTTATATAAGGTTTGGGAATGCAGTTTTCAGACAAGTAATCGGTATTCCCATGGGAACAAATTGTGCACCCCTTGTCGCAGATTTGTTTTTATATTGTTATGAAAGAGACTTTATGTTGAGTCTTTCTCCAGACACACAGGCAGACATTATCACTGCTTTTAATAATACATCACGCTATCTGGATGATATTCTTAATATGGATAACCCGTTTTTTGGTCAATTGGTGGACACTATTTATCCCCGGGAACTCCAGTTAATTAAAACTAACAATTTGGATACTGGTGCTTCATTTTTAGATTTACATCTCTCTATTTATAACAATATTATACATACCAAAATTTATGACAAGAGGGATGATTTTAATTTTAGTATTGTAAATTTCCCCCATTTGGATGGGGATGTACCTCATGCTACATCTTATGGGGTATACATTTCTCAGTTAATTCGGTTTGCCAGAGCGTGTAGTTATGTTGAGGATTTCAATGAACGTAATCAATATATTACAAATAAACTTCTTCAACAGGGCTACCGTTATTACAAATTGCGTAAATATTTTGCTAAATTTTACTATCGTAATTCTGATTTGGTTTTGAAATTCAATAGTAATCTAAAGACTCTTCTGCGAGAAGGTATTTCAAAACCCGATTTTTATGGGGATGTGGTTTACAAACTTCGTAAGATTTTGGGTCATGGCAATTTTCCAACTGTATTTGCTAAAATTATAAAACGTTTTGTTAAAAGAGGTTACGACCCAACTGTTTTGAGACACACCGCATGTTTGGTGTTCAACCCGTTTACAGTTGGACGCTATGCTTCCCTGTTTGATTGTGTCTGACGGAAGAGGGGGAGGACTCTGTGATGGGCAGTTTTTAAATCCCACTGGGACGAAACTGTTTTGATTTCTGTCCTCTGGCCTGTTTCGTCGGGCCCTTAAGGGTGTTTCTCTTGGTGCTCTGCCTTCTGCAAAGGCATTGAGTACATACGTTTTTTGGTTCTCAAGGTTTGCTTTTTATATATTTATACACGAGCATTTTTGTGTTTTACATATCATGCCTTTTGTTTCCATTGCGTGTGTTAGAGATTCATCTAGCAGGGATTACTTTTATTTACACTGTCCTGTGACTTTGGGGGGGGGGTTTTTTTTTTTTTTTTGGGTTGTTGTTGTGGCTTTGTGTTTGGGGTTTTTTTTGGTACATGGCCCCCCCTTTGTTTTTTTTTTTTTTTTGGAACATGGTGGGGGTAAGAGTGAGGTTGGGTGCGCACCATAAACCGGTTTAAGCTCCCCAGTGGTGTTTTTGCCACTGACCGTTCCAAGGCGGTGCCCCATTGTGTTCCTTTAATTGTTCGTTTTGTCCTCGTGTGTTTGCTTTGTATACTAGTGTGTGTTGGTAGTGTATATGTGTGTGTGTACATGATCGTGTGTGTATGTCGTGTGTGTGTGTGTGTGTGTGTGTGTTGGTGGTGTGCACTTCTGGGTGCTGTGGGGCTCGTTTTGGGGAGGCTGCGTTTTTGGTACGTGGCATTCCCTGTTTGATATTATTTTTGTTTTTTTGATAGGAAATATTATAGTGTTGACAAATTGCGTCAAACGTCTAGAAGCAAACATATATTATTATTAGTCTTAATCAGCTTCATATATTTTGATCTTTCTGATATGGCCATTTACAACCAAACACAACGAAGAACAGCGGAATGTTTATATGCTATTACATGTACTTTGTACATGTACAATAGATACATACATGTATCTGTGATTTGCATACATTGTCTTGGTCTCCGTTATTATACCAATCCTTTTTATTGCAGTGTTCAATCTTACAGAACATGCCTTAACACGTGTTACTATATTGACTATTCCAGGGGACGAAAGTCATGCTGATGAGCTTCGTGCGCAGGTGGCGCGTGAATTAGAGGAAAATGCCTCCATGTACTTCCAAACACATTCACACATAAAGTTTGTCGTGGATAAGAATGGTTTTACTGAAGACGAAGTTTTAGTTCTCTATCAAACTATGTTATGTGAGGAAAATCATTTAACCGCATTGTCCGAAGAAACCATAACATCTGCAATTAAAAATGAAAGCATTAAAGGTCCACTACTAAGCGAAAATTAAGTGTCAGTTATTTCAATGGCAAGTACATTACCTTATGCAAGACACTAAATAATGTAGTTTGGTAGGTTTAAATTTACAGAAAGTGTTTGGAACACGAAGAAAAGTATGTGTATTATGTTGAAATATCAGTGAATCGACAAAATGACTACCCAGGTCTTTTAACTTTCTTCATAATGCATAGAAAAATAATTGTACATGTACTGTGATTTATTTAGAATTTCTACATACCAACAAACAAAAAAACAAAAATAATATCAAACAGGGAATGCCACGTACCAAAAACGCAGCCTCCCCAAAACGAGCCCCACAGCACCCAGAAGTGCACACCACCAACACACACACACACACACACACACACACACACAACACAACACACACACACAATCATGTACACACACACACACACACACACAATCATGTACACACACACATAAACTACCAACACACACTAGCATACAAAGCAACCACACGAGGACAAAACGAACAATTAAAGGAACACATTTTTTATTAAAAATAACTTATTTCTGTGCTTTTTAAAGTATTATTTGAATTTTCGCTTTTGTTGGTATTGGACCTTTAAAACGCGCACTGAAAAGCGTTGGTGCAGTATGCTAGTTTAATGGCTTTGAGTAGCGTATTAAAGAACATGTAACATCATTTGTCCCGGATATTCCATGGTGCCACAGAGATCTTTACCATGGCGATATCTACCCTGTATCAGCTAAGGCGCCTTTCCTATTTGAAGGAGAATGTGTAATATTCCTTTGGTCAAGAGACGGCAATCTTAGTAACACAGATTCTATTTTTGTTGCAAACCATGTGGTGCCAGTTTTTCATATATCACATAAACGGCGACTAGACGAGCTTCAAATTACAGAACAGGGTATTATACCACCTCAAAAGAAACTAAAGCAGACAAAGTTAAATTCCTTTATACAACAACGTTCTGCAGGCTCGTCGGCGTCTAATATTTCACCGAGAAACATTGAGGAGTTGGCAGATCAGTCCTCGACCCAGAACATTATCCTAGACAACACAAGCTCCGAAATAACTGTGTCGGCCAAATCTACGTCTTCGTTAATTTTACAGTATTCTGTGCAAGGTTTATACATGTGCATGATTTACACTTTTTGTAATAATATTAGTAGTAGTTCTGTGTATACGAGTGATTTCTTAGCAGTTTGTACTTTTAAAAAAGTCGTTAATGTCAAACACAAGAAAAGCTATCAAATGTCACGCATGTCAGAGGTGTTGCGGATACATGTACACATAGCTGTATTGTACTAAAGTGCCGTTGTTATAATGAACTTAGAGCAAAATACATATTAAATAAGTTCTATATAGATGCGAATCTACACAAATTCATTGTACTTATGGCAAACAAAAATGAAAATATATTAGTCAACTTAGCAAAGTATGTTTGGTACGCATTCAAACTTAGAACGGAGTTGTTGGATGCTAAAATGATATAGGGTAGCTGTCAGAACAATTGTATTCTTAGCAAATGTGCAAATATATTTCAGAGTTATTGCCCTTTGTTGCTTTTCCTTGTCCGGAGCATTATTCAAAAACTATTCAATAACCTCTTAAAGAGTTGTTGTACAATTAATGGGTGGATGCGATTTATTACAGAATGCCTTCTTTATTGATTAATTGTGGTAAAATAAAGCATTTTACGATATATTTTGTTCTTCAAATATATGTATTTATCATTTTACGTTAATTAAACACATTATCTTTGTTTCGAGAATATAATCTGCTAGATGCAGGGTATGTCCCTTTAATCCGGGTAGAACATTTTGATAACTGAGCTAATATCACAGCGAGTTTGTCGATATATATAGTCCCTCATCATAATTCGATAATCCTCCGATAAACATAGAATAAATAATAATCTTGTTGATATATGTCTAAATAAGTACGTGTTGTACTGATGAAGATTAAGAATATTGTTAGTATATAACGACCTAAAATCATCAAGAACAAAACGTTATGTTGACACTAGACTTTTTGTTAAGGTGCTAACAGACTCTATCTTTTAATGACATATTACAACGGATGTTATAAATTCTGTACTTTTTAAGACATTTTTATTTTTGTACACGAGAGAAAGGATATACGTTCAGTTCAAAATGTTCTTATAATCTGCTTATAGCCGTTTTCTTGCAAACACGTGAGTATAATCGACATTATGCGTAAATATTCGTCGAACGGGTACGTGTAGCGATTATAAATTAATGACGGCAGATACCAAAACTTGCGTAATGTCAAAATGTGTCCTTACTTTCATTTTCAAACAACACTGTCCGCCATTTTTCCTCTGCAGATACCGGTTCGTCGCTTAATCCTCTGAAGAAACGGTGCTACGTTCACCCCCCTGACTTGGGCAATCCTGAATCTATGTTTAACCATAATCAGCTTGTCATTATGACGTCATCAGTTACGTCATCGGGTTGCAAAATAATTACTTAAAAAAAAACAAAGAATGAATTTTACAATAAAAAGGCTTGGCAGTTCCTTTTAATTGATATTTATTCAAAATATATTGTTCAAGCAAAAAGTATGGGAGATGCAGTTGGAATACTTTATGTCTCTAGATTTCTAATTATACACTACTATTTTAAAGATCTTCGGCGTAAAAGTGAAATTGTCAAAGTTTTTGGGCTAATAAGGTTTATAGTCAGTTGCATGACTTTTTGGCTTCAATACGATATTAAAACATAAAATGTTTAAGTAAATGCTGGTATCAATATGACATGGGGAACTCAACACTGCAATTCAACAGTCTGTTGAAAATGTTGCTATAAAGATCTATTATTGAAAGTTTAGATTAGGCAAAAATAATTATTTCGAATGTTACTTGGGTATTAAAATATTTAATATGGTACAGATGCATGCTTGATTATATTATAGACATCAGAATACAAACACATGTAAGAAAATGAAATTGGAAAGAAGTCTCTAGCCTCAAAGAAAAAAACACACCAACAACTGAGTTAAAAATGCTGAGTCAGACAAACAAAATTAAGACTGCCCGTACGTTGGTAGTTTAAATAGGCAAACCGAAAAGTAATTAAAAATCAAAGAAAACGAAAATCACAGTCAGACCATTAATTTTCCTTCGGAAAAAACTGTTACATATTGATAGAAGACGCCCACGTGCTTTTGTTATCTCGTTATAAACGAGGAGTTTAGGAAATGAGGAGTTCTGGAAACTCAATGTAAAGACACTTGTAAATTAAAACGTTCGAGGCGACGCATTATTTACTTATTTAATTATAGTTCTTTTTAGAAAAGCATTAAATTAACTGATGTCTTCTTTAGTTTGCGTCGAGTTTTACGGTTTTAAGATACACATATCAAATTGAATATAGTTGTGAAATGTTTCATTTGAATTCCTCAGAAATAAAGGGAAAACTTCTTCATGTGTAAGTTGTAACACATAGCTGCTGTCAAGGAAAATACAGAAAGTCTGCGGATAGAATCTAATAGGAAACACCACATCCAGTATCATTCACTTAATTGCCACATAATACATTATATATATTAATTGAACTTTCTTTATAATTTGGTCTTTCTGAAATAAATCGCATCCACTAATTTATTGTACAACAACAACTCTTCAAAGATTATTGAATGGTATAAACCGTTGATTTTATCATTAATGACTGAGAATGCATAGCTTAAACTTTTTAGGTGATATTATAATACTTTCAAAGATTCTAGTATTTATGATATGGAGGTTATTAGTTTGGCATCAGTGATAGGGCATGTCCCTTTAATTTTATTCTAATTTGGAAGCAATGTAATACGAACCATCCAAACAGAATCAAATATTGTGGCTTAAAAGTGGTCATCGGGATTTCTTGAAAAATTGGAGGGGCGAGGAAAATATAATTTTAATATTTTTTTGTTTTGAAGAAATTTTGGAGGAGCGAAGAGCGAAGAAAAAATATCCTTTCTGTTCACATTTAATAGCAAAGTCAAACTTTTGCTTCATATTAGCTGTAAGACAACATTTTTCAAATTTTCTTATATGGGATAAAGATACAGGAAATTTATTATTTCAGGTAAGATAAAGATTTTTTTGGCACACACATATTGTTTCAGAACTGTCAAAGCCGGTTTTTTCCATTAGTAATTATCTTTATTTACTGTAATGAATAAATCTTGTCCAATGGGTCGAGCTAGGGCCAAATTTTAGCGAAAGTCATTTCTCCCCAAACTGGAATAGGGAAAAGTTTGGCCTGAGCCTACAGGGAGAAGGACAGAGTACTGAGATATTTGTCTTTAATTTGTTTCAAAATGAAGCAGATCTAATATTACATAATGAAGTGTGATAAGTCAGGAGATTGACCATTATTATGAGACTTCATCCAGATACCGTATATTTTTGTAGACGATTTCCATGCATTTTTATTGCTTGAACACAAAAGTACAATATACAGTAATTTGGTATAATCATGCACAGTTACAGCCCAACCCCACTTTCCGTAACATAATCATTTCCTAGTTGGCCCAGTTTGAGCCAACAAACAATATGATAGTTCTACAAAAGTAAGATGACAACAATATGTACCGGTAGTCAGCATGGATCAAAGGCCAAAAACAAAGGCAAATTTCATTCTATTGGCAAAATAGTTGGTAACACTAACAGAATGGTATTAAAACCACTCTTCACCAAGTTAAACTGGAGAGTCTAAGGTATGAAACTCATTTTGTTAGCTAAAATACAGCCGATACAAAAAGTGAGCCTATTTTCGGACAGACGCTTACGCGGATACGCCGATTTCAAGCATTTTTCCAACACAAAAGCAATGATAGCTCCAAACTTTTCTTTTATCATAGAGCTAAAGCCGCAGGTGTCACGAGATCAAAGAATGCCGCCGATACTGTCATGTTGTTTGATCTTGTGAAGCACGTGTCATTAAAAAGAGAGAAATATTTTGACAGTTTGAAACATGTACACGTAGCTTTTGACAATAAACTGATAATTTCGGATTATAAAACTCTTACAATGAAGTTTGGAATAGATGATGTTTTGAGTAAGTGTAGGATTCTTTTCCTTTTGATGATAAAATATATTTGTCTCTATTAATAGATTGAATGTGTGGCCGGCGTTGTTTATTTCGATCCGACAGCATGCTAAGTTGTTAATTGTGGGTCTTTGAAGTCGGGAATTTTGAAAGAATCAACATATTTCCTTTTGTATCGATGGGGGGGGGGGGGGGGGAAATAAAAGTTCAGTAAAAGAATAAACCAAAATTCAAGACAGACCCAAATGCGGACATCTCGAAACACCGTGAGCAGCACCACATCACGGTGACCGGACATCATAAGTACGGATGTTCCGAGGTGTTCTTTGTGTGCTATATTGTTTCCGGACGGGAAAACCGTTATCTTACCGTTAAAAGCGCATCTTTACTCTTTGTCAATAGCGACCCTAAAAATAATAACAGATTATTTTTTATGGTGCGGGCGGGAGGGAGCCAATAATAAAAAAATAATATTTTTGTGTTTTAGAAAAAAAATCGTGCGGCAATCCCGATGACCAACTTATTAATTTGGTGTGGCCTTATATGATTGAAACAAGTTTTTTGTCAGTTGTATACGCTGATTTATTGGCGGTGGTTTGACTTTGTCTATATTGGCTGCCAACATCAAATGCGCCGCCAAATATAACCGTCGCTAATATAAGCATCGCCATTTTAAGTACTGGTTAAGGGAGTCCACTCTGTGTTCAATAAGTTAAGGCTAATATGTTATCTGCTATACGTGTCGTTATCTATCGGATAGAGTATATAACTATTAAAAATTAAGAGAAACAAGTATATACAATAAAACACATAATGCCAATAGTGTTAACAATACGATATCGTGCTTAAAGGAGCACTCCCTATATCTAGCAGATAATATTCTCGAAACATAGATTATGTGTTCAATGAACGTAAAATGATAAATAAATACAATTTCATCAAAGAAGAACCTATGACGAAAAATAGCTCATTTTACCACAATTATGTAGAGGCCTTCTGTAATAAATCGCATCCACCTATTAATTGTACAACAACAACTCTAAATAGATTATTGAATGCACTATACACTATAGGCCGAAATGTTAAGTAAAGAATGAACTTTTGAATTGATTATTGAATGGTTTACGGTACAGTAGCATATTTCAAACCGCTGATTTTATCGATAGTGAATGGAATGCATATCTGAAACGTTTAGGTTAAAAACAAAAATAATATCAAACAGGGAATGCCACATACCAAAAACGCAGCCTCCCCAAAACGAGCCCCATAGCACCCAGAAGTGCACACCACCAACACACACACACACACACACACACACACAACACACACAATCATATACACACACATACATACACACACTACCAACACACACTAGCATACAAAGCAAACACACGAGGACAAAACGAACAATTAAAGGAACACAGTGGGGCACCGCCTTGGAACGGTCAGTGGCAAAAACACCACTGGGGAGCTTAAACCGGTTTATGGTGCGCACCCAACCTCACTCTTACCCCCACCATGTTCCAAAGTCACAGGACAGTGTAAATAAAAGTAATCCCTGCTAGGTGAATCTCTAACACACGCAATGGAAACAAAAGGCATGATATGTAAAACACAAAAATGCTCCAGTATGTATATATAAAAAGCAAACCTTGTGTTCCGTTAATGGTTCGTTTTGTCCTATGCTTGTGTGTGTTGGTAGTGTATGTTTGTGTGTGTACAAGAGTGACTCAGACTATCTTGTACACACAGGAACTAGTAAATCTGCTTTTGTAGTTTTCCATTACTATTAAAACAGCTTATTAAGTGCATGAGCACATATACACGTGAATGATGAATCACAACATAAAAAGGTATCTAAAAATCTTTTGGACAACTTTAACTACAAAAGTGGATGCAAAAGATAGATTTAGATGAAGTGTGGAAGCAGGTGTTCACTTCGAAAATATCTTTGCGGTAACTACCAAGTCGCGAGTTTAGTGACTGTTGAATCAACTTAAAGAAATATGATCTGTGAAATAGCTTTTTGTTTTTCCCAGAGAGCTTTCCAATATTCATTTTATAATCTGATCAACACCGTTCAGTCTCAACGTGATCATTTAACGAGGGTTTAGGCTTTACAATTTTTACAATTCCGTATGTTTTTTATCATGTATCTCACAGTGCATGTAACAAGTGAAGTTTCCTGCAACGAAGCATCGATTGCCATTCCACAAATACTGACAATTAAAGCTGCTCTCTCTCTCACTCAGATTTCGGTTACAAAATAAAGTTCTTCAAAGTGTATGAAAATAACGTATTTAGAACATATAGTCATATTTTTCACGGCAACTGAAAGGGAGCAGCTTTAAAGGGGTGCTCCCTGCATCTAATAGATTATATTCTCAAAACATAGATTATGTGTTCAATGAACGTATAATGATAAATAGATACTATTTCAAAGAAGAACCTATGGTGTAGATGCCTAATTTTTTCACAACTAATCAATATAGAGGCATCTGTAATAAATCGCATCCACCCATTAATTGTACAAGAACTCTACATAAATTATAGAATGGTTTACGGTACTGCAGTATATTTTAAAACCGCTGATTTTATCGATAATGACTGGGAATGCATAGCTGAAACTTTTAGGTTTAGTTTAAGTACTTTCAAAGATTCTATTATTTATGTTTTGGAGGTTATTTAGATGATAACTGTTATAGGGTATGTCCCTTTAACATATTTAAACATAATAAAACGTTGTAAGTTGGCTAGAAGTAAACGTGTCGACAAAGACAAACGGCGACGCGGTTTTAAAAATAAGGCAACGAGGTATTCACAATAAGGTCACGTGGTATTAACAAAAAGGCCCAGGAAGAATTGAAAATAAGGCCACATGCTATAAACAAAAATTATGAAATGAAAAATTCGGCGCCTGGAAGTTATACATGAGAATGTTTTTTGTACATGTATACCATCTGAACTGTATGAGAAGGCGGGTTAAATATACTTGTAGCTAACCCATAATGCAGCAACTGTAATAGTCAGACAACATCACTTGACTAGTTTTTTCGGCACTTATCTGGAGTCATTATTGTAACATTTGTTTTACAGTGATTTTGCAGGGAAAATTCTGTTGCGGACTGTCTTTATATTAAAGTTGTCTGTGCACGCCCTTTGACCGGGCCTTCGTTTATGATGTTGTCACGGTGATGTTGTTACGGTGACACCTGTTATTGCATTGAAACAAAAATAATATCAAACAGGGAATGCCACGTACCAAAAACGCAGCCTCCCCAAAACGAACCCCACAAGAAGACGAATCTGTTGTGAGTTTTTCCATCCATTGGAAAAAATTGTGAGTCATGTTCTGAGACAAAACAGAAAGCTTTTATTTGTTACTTTTGATATAGTGGTATCATTCGCATCGCATAAATTCTGGTTGATATAACTTTATTTGTTCTTGAATTGACGTGTTTCGACAAAAAATTATATTGCCTCTAGTAGCATCGTTATGAAAACGTGTGAAGAGTACCATCTTCGTTACATTATGTTCCACGTGAAAGTATACTAGTAACTCGGCATATTGAATACGAAATTGCATAATGTAATTTGGTTTTTGACGTGGTCTATGTAGATATATTACCCGCTTAGATTAAACAGCCGTTAGGCGGGTAATATATCAACATTTACTACGTCAAAAATCTAATACAAATTGAAATACCCTTCTTTAACTCATAATTATTGCTCGTATTTTTGAAACTTAAAGTGTGTGGTGGCCGTGAGCACGGATGCATATATCCTCACGGCGCTTTATGGTCGCTAAATGACGCACCAAACATATTTGACGTAGGGTACAAAGAAGGGAAATTTCAAATGTATATTAACCTGCCTGGTCTGTTGATTTTAATGTATTTAACAAATAATTGACGGCTGGAAATGCTTTGGATGGGTTACAAAATGAAATATTTAAAGATGTGATCCTCTGTAGAAGGTGATATTTAATTGGCTGAGTATCAAGGCACTTAAAAAACAAAAATAAATGAAACTTGATTACAGGTGGTAAAAAGCAGTGAAACTATAATGTTATTACAAAAGTAACAAGTATTTTCAAATAGCATTAATACAGAAACCGTTTGTAGTATTCCCCTATCCAAATATTGATACATGCATCTTGTGTCTCTCGAGCATTGGAAGCCATAGACTGCACACGTAATTCTGCAATTTGTTGTTCCTTACTCATCTGTATACATTAATTTTACTTCTGCTGTATGAGATTTCTAGATAAATATAATAATACACAGATCCCCGAGCCCCATATTATCGATCCTGTACAAGACTCGAACAAATCCAGCATTATGGATCACATTACTATTGATATATTCATCTACTTTGGGTATAATTTAGGCTCTCGTACTGTTATCATTATTTTTCTATTTGCATACATGTAGCAAACGTGGAAATAATACAAACACAGTATGTCAGCTGACTTAAAACACTAAAGTCTTTAATGTGTAATGTTGTTTTAATGCCTTGATAGTTCTGAATTTAGAACTCAAGAGTGTGACTGTGGTATTCAGGAATTAATTACCACTGACAAAGGAAGCTTTATTAGTGCGTTATCTGTAATTGAGAAAAGCCTTGTGAAAGACGTCCCGTTTTGAATTTCAATTAATGATCTTGTGTTTTAGTTATATCCTAACACCGAATGCGTTGTGTTTCAGCTAATGGGATATGTTTTTTTATATAAATAATTTTTCTAAAGAAACTTTGTTTTCGTTGATATATATCACTGTCTACATTACGTCGTGCAGGAAAAAGAAATTAGTACATAACTTTATTGAAACCTACATAAAGATACTTTACCTAGCAAAAGCAAATGTTATTGTAAAATATGTAACACAATTTCCAAAATATATTTTAAAAACTCTAGAGGACGACTGCCTGAAAAGAACGTTTGCAACATGCTGATTTATATCCCCAAACTTATGTGAATTACAAATGTGCTACATGTCCTGATTGCTATGGTACACGTCCATGTTACAAAGGAAACGTACTTTTATTACTGAACATGCTTCTCTCAAACTGCTTTATCTCCATGGTGACCTGACTTGACGCAAACAGATCTGACTGCGTACAAAGAGTCGCCCGCTTCAAAACCATCAACTTGATAATGCATGTATTTGTACTACAAACACCACGTGACAATATTATGTAAACTTCATAATTTAGATCACTGAATAACTTATCGATTAAATTAAGGTTAAATTTAGGTCATAAAATATATCACAAGAACTACAATCATCATACAATACTTTAATACATGTGTACCAACAAAAGTAATATGGCAGTTACTAATGAATCTGGGTAGTATTTGTTAGGGTGTTTTGCAAGACTCTTAAAATAAGTAATAACACAGACAATATGTTTTCACTTTCGTAGTGAATAAACGATGATAAATGAAATGGACTATACAATATGTGTGTCTGGGTTTTTTTCCTCAGACTAATTCAAATCACTTTGTGTTCTGATTGACGCCAGTGTTTTTAGCTCACCTGGCACAAAGTGCCAGAATGAGCTATTAGGATCACTTTCCGTCCGTATGTCCGCCCGCCCGTCCGTCCACCATTTCATTCAAACGACATCTCCTCTGAAACCACTGGGCCAATGTTGATGAAACTTTGCAGGGGTGTACCTTGCATGAACCTCTATCAAAGTTGTTCAAAGAATTCCATTCCATGCAGAACTCTGGTTGCTATGGCAACAAATAGGAAACACTTCAAAAATCTTCTTTGAAACCACAAGGCGTAAAGCTTAGATATTTGGCATGTAGCATTGTCTAGTAGACTTCTACCAAGATTATTCAAATTATGTCCCTGGGTCAAAATTGACCCCGCGCGGGTGGTCACTTAGTTTTGCATAGGCTTATATAGGAAAAACTTAAAAAAATCATCTTCTCTGAAACCGAAAGGCATAGAGCTTAGATATTTGGCATGTAGCATTGGCTAGTAGACTTCTACCACGATTGTTCAAATTATGCCCCTTGGATTATAATTGACCACCGCACGGGGGTCACTTAGTTTTCGTAGGCAAATATAGGAAAACATTTAAAAATTATTCTCCTCTGGAACCACAAGTCCTAGAGCTTAGATATTTAGCATGTAGCATTGTCTAGTAGACCTCTATCAAGATTCGTCAAATTATGCCCCTGCGATCAAAATTGACCTTGCCCAGGGGTCACTTAGTTTTACGTAGGCTTATATAGGAAAAACTTTAAAAATCTTCTCTAAAACCACAAGGCCGAGAGCTTAGATATTTAGCATGTGGCATTGTCTAGTAGACCTTTACCAAGATTGTTCAAATTATGACCCCTTGGTCAAAATTGTCACTTGGTTTTACAAAGGCTTATATAGGAAAAACTTCAACAATCTTCTCTGAAAACAAAAACAAAAAAAAAACAAAACAAAAATAAAAGGGATAAAAAAAAAATAAAAAAAAAAAATAAACAAACAGGGAGGAACAGGATAGGAACAGAGATACAAGACCTAGAGATTAGATATTTTGCATGTAGAAATGCGTAGTGGTCCTCTGCCAAGATTGTTCAAATTATTAGCCCCGGGTCAAAATTGACCCCTCCAGGGGGGTCACTTGATTTTACATAAGCTTATACAGCAAAAACTTAAAAGATCTTTTTCTCTGAAACCACAGGGCCTAGAGCTTAGATATTTAGGATGTAATATTGCCTAGTAGACGTCTTTAAAGTTTGTTTAAATCATACCCCTTGGGTCAATATTATCCCTGCAAAGGAGGTCACTTGTTTTACAAAGATGTATGTAGGAAAACCTATTTGCTATGTAACATTATATTATGGTCTTCCACCTATTTTGTTCAAATCAAAATTGACCACACCCATTAGGCAAGTGGACTGGTATTCAGGTGAGCGATACAGGGCCCTATTGTTTGTAATTTTTAGCGAAAACAGTAAGAAAATTAATAATTAGGTATGTCGGCTGTCTTGTCGCGTAATATGGCAAAACAGGTTAAGGTGTTCGAAGAAATGGCGAAATCAAACAAATTTGAAACGATAGCTTTTTAAAACATTTTTTAAAGTTTGCACTCGCATCCTTTGCATGGCTTATACATTTCAGCAGCATGAACTATCAACAAGAGGACCATGATGGCCCTATATCGCTCACCTTGGTACAAGTCCACTTGCCTGGTGGAAGATCACTAGATAATGTTATATACCAAAAAGGTTTTCCTATATATACGCCTTTGTAAAACAAATGATCCCCCCGGGCAAGGTCAATTTTGACCCCAGGGGCATAATTTGAACAAACTTTGAAGAGGTCTACTAGGCAATGCTACATGCCAACTATCTAAGCTCTAGGCCTTGTGGTTTCAGAGAAAAAGATTTAAAAATTATTTCCTATATAAGCCTATGTTAAACTATGTGACCTCGTGGGGGTCAATTTTGACCAGGGGTAATAATTTGAACAATCTTGGTAGAGGTCCACTAGACAATGCTACATGCTAAATATCTCAGCTCTAGGCCTTGTGGTTTCAGAGAAGATTTTTAAAGTGTGTCCGATATAAGCCTATGTAAAACCAAGTGACCCCCTGGGCTGGGTCAGTTTTGACTCGGGGCTCATAATTTGAAAATCTTGGAAGAGGTCCACTAGACAACGCCACATGCTAGATATCTAAGCTCTAGGCCTTTTGGTTTCAGAGAAGAAGATTTTAAAAATAATTCCTAAAATTTTTCTTATATGAGCCTTTGTAAAATCTAGTGATCCCCTGGGCGGGGTCAATTTGACCCGAGTCTAATAATTTGAACATTTGACCCGATGCTAATAATTTGAACAATCTTGGTAGTGGTGCACTAGACAATGCCACATGCTAAATATCTAAGCTCTAGGCCTTACGGTTTCAGAGAAGAAAAGTTTTAAAGTTTTTCCTATATAAGCCTATATAAAACCAAGTGACCGCCTGTGCTGGGTCAGTTTTGATCCAGGGCTCATAATTTGAACAATCTTGGTACAAGTCCACTAGACAATGCCACATGCTAAATATCTAATCTCTAGGCTTTGTGGTTTCAGAGAAGAAGAGTTTTAAATTTTTTCCTATAATAGCCTATGTAAAACCAAGAGACCCCCGGGCAGGGTCAATTTTAATAGCCTATGCTAAACTAAGTGACCACCCGCACGGGGTCAATTTTGACCGGGAGGTCATGATTTGAACAATCTTGGTAAAGGTCCACTAAACAATGCTACATGCCAAATATGTAAGCTCTAGGCTTTGTGGTTGCAGAGAAGAAGATTTTTAAAAGTTTTTCCTATTTGTTGCCATAGCAACCAGAGTTCTGCATTGAACGGAATTCTTTGAACAAATTTGATGCTTCATGCAAGGAACATCCCCGCAAAGTTTCATCAACATTGGCCCAGTGGTTTCAGAGGAGATATCGTTGGAAGGAAATGGTGGACGGACGGACGTACGACGGACCCCGGACGGAAAGCGATCCATATAGCTCACTGAGGTGAGCTTAAAATGAAATATTTTTGTAGTACTAATGTTTTATGAGTATGTCGTAGAAGTATGCAGACTGCGGAATAAATTAAAACCTTTTTGCTGAAGTCAGTTTGCTTTTAACAAATGAACATTCTCTTTTAACTCCTTTCTGCGATCATTTAAGGCCTATTAGCTCCAGATACAACACATTCCTTAAACACACATTCACCTGACCGGGTGCAAATTTTAATAGCAATGCCCGGCGAACCGTTGTCACCTGAGACCTCATTCGTAAACCTTCGGAATATATCCTTGTCGCCTTTTGAAAGTGAGCGCATGTTTGTGGGATTTTGAATGTAGTGATATTTTTAAATAATTTTGATGGAACGCTTGGACTTCTTAGGATTAGACTAGAACTGATTTAGAGAATAACTAAGCCTTATTTATAGACACGCGATGATATTGTATGCTCATTTATTTTATGGAGAAATTCAAACATGGGGTGCCCAAACGTCATCTGACTGTGGTAAAATCATCCTGGATTTTGTTTGCTTTTAAAGAGGCACTCCCTGCATCTAGCAGATTATATTGTCTAAACATAGATTATGTGTTCAATGAACGTAAACTGATAAATAAATACAATTTCAAAGAAGACCCTATGGCGAAAAATGCATCATTTTACCACAATTAAGGTTTTCCGTAATAAATCGCATCCACCCATTAATTGTACAATAACAACTCAACTTAGATTATTGAACTCAACTCGATAATGACTGTGAATGCATAGCTGAAACGTTTAGGTTAAGTTATAATACTTCCAAAGATTATAGCATTTGTGCTTTGGAGGTATTTAGTTTGATGTCAGTTATAGGGTATGTCCCTTTAAAGTCGGGGAGGAAATAAAGTAAGCGATGCTAGTTTTGAAAGGAAAATATAGAGTTGAAGATGACCCATTTTATACACTTAATGTTAAATGTTTGAATATAATGCAAAAACAGTAGAGGTTGGGTATCCGTTGTTTGTGGCTTAAACTCAAGCTGAAGCACAGCGCGTGTTTGCTTTGAAATCCTTGACAAGAACGTTAAGAAAAGTGTTGTTCTCTTGACATTCTGAAGGGCAAACTAATTTTCAGACATAAAGCTCACAGCTTAAATAGTTCATTAAATATTACTAATATTTAGATTAATTTAAAATTCTAAAATCCTAAAATTCTGAATTGTATTCTTTGTCAATCAAATTTATCTGATGACTGTCAAAGTCTGGAAATATGTATGGAAAATATGGCATATATTCAGCTATCAAAAACAATAACTTTGGAATTTAATGTCTGATACATTGTTCTTAGGTATTTAACATTAAATGTTTCACTAGTCTAAGAGCATAGTACATGTTTGTTATGATTTTCATTTTTTCAAATTAAAATACATATTGCAATTTTGAAAAATAAAGTATGAACTGAATTTTGATTTAAGTGCACTTGCGTCTTCAACGTAGGAGAATACTCCTCGTTGAGGTAAGACATCCAGGATGCACATGACTTTTTAAAGTTTCAAAATGTCATGGAAAATCCACTGAATTGTGCATAAATGTCAAGTCAAACATTGAATATAGAACTATGTTGGCTGTGTTCAGGCCCGGCTTTCACTAACGTTCTCAAGATAAAATCTCAGCTTGAATCTGACACTATTCTCAAGACCTAAGACTTACCCTGAGATTTTTCTCACTTTAGCTTTCACTAACAAATTCTGAGAATATTCTCATCTCAAAAGCTGAGAACTTTCTCAGATTCTCTGAGACACCGTCTGTAGTGTCTCAAACCCGTCCGAGTCTGAGAAATGGTGGTCATTAGACGGTTTCGTGTCAGGCGAAGGCGAGATCGCCGGATCTTCAGAGAAAGATTCTGCATAACAACTATGTCTGATGAAGACCTGCGGCGACGGTTCCGCTTCAGCAGCGGAACCATTTTGTTCTTTTTTGGGCTGGTCAGGCCATTTTTAGTGAGGGAGACAATGAGGAGCCGGGCTGTTTCTCCGATGTTGGCAGTTGCTGACTGCCCTTCGGTTTTTCTCCACTGGCGCATTTATGCGTCTCGTTGGGGACTCAGTCGGATTATCCGAGACATTGGTGAGCAGATCTGTGTATAGAGTGGCCAGTGCCCTAGAGAGAAACGCCAGGAATTTCATTAGCATGCCAAGGAACACACGGGTCATGAAGGACAAATTCTATAGATTAAGCAGTGAGTGATTTGTAAACAGTTTGTTACAATTCATACAATGCAAAATATCCCAACTAAATATAGAATGCACTTCATGCACTCTGTTAGATTGAAGCGGAAATAACCCCAAAAAAACTAAAATAATATCAAACAGGGAATGCCACGTACCAAAAACGCAGCCTCCCCAAAACGAGCGCCACAGCACCCAGAAAGCATGACACATTTATAAAAATATACATAAAATGGCTGCCGGTTGCTAAGGAATTATGTTTACATTCCCTGTTTGATATTATTTTTGTTTTTTACACCCTGTTTTACTTAGTCGATACGTATTTATAAACTACTTGTTGTTCATGTGTATTGTTAACAACTTCCAGCATAACTGCAATTTTTATTTTGAAAAAATATACAAGCTCATCTACAGTCTACTGTGGTTTCATGCACTGATTTCATGAATTGATTCGTACCAAAAACATACGTACCATGCTTTAGTCTGTCTTTTACTTATATTTTACTGGTATTACAATTGCTTTAGAAATATACATAGGGAATACGCATGTATTTAATTATTTCTAGGAAATGGTGGCAGATAACTTTTGTCCAATACTTTTATTTCAAATAAATTCAGAACTAGTGTCAGGGTCTGTATGTTACATGACATATGGAGCCTGCTTGAATTTACAAATTATTTTGCACATGCAAAAAGGATGTACACATTCAGTTCTTTGTTTCAAAGTGACAATCATACATTAGGCATATTCTTATATATATGAATTCACCTGTGTCACATTTTCAACATTGAAAATGCCAGTAAATTGCCATGAAAAACAAGATCATAATGATTCTTTGCTACAGATGTTGTAGCTTTTTGACTTTTTTCATGCAATAATATTTATTTCTTGGCAACAACTGTAACATCATCATCATCATCCTCATCTCCAGTAATTGCATCACTCTGCATGGAGTATACTCGCAATTGGCTTAAACTATATATATATATATATATATATACATGTATATATATACATGAGCAGCAGGCAGGACTGACTGTTTTCAAAAATAAAAAGTTCCACTATTAACAATTTCTATTAAAAGTGTAAAACAACTCTGTGACTTGTACTTTATATGTTGGCTGGCCAGAGCTGATTGGAAAACATCCAGGTTGGTCTTGTCAACAACATCTTGCGGCAACTTGTTCCAAAGCACGACGGTTGCAGGAAAGAAACTATTAACATGAGTGACAACAGAGGGCTCTCCTTGATGTGAAGATAATGACAATAAAATAATGACATCTACCTTTTTTTACAATTTCTGTTGCCATTGACCGGTTACAATTTTTCGTTTCTCTTCCCATTCTTTACAACAAAGCTATAAGCAAAGGTCTTGATGAATACTGAGTCTGTTCATTGTGCTAATCCATTGATCATCAAACCCCTTTTATAAGCACCTTCACCACAGTGTTAATTCAAATAGAATCCGACTAAAGTTTGAAATCTCAGTTTGATTGGTTAAAATGAAAAATGCAACATTCCAATTTTATGCTATATACAGTTTGGTGCCAAAAGTGATTACCCAACATCACAAAAAACACCTGTTATATTTTCAATATGAAATGGTTCATCTTTCAATATGGATAGTACAGTACCACTAACTCATTGGCCACTGAACTCACTGAAAATATACTGATCATGATCTACAAGTGTATGTATTACAGATTAACAAACGTCATTTCTTTGGTTCATCCGCATCTAATGGCAATGATCCACTGTCTTAGCTAAACTGAATTTTATTCCTGTATCCAAAATCCTTAAGATACTATATAGGAAGTGAGGGATGTTGTTTTATAATATTATATCTTACATACTCATATGAGCATAATCTAATACACATATTATTGTTTGATATTGTGCAGCTGGTGTATTCTATTCCATCCTTTCACATTTTAATTTCTTCCAGGATTTCCCAATGTTATTGGTGCAATTGACTGCACACACATTCCTATACAGGCGCCTTCAAACAACGAACCAGACTTTGTCAATAGGAAAGGCTATCATTCAATTAATGTACATGTAAACTTTTAAAGGTTGATATATTTATTAATTGCTGTATTAATAATGATTGAGTATAGCCTATGTAAGTAAAATGTGTAAGTTCAATATTGCATACATTTACTGATGTTCACTAATGCTGCCTAGCTATTAGCAGAAATAGCTAGAAGGTCCCAAGCCCTTGTAAAAGCAGAGGGAAGAAATATCAGAAAAATGTAATAAATGTATTCAGTGATCTGTTTGTTATATTTGATTCTAAAAGACCTTCCATGGTGATTACTTTTACATAACGTTACAACAGATTATTTTTCTTAAATTTACTTAATACTATGTAACAGTGATATTGGATAAAGGGATTTATATATTTAGATAATATATATGTATATTCAACTTAACACGAAGTTGTTGTTGTCCTCTAGTGCTGCCTGGCAATTGGCAACAATAGCTAGAAGTTCCCAAGCTCTTGTTAAAGCAGGGGGAATAAATATCAGTTAGCTTTCTAAATACTGTTTATGTGCATGTACATGATGTAGGTGCATAACTAATGCTAAGCATTATGGTTTCTATTAACTGAATATAATGTAAATAACAATTGATCAGCATAGATACACCAGTATGAAATCATTTTTAAGAAGCTGGTACATGTATAACAAGACTTAAATAATAACAACCAAGTCAAACTAAAGCTATCACTAAATGTGATTAATACCTCCGAAAGACTGCTTCATAAACTGAGGAAGTTTGTAGTAACAGAATACCTTGCAAACAAACTAAAGAGATATTGTTTATGGCAATAACTCTGTAATTTGTCAAGATAGAGTTATGGTTCTTGTACACTAGACTTCCTCTCAATGTGCTTGACCATTGTATGAAGTTGTAGTGAATTCCAACCAATAGTTTTGGAATTATGCTCCGGACAAGTAAAAGTAACAAAGGGCAATAACTCTGAAATGAGTCAAGATAGAGTTATGGTTCCTGTGCACTGCATTTTCTTTCATTGTGCTTGACCATTGTATGAAGTTGTATTGAATTCCAACCAGTAGTTTTTGAATAATGCTCCGGACAAGGAAAAGTAATAAAGGGCAATAACTCTGTAATTAGTCAAGATAAGAGTTATGGTTCCTGTGCACTGCACTTTCTCTTATTGTGCTTGACCATTGTATGAAGTTGTATTGTAATCCAACTGGTAGTTTTCGAATTATGCTCTGGACAAGGAAAAGTAACAAAGGGCAATAACTCTGTAATGAGTCAAGATAGAGTTATGTTTTCTATGCACTGTACTTCCTCTCAATGTACTTGACCATTGTACGAGGTTGTATTGAATTCCAACCAGTAGTTTTCAAGTTATGCTCCGGACAAGGAAAAGTAACAAAGGACAATAACTCTGTAAATAATCAAGATAGAGTTATGGTTCTTGTACACTGCACTTTCTCTGATTGTGCTTGATCATTGTATGAAGTTGTATTGTAATCCAACTGGTAGTTTTCGAATTATGCTCCGGACAAGGAAAAATAACAAAGGGCAATAACTCCGTTATTAGTCAAGATGGAGTTGTGGTTCTTGTGCACTGCACTTTCTCTTAATGTGCTTGACCATTGTATGAGGTTGTATTGAATTCCAACCAGTCGTTTTCAAGTTATGCTCCGGACAAGGAAAATGCAACAGACCGCCCGACCGACCAACCACCGGGTGACTCCTATATACCCCCCTAAACTTCGTTTCGGGGGTATAATCATGTTTTATATGCATGTTTGATACATGTGGTAAATCGCATGTCAGTCGTGTATTTTTGCTGCCATTTGTACATGTACACAAATTCAAAAATGAACAAGGGCACCATTTAATTTTCAGAACATACGTATTGGTTAAAGCTGCTCGCTCTCAGGATTTGGTAAAAAAATAAAAGTTCTTCAAACTGTTTGAAAATAACATATTTCCGAACATACAGCCATATACAAAGGTTGCAGTATGAATTCCTGTAATTCAAAAGTGTATCTATAGATTAGAAACTTTTGAAATTCCAATATAATATGTTATTTTGTTTTTGAAGTGGTATATGGGGACATATTACGCCTAACGGCTCGGGTAATATAAGTCTAGGCGGGTAATAAATCCCCATATATCACGCAAAAAAAAAAAATTCATTACCCTTCCCTTTCTTAAATATTGAAAAATTCCGTTTTTGTTTTATTTATTTAAAGCTGCTCGCTCTCAGATTTTGGTAAAAAAAATAATTTCTTTAAACTGTATGTAAACAACGTATTTTAGAAAATATGTTGGCTCCAGTATAAATTCATGTCACGTACATCTCTAAATTTCGAAAAATCCGCTACCAAATTTCACGCTTTTGAAATTTCAATATAGACATAGTGTTGCGGTGCCGTGTAAACGACCTTTTCAATCGATTTCTGCAAAATTCTACCTAGATTTTTGATTATTTTTTCATTCCAGCCTTTAGTTTTATATTTATGAATAAGAATGTCAATTTTGAAAAATATTTTTTCAACGGTAACGAGAGCGAGCAGCTTTAACGGCTGAACGTATCAAGACCTTTCCAATCTCCTTATGATACATCAATGTCACTGTGGGACGTCACAAATCAGCACGGACTTATACATTGACGTAGTGTACGCGGCGAACAAGCTCACGTTCAGCATGGGGTACAGTAACGGGATAATGTCAAGTGTATATTACCGGCTTGTCCGTAAATATCAGTATATTTTGACGGATCACTGACCAATCAGAAGTTCGTAAATTTCATGGAAGGGTTATAAAAATATATTGTGATGAGATGCCGTAAAACCAGCATTTTCAACCGATTTTTGCTAATTCCTACCTAGATTTGTTCTTCCATTTTGGTTTAAGCCTTTAGTTTTATATTGATGTATTGGTGTCATTTTTTCAAATTCTTTTCTCAGCGAGCAGCTCTAAAGGTCCATATTGCACCATCGAACAATCGAATCACATTGAAGCAATCCAAACAGAAGCGGCCCGAATCATCACTGGTGCAACTAAGTTATGCGAAATTAACAGACTTTATGACGACTTAAAATGGCAAAAACTAATTAACTAACCGACGTAATCAACATAAATTAATAATATTTTATAAAATGACACACAGTTTAAGTCCAGAGTACCTCCAGTCCATGGTTCCAGAACGAAATGAGTCCAGATCAGCCTATACATTGCGGAACAGCACAAATTACTCACAAATTCAATGCAAGACAACCCTCTATTCCAACTAATTTCTGCCATCTACCATTCGCACTTACAACAACTTACCCGACGAAAAAAAGTACCTGTTACTACGTCACGCTAGATCTGCTTTTATATGGTCACATGGTAAGTTCGCACCAATACTTCAAACAACAATATTAGCATATTTCTACGCTATGCAAACGATATGTAAATTAACATTCTTTCAGCTATTTGTCAAACTCATAATGCAAAAGCAAACGCATTGTCGGGCGATTTCTGCAAGTCCAACGTGCAATAGATCTAGCTTATTTTGTATGTGTGCAATAGCTTACCTAGACTAATTAATTTGGCGTTTCAGTGTGACCCCTTTCACAGATCTGATATTTTATAACTGTCACACCATTTTGTAGAAGGCGGACAGCTATTAAATGTCAACCTGTACAATCGATTTGCCTTCGAAGTGCATATAGCGAGACTATAGCTTACCCAGTGAAGTTACCACATAAAGGGAAATAACCACAGTAACGTAAACATGTAGCGTGTACGGAAAAGAACGGCTATTGGTTGTTAGTTGTTCCAATTTTCAATATCACAACGTTTAATTTATAACGGAAACACACCGAAAAATGGCTTACGTGCTGCATTGTTCAGTCAAGATGTCTGTACAATTTTAAGTGTCCCTTCCATGGAAGGAACAATTAATTCACCTTTATGCACGTGTGGAGTCATTGAATCAACCGATCATTACCTTCTCTAAGATGCCCCTTCTACAATCAAAGACAACACTATTTCGACAATTTACCATGCCCACCCCTTCTGTTAAACTTATTATACGGTTCTGAATACCTTACGATTGACCAAAACTCATTCGTTTTCAATCAAGTTCAGAAATTCATAGAGGCAACAAAAGGATTTGAATAAAACATGTTTTACTTGGCTGAATTAACCTTCATCTCTTCCTTCCTCTCTTTGTCCTTGCCCTTTTTCCTCCTTTCTTCCCATCTATCCTTCCATCCTTCTATTTGCTGTTCTTACTTTACTTTGTTTCATATTGTTCTAAATCTTGAATATCATATTTGTTAACACTGTTACCGGAATGCTACTTACATTTAGACAAAATAGTAAGAGTTAATAGAAGTGTTGAAAACACGTGTTCTCTAATCTTCTCACGACCATTGTTAAGTATTGTATGTTGTATTAAATGTGTGTCGTTTGAATACATAGAGTTTAAACTAAAGGTCCATATTACAAGAGTAGGCGTTTGCAAGAAAAAAACAAAAATAATATCAAACAGGGAATGCCACGTACCAAAAACGCAGCCTCCCCAAAACGAGCCCCACAGCACCCAGAAGTGCACACCACCAACACACACACACACACACACACACACACACACACACACACAATGTAAAAAATTTGAATGTAATCGGCTTATTTTTTTCTTTATTTTCATTTGAATATATAGATATTTAAGGCGGAGCTTAACTCTGTGATGTCACAGTCATACCCACTGGCGAAAAAGTTTTTTTTTATTGCAGATATTGAGTAAATATGGAAAATGAAAGGTACTTCTGTTGATTGAAATGGAAGAATAAGTAGGACAAATGCTCCAATTTTATTAGATCGGAAGTTGGAATTTCTGTTAATTCATGTATTTACCGGTCATCTGATGTAAAAAAAAAATAAACCATATTAAATAATTGTACATGTACAACGTGTCTTCATATTTAGAGGTTTGACATTTAATGTAGAGGGTAAGTGATACTATTATGGTGTGCAAATATACTTACAATTCTGGGTAAGAATTACATTTAACTTTATCATACTAGCTTTTATATACGGTGAAAATACCCAGCGTGAAAGCACCATTTAACACGGAACTAGCGGACTTTAGTATTTTCAAAGACGCACATTCTTTTACTAGAAACATAGCAACAAAAAAGATAATCAAACGAGTTCAAAGCTTTCTTTGTCATAAGAGATTTATGTTCGCCGCTTCATATTGATTTTTAACGTTAAATTGATGAATAATTTAAACATTTAATGCTTTTCAAATTCCACTTGAAACAAAACAACAAAAAAAGAACAAAAAACACCGCTTGAGTTTCCATTGGAAAGTTTATGTCTAAAATGATAAAATTACAAAGTTCCTGTGCATAGTTTAAAGCATGCGTTAAAGTGGCACTTCCTACATCTAGCAGATTATATATGTGTTCAAAGAACGTAAAACGATCAATAAATACAATTTCGGCGAAAAATGCCAATGCCTCATTTAACCTATATGTTTGATATTATGTTTGTTTTTCTGTAATAAATGGCATCTATATCACCCACAGTCTTCAAACCTCATAGCATAATTGGTAGGGCGTAATGGAGTTAATGATCCCTACTGTTTTTTGGGTCAGTCGGTCACAGGTAACTCTGATAGCTTTTCCTTGGTAACATTGCAAAATATTTTCACAAAATCAAGTCAGACAGACAAGTAGCGCGATACTGGCCCCTTTGGGCCTCTTGTTATATATGGTTTTGTCAGACAGACTCATTTCCAATTTTCGGGGCGATTGTTTACATCTCAAATCATAAACAAACTAAAAACAAAAATAATATCAAACAGGGAATGCCACGCACCAAAAACGCAGCCTCCCCAAAACGAGCCCCACAGCACCCAGAAGTGCACACCACCAACACACACACACACACACACACGGACACACACACACACTACACAACATGTACACACACACATATACACTACCAACACACCTAGCATACAAAGCAAACACACGAGGACAAAACGAACAATTAAAAGGAACACAGTGGGGCACCGCCTTGGAACGGTCAGTGGCAAAAACACCACTGGGGAGCTAAACCGGTTTATGGTGCGCACCCAACCTCACTCTTACCCCCACCATGTTCCAAAGTCACAGGACAGTGTAAATAAAAGTAATCCCTGCTAGGTGAATCTCTAACACACGCAATGGAAACAAAAAGGCATGGTATGTAAAACACAAAAATGCTCGGTATAAATATATAAAAGGCAAACCTTGAGAACCAAAAAACGTATGTACTCAATGCCTTGCAGAAGGCAGAGCACCAAGAGAAACACCCTTAAGGGCCCGACGAAACAGGCCAGAGGACAGAAATCAAAACAGTTTCGTCCCAGTGGGATTTAAAAACTGCCCATCACAGAGTCCTCCCCCTCTTCCGTCAGACACAATCAAAGAGGGAAGCATAGCGTCTGTTCCACCTAATTTTGGACCACTGGTTTCTTGTCGCCATTGCATGTATTTTTGCTCTCTATAGCATATTTGTATCTGGAAATTTAATATCTCCAGGCATCTTTTTCATTTTTCCATTATTTTTTACTAAAACGATAAAATCCGCATTTTTGTGATTTTCTCCATAGGGCGTAATGCAAAAGTGACGTCGCGTTGATTTCCAAGATGGCGGCGTCCATAGCTGACGTTACCAGGGACGTACTCAAAATTACCAACGTCGAAAGAGACAAATTTTTGCGGTGCATATCTGTTATTTAATAAATCTATATATGCCGACCTGAACACATCCGTATCGACTGTTCAACAATTTCGGCATACCCAACTTGCTTGTAATCACCGGCATCGTAGGATCAGCCGAGACATTTCGTCATTTTGTAAGGGCCCCAAACTTTTAATTGTACTGTAGACATTAAACATGTGAATCCGGATCATAGAAAAACATAAAATAAAGTATCTATTGCCGAAAAACGGCAAATATCAAATTCTTAGTTACCCACCGATATAGAAAATATATGACATGTAATAAGATCCTCGACTCAGGTGCGGAAAAGATTTCAGCTGTTGAAAGAAGGGGAAGGGGGGCTTTTTTGAGAGAAATGAAAATTATTTATAAAACTATTCTTTTGTGAATATAACTTTGAAAAAATAGAATGAATCCCTAAACCGCGCGTCATAGAATAGACACGGCAAGACTGTCACCCCGTAACAGGTAAGTTTCAAGTACATCTATACAGACCACGGACATACAGACGCACGCACACATGTCAAATATTATTTATTTCTTAGAATATATTTTATACAACAATAACAAAGTCATTTTAAAGCCTTCGCACATATAAAACTGACATTTATATCAGACACATAGATCTATCACTTTTCGCTTAATCTAAAGTAAAAACCCCACTTTGTTGCGTAATTTGTGACCCGATCTGTCGTCGGGTAAGAAATAAAACCTACTTAGCCGTTATGCTAAAGCCTAAAGCACATAATATTAAAATGGATTTGAAATCGATACATAACTCAAACGTTGAAGATGAAAACATCCGGTGTAGCCCATTTACAGTACATGTACAGTTCATGTATGCGTCCAGGCGGACAAAGCATTTCGAAATGATTTTTCCCATGAGTGAACTGGTTTAAATATCTGGTTAGCAGGCATTTTTCTGTAAAAATGGAAAACATTGCCCCTATCCAGATTTCCAGACCCTGACAAAATAAATTTTATTAATGAAAAAAAACCCCACTAAATATGTAGATCTACGCGATATTTTTACGCAGCAATCGAATCTTTAAATGGCTTACTATAAATCTGGTATCAATTCAAATAACAATTCTAACACAAGCGGTTGCATTTCATATATAAACACATAGGGAAAAGCCTGTATTTTATTTTACGATAAAATATAGCACGTTTTACCAAGGACGACGTGCCGTAAATGACGTAACGTATGTAAACAAGCGCGTCCAATCGTATTTCGCGTTTTAAGGTTACCATGATGTTATACTAGATCTACGCGTTAAATAAAGTTCGAGGTAAAATTCAAAGAAAATAACGTATTAGAATCGAAATAATAAATTGTTCCCTATATTTTATCGTTGAATAAAATACAGTCAGTCGTTTGAATGCGAAAAATTAAATCACTCGTGCTACGCACTCGTGATTAAATTACTACGCATTCACACTCCTGGCTATATTTTATTCAACGATAAAATACAGGGAGACATTTATTATTTCTTAAGTAAAATGATTGTTACGAAATCTGAAAGTCCAGTATACATCAGTAAGACTAGCATGATCATACGAGTTGTAGTTGTCGTGACTACTGGTATGAGTAAACGAAACAGTTTTCGATACATGTACTAACATCTTTGTCTACCGTGTAAGCTTCATCCACGACCAAAGCCCTATACATTCTCGTGTAAGTTTTATCTTCGACCAAATGTCTATGCAGTACTACTAGATTCGTTTGTGTTATTTCAATTTATTAAGCTACCAGTATGCATAAGGGGATGCGCGCAAATGCACGCTCCCATGTCGGATCCACTCGTGCCGCCTAGATTTGTTATCATACTACGTCATCTAATAAATACGTCACGAACAAGTTTCGGAGAATTGAAATTTATGTTGTCGTTTTAAGATCAATAAAACAAGGTCATTAGGCCTACTGCCTGAAGGAAAATAAAGGATTTAGAATGGATTATGGAGTGTTCAGGTTTATACTGTGACATGCATGTTGGGCCACTGTTTAAATGAATGCGTGTTTCACTTGCATGTTATGCTACTTCACCTGAAATTCAACAACTGCTAAAGATTTTTCAAAATATTTAGTGCTGTCATGACTCATACTGGAGTAGACGGAATGTCAGTATACGACATTAGCCTAGGCAAAGAATCATTTGAAAGCAGGAATTATTAGGTAAATCTTTTTAATTATAGATCTAATTAGATTTTCAACATTTTTGTACATTTAAGCCTTACTTTTGTTATTGTATTAGCTCATTATTAATGACCATGCATCTCATTGTAATATTGAAATGTCCCCCGAACATTTTAGTGAAAAACACGTGAACTTTGGCGTAACTTCTCTGTAACGGAAAAGTCAACGTCAATGGCGTCCAATGTAAACAATGGCGAGTCTCCATAGAAAAATAAAAATCGGCATCTTTGCAAAATGACGTGATTGTTTCAAAAACGCTTAAAATTCCTGAGGGTGACTTTTTTGTAGATCACAAAACAGGTAAAATTTATGCGGAAACCGCTCAGATTTTTTCAGTTCAGGTCAAAGTTGCGGGTCCAAAGTGGAATGGAACAGACTTTTTAGTTGCGTTTTTAACGCTGTAAGATGTGTAAATAACTACATGCAATACACATTTATTACTGATATTTTCATTTGATGTTGTCGAATGTTGATTTCACAAAGCTCAGTGACGCTCATTAGGTTTGCAAAAGCCCGCACTTCGGTAGTTTTTTTAGCAATTGATTATACCCAATTCATTTATGGGTAGTACCCATAAGCTATCATCTGTCTCTTATGCAGTAAATCTGGTGAGGATAATTATCCTGATATTTCTAAAGATATTTATTATGTTTTTTTTTTTGAAGTGGTATTTAGGGATATATTACCCGCCTAGATTTATATTACCCAATCCGTTAGCGCAAAATGTAGGGCAGTGCAAAGACTGCTAATCTGTTTCAAATATAATTTCAAATATTGTTTTTTTCCAAGTACATGTATTCACATTATTCAAAATACCCTCAGTTTAAAAGTGATCAATTAATCTTATCATTAAGGAATACAATTTTACAATCCGTTGAATCTGGTCGAAAAGTGACACGTAAAAGGAAAACACGGAGTAGCATCATTTTCCTCCAAGGAAAACCTTAAATATTTTATGGAAAACTCTAGCCTTTTCTCCAAAGAAAGTTCTAATTATTTTGTAATTAACGAAGATCTTTCGAAACCTAAGTCTTCACGGACGTTGAGACTATGAATTACTTACAATTTAATTACGCAGTTACTGCTCACTTTCAACTAAGTAATGAATTATCTTATGTCTGCTTTCGACAAGGTTTACAGATCATTCTATATAATAACATATTTTCTGTTAATTTAATGTAAATTTCTTTATCATCTCGACCGTTTGTAGATTTTACCTCTTACAATTGAAATTTACAACGTTGTATTCAATTTTCATTCAGTTCTAGCGAGTACATTGTACTCGCGCTTTATTTTTATTTTCTTTATATTAATTCAGCAATATTGAAGTGAATTAATCCAAATAGAAGGAAATAAATACCGCATTATATATGCACCTATACACCAGCACATATCGTTTCGTTGCAATTTCTAATGTATTCTCCTTGCTATATTGGATTCACGGGCAAGGTCAATTTTGACCCCAGGGGCATAATTTGAACAAACTTTGAAGAGGTCTACTAGGCAATGCTACATGCCAAATATCTAAGCTCTAGGCCTTGTGGTTTCAGAGAAAAAGATTTTTAAACCTTTTCCTATATAAACCTATGTTAAACTAAGTGACCCCCCGTGCGGGGTCAATTTTGACCCGGGGGTAATAATCTGAACAATCTTGGTAGAAGTCCACTAGCCAATGCTACATGCCAAATATCTAAGCTCTAGGCCTTGTGGTTTCAGAGAAGATTTTTAAAGTTTTTCCTAAATATGCCTATGCAAAACTAAGTGACCCCCCGTGCGGGGTCAATTTTGATGCGGGGGCCATAATTTGAACAATCTTGGTAGAGGTCCACTAGCCAATGCTACATGCTAAATATCTAAGCTCTAGGCCTTGTGGTTTCAGAGAAAAAGATTTTTAAAGTTTTTCCTATATATGCCTATGCAAAAACTAAGGGCCCACCCGCGCGGGGTCAATTTTGACCCGGGAATCATAATTTGAACAATCTTGGTAGAGGTCCACTAGACAATGCTACATGCCAAATATCTAAGCTCTAGGCCTTGTGGTTTCAGAGGAGAAGGTTTTTAAAAATTTTCCTATTTGTTGCCATAGCAACCAGAGTTCTGCATGGAATAGAATTCCATGCAGAACAATTTTGGTAGAGCTTCATGCAAGGAACATTCCTGCATAGTTTTATCAACATTGGCCTTGAGGTTTCAGAGGAGATGTCATTTGAATCAAAATGTTGACGGACGACGGCCGACGGACGATCATCGATCAGAAAAGCTCACCCTGGCGTACGCTACCCAATTTTTGAGCGTTGCAAACGCTTTTGAAATTTTGTTATAAACATATAGTGTAGCGGTGCCATGTAACCGACATATTCAGTCGATTTCTGCAAATTCCTACCTAGCTTTTTGCTTATAATTTGATGCTAGCCGTAAGTTTTATATTTAGGTATA
The DNA here is from genome assembly GCA_022818135.1 of Saxidomus purpurata. NCBI lineage: Eukaryota > Metazoa > Mollusca > Bivalvia > Venerida > Veneridae > Saxidomus > Saxidomus purpurata. The sequence continues at coordinate 43,974,165 of JAFMSR010000015.1, forward strand.
ATTATGTCAATCTTAAAAAAAAAATTTTTTGTTCAACGGTAACTAGAGCGAGCAGCTTTAAATTCATAATTAAAGGGACATACCATAACTGATGTCAAACTAAATAACCTCCAAAACATTAATAATAGAATCAACTTAACCTAAAAGTTTCAGCTATACTATACGTTCTCAGTCATTATCGATAACACCAGCGGTTTTTGGTACGTGGCATTCCCTGTTTGATATTATTTTTGTTTTTAAAATATGTTGCAGTACAGTAAACCATTCAACAATCAATGTAGTGTTGTTGTTGTACAATTAATGGGTGGATGCGTTTTATTACAGAAAGCCTCTATATTGATTAGTTGTTGTAAAATAAGGCATTTTTCGCCACAGGTTCTTCTTTGAAATTGTGTTTTTGTATCATTTTACGATCATTTATAAAACACTTAATAGTTGTTTCGAGAATACAATCTGCTAGTTATAGGGAGTGCCTCTTTAATGGTGTTTTTGTCAGTATTATGTAGGGTTAACGCACGTTTTTGCGTGTTATAACAACTGCAGAATCCCGAGGGATGGTTGGTGCCCGAGCCCTCGCCCACCAACATATCCCGAGGGTTTCTGCAGGTGTTAGCACAGGAAAAAACGTTCGTTAGCGCTATTCTAGCATAAATAGCATAACAAAAATCATAAAAATAAAAATGAAACGCTCTTCTTGGTACGACGTTCATTAATGCGCGGGACAACGTCCGTGTTGTTTACGTCATATTTATGACGTCACCAGCGGTTTTTAAGCCCGGCACTGTTGACGTCGTACATGATGTAAGACTTGGGAGACAGGTCCAATGTTTACAATGGCCCGTACTGCGCATAAATGAAAACGGGTTATAACGGCGCGTGAATCTCCCCGTTAACACACGTTTTATCTCCTGTTAAAACACCGGGAAAATAGGCAAAAACAGCACATTTTATGCTAGAATAACTGAAAGAGACATAGATTTACACTATAACTGGTGTCAAACTAAATAACCCCCAAAACATAAATAATAGATATTTAGAGAGATGCAGCTTCTTCATTTATAATTTATTTCTCATATATACATGCAGAGTAATGTATCGCAATACTACATTTTATGTCGTAGCTTTAACGATTCTCTGCAATAAATATAAACATGTACAGGACATTCATATAATACGCATTTACACAAAAACAAGCAAAGTAATAATAAATAACAAACAAGAAAAACTGTGATACTACGTATCACAGCGGGCCTAGAAACAAAGCTTTCATGTTAATATTTTGAAACGGGAGATGCAAATAAACTTTATAGACTTTATAACATAGACGGACTAAATTTACATTCTAGGTTCATGTAAAGCAAACACTTCACTATCTGGTTTGTGTAGTTACAATTTAGTAACTGTTACTCATTTTCAGTGTATCATTTCTGACTTAAAAAGAAACCATAGAATATTCATGAAAAAGCTTTAAATAATCTTTACGCGCTTTCCGTTTTTTTTTTCATCAGGATTTATTAGATTGTATATAAGATCCCTATTTTCATTCAGCGTTACTTAAAACAAAGTTAACGCAGCAATATTAAAATATGTTCGACGCGATGTTCCATTAAGGTGATTTTCAGAATGTACAATATTATTCCTGCCCCTATCGTCACAAAATCGTTTGCAGTCAAAATGTTTGTAAACAAAACAACGCACATTTTCCCGATCACAGAAAAGTCAGTGCATACCGGCCAATTAGTTATCTTTGACTACCTGTCGGTTTATTGCTGTAGACCAGTCTGATACTTCGAAATGTAAACCAGTCTGATAAAAATGGAAAGTGCATCCTGGCCAGTAAGTAAACTTTGGCTACCTGTCACTCTATTGCTCTAACATGCCATTTCTGATTAAAATAGACCGTCAGTGACTGCACAATGATACTTTCATTAAAAAAAAACTGAAGTGTGATTGTAAATTTTAAATAATAAAAATCGAGTCATAGTAACGTGATCGACACACTTTATCCGATACCGGCACATGTTTGACCGATATCGGGTTTTATACTAGCCAAACAATAAAAAACTTTTCACTACTAATTACACGTTACATAAGCATATCAAATAATTTGAAGTTTACATGGATAAAAGATAGAAATGTCAAGTTTTTGACAATTTTAAAGCTACACAATGAACAATGGTTTAACCCATTCTTTATCGTACCTTCCTAGGCGATTTTCATAACATTTTGTTCAAAGAACTATACACTACTTCACCTACATGATACATTTTCCAACCACGTATTAAATATAGCGGGCCGCTGCTGCGGCCCGCAATAAACGTAAATTCCGCAACAAAATCAAACTCTTAGCTGCATAAATGAAAGAAGTTAATATTAATAATTAAAAATTTTTTTAAAAAAAAAATTTTTCTTTTAAAAGTCTAAATATAAAAAAAATTATAATTTTTTTTTTTTTTTTTTTTTTTTTTATTTTTTTTTTTTTTTTTTATAATTTTTTTTTTTTTTTTTTTTTATATATTAATTTTTTAATAATAAAATATTTTTTTTTTTTTTTTTTTTTTTTTTTTTTTAATATTTTTTTTTTTTTTTGAATAAAAAAAATTTTTTTTTTTCTTTTTTTTTTTTTTTTTTTTTTTTTTCTTTTTTTTTTTTTTTTTTTTTTTTTTTTTAAAATTCGGATTTTTTTTTTTTTTTAGAAAATGCTAAATAATAAAAAACCCGACTTTTTTTTTTTGGGGGGTTTTTTTTTTTTTTTTTTTTTTTTTTTTTTTTTTTTTTTTTTGGTATCTCAATTTAATTTACTATGATCAATAAAATTATCTTACATGTACAATCAAATGTATACAAACAATGCAATGGAACGGAAACGACGTTAGATGTACGTCTGCGTCACATAACAGTTGACACCAACGTAACATATAGCGCCAAGGATTATAGAACGTCACGGTTCGAACAGCCTCAAAGACTGTTCTATTTTCCAGCTACGTTAATACAGTCCGTCAACTGTTTCAGAGAGGGGTCTAATTTATTTGCTCGGATGACAAATCTTCCTAACTCTCAATATTTGTGCGTGTGTGTGTTGTTGTTGTCTTCCTGTTTTATCATACATTCTTTGTCCAAATTCTAGTATCAGTTGAATTGTCATTATTTTTGCAGTAATTAGACTATTCCCGAGTTAAGAAATTTCTGTTTTATCATACAAATGTATCTTCTTTGTCAAAACTCTAGTATCAGTTATTATGCAGTAATGTGTCCATTCCTGAGTTTAGAAATCACATTTCTGTACAATTGGTCAGAACATTTGACTGTTAGGAGTCTGGAATTACAAATAGAAACAAAAATAATATCAAACAGGGAATGCCACGTACCAAAAACGCAGCCTCCCCAAAACGAGCCCCACACACACAACACACACACAACACACACACACACACACACACACACACACACTAGCATACAAAGCAAACACACGAGGACAAAACGAACACAGTGGGGCACCGCCTTGGAACGGTCAGTGGCAAAAACACCACTGGGGAGCTTAAACCGGTTTATGGCATTCCCTCTGTTTGATATTATTTTTGTTTTTATGGTGCGCACCCAACCTCACTCTTACCCCCACCATGTTCCAAAGTCACAGGACAGTGTAAATAAAAGTAATCCCTGCTAGGTGAATCTCTAACACACGCAATGGAAACAAAAGGCATGGTATGTAAAACACAAAAATGCTCGTGTATGAATATATAAAAAGCAAACCTTGAGAACCAAAAAACGTATGTACTCAATGCCTTTGCAGAAGGCAGAGCACCAAGAGAAACACCCTTAAGGGCCAGACGAAACAGGTCAGAGGACAGAAATCAAAACAGCTTCGTCCCAGTGGGATTTAAAAACTGCCCATCACAGAGTCCTCCCCCTCTTCCGTCAGACACAATCAAAGAGGGAAGCATAGCGTCCAACTGTAAACGGGTTGAACACCAAACATGCGGTGTGTCTCAAAACAGTTGGGTCGTAACCTCTTTTAACAAAACGTTTTATAATTTTCGCAAATACAGTTGGAAAATTGCCATGACCCAAAATCTTACGAAGTTTGTAAACCACATCCCCATAAAAATCGGGTTTTGAAATACCTTCTCGAAGATTACTATTGAATTTAGAACCAAATAGGTGGGGGTAAGAGTGAGGTTGGGTGCGCACCATAAACCGGTTTAAGCTCCCCAGTGGTGTTTTTGCCACTGACCGTTCCAAGGCGGTGCCCCACTGTGTTCCGTTAATTGTTCGTTTTGTCCTCGTGTGTTTGCTTTGTATGCTTGTGTGTGTTGGTAGTGTATGTTTGTGTGTGTACATGATTGTGTGTGTGTGTATGTTGCGTGTGTGTGTGTGTGTGTGTGTGTTGGTGGTGTGCACTTCTGGGTGCTGTGGGGCTCGTTTTGGGGAGGCTGCGTTTTTGGTACGTGGCATTCCCTGTTTGATATTATTTTTGTTTTTAGATTACTATTGAATTTCAAAACCAAATCAGAATTACGATAGTAAAATTTAGCAAAATATTTACGCAATTTGTAATAACGGTAGCCCTGTTGAAGAAGTTTATTTGTAATATATTGATTACGTTCATTGAAATCCTCAACATGACTACACGCTCTGGCAAACCGAATTAACTGAGAAATGTATACCCCATAAGATGTAGCATGAGGTACATCCCCATCCAAATGGGGGAAATTTACAATACTAAAATTAAAATCATCCCTCTTGTCATAAATTTTGGTATGTATAATAGAGCCATCATTGTTTACCTCTGTAGGCGTTGCAACACAATGGGGGAAATTTACAATACTAAAATTAAAATCATCCCTCTTGTCATAAATTTTGGTATGTATAATAGAGCCATCATTGTTTACCTCTGTAGGCGTTGCAACACATATGTGTGGTGTTTCCAAAGGTCTCTGTCTAATATATGATATACAGTACTCTCAAGGGAGGTTCTTTAAACTTTCTGTAGCCTGACTAGGTCTGTATTTAGGAATAATAGTTTCTGTCATGCGCACGCGGTTCACATCGAAATATCTGTCACAGAGCCTTGTTCCCACAAAGCAGTTACCCGACGTGACGGATATTTCAATCAGAGTCAAGTGTCACATGATGGAAACTTTTTCTTGCATACCGTCTTGCAATTTAAAATAGATTTCTAAATGCAAACTTATCAAAATGATGAATTATCATGAAAAACAAACGATTTTCCGACGTTGTGTTTGGGAAATTGACGTCACAATGTTTAAAAACAAAAATAATATCAAACAGGGAATACCAGACCGTTTTTTCCGGCATGGGTAATATCACCGTAAATGCCGATCCGATATGCAAGAATGATCATCCCACACCCTAGCATTTTCACTTTATTATTGTGGACAATGTTTCCTTTCGCAGATATCTTTCCTTTCTTTTGACCCTTTTTTCAAGTTAGATAAATCTGAATGTTATCCCAGCAAATGCCTTGAATTTGTTGTCGCCAGTTTCCCACTAGCCTAATTAATTTGGCGTTTCAGTGTGACCCCTTTCACAGATCTGATATTTTATAACTGTCACACCTCTACGCCTAATTTTAAAGTGCTCATAACTGGGCAGAAATCCGACGAGAGGAATGACCCCGTTTGTAATGAATTTTTGAAGTATCCCCGATATATATCACATTTAAACTTTGTGTACGACAAGAAAAATCATTTATCTTGAAGGAAATAACATTACTTTACTGATGAAATGGATTCAACATAAAATATTTGACGGCGAAACTGTTACCACTGTCTTTGTATATAACGCAAATAAACCGGTGCAGCAGTAATTTTCAGCACTGCCGATTACGCACACACTGTGTATAACCGTGCAGTCAACCGATTTCGCCAGCGCGTACATATGATTGTGCAAAACTTGCCGATGCTTCTCACTTGGAATGTAAGGTTTATAACGCATAGCGTAATTTGTGTTTTTTTCTCTCATATGAAACAAAAGAATGCATACTGAACAAAAATATGTATATATAGCGTATTATACAGTTTCATTAACTTATAATATGGTAGTGTAATCTGGTCACCGAAAGTGATAAGTAATTTCAAGTATATCATTGATATTCGGGAAAGGTGATTCCTCAGCCTTTATCGCTGATCTCTAGGCGTCTTTAATTCAAAAAATACAAAATCCTCTAATACCTTATAACAATTTTCAATTAAATATTACGTTTATGTTGTTTTTTTTACTTTTGTTTCGTTTGAAATAAATTTAATCTTGCATATAGTCTATGGTCAAGACTGAATTTTTACTTTTAACTGAATGAAGATATATGAACGCGATCTGATAATCCGATTGGTTAACTGGCTAGTATGCGAAGCCGAGAATATGCAAGCATATATTATAGTAATTTTGATCTTTAGAAAAGTTCTCCTGTTCTTTTCAATAATGATTGCAAATTGTAACAATTTCCTAAGATGGTACTTCGATTGATTTATTAAAATGTGAAATTCTGACCATCGTTTAAACCTTCTTAATTGTCTTCATAGTTCTAGCATTCTTCTAATTGGAAAAAAATGTTGTTTTCGGACTTTCAAAAATATTTATTTTATGCTAACTAATAGAAATAAGTAGTGATCTGTCAGTGGAATATAGTGATAACATATGTATCATATCAGTCACAGTGTGGGTGATCAAGGTCTGTCGGACATTTATCTTTTCTGTATATACATAATCTGGCGTAAGTTTTAATAGTTAGCATAAAATAAAAAAGGAAAGTGATTTGTTTTGGGTGTAAATAAAATATGTATCTCAACTCAAACTGATAAAATTTCGCATTTTCAATCGCGTTCAGCATTACTGAAAATTTCAAATTTGTATAACTTTTCATTATGCACCTCAAACAAACAAGTGTCCGCTATTAATTAATTGCTCAAACCAAACACTAGTATAATGTACATAAAATTTTGATAATTATTCATGTGGTTAGAGTGGTCTTAAAATATGATTCAGTTAATTAATAAACTCATTGAACATAAGACAACCATATTTAACAGTTGACAGAATTAGTGGTACAAAAAAGTCAACATTCCCGCTTCGGCGATCTAAAAAAAATATCGCAATTTTCAACTATTGATATTAGAATATCTACACAAAAATACGCTGAATTTTATTTTTTTAAAATGTGTTTCCATAATAGTTATTAGCTTTTTAAAGCATTTTTTAATTTGAATAGATCGTTATGATCTACAAGAATTTGTGTGCACAAAGCTCGAAAAATTCAAATCACAAATAATTTAGTGAAATCACGTGAGGGTAAATATATTATAAGGTATAAATCAACATACGAGTTTTATATAAATATATTTTAATAATTTAAACTTATGTCTTTTTCGGTGTGTTCATCCTCTTTATACGCCGCGGTGCTAGTCGATAATAAACTGCGGCTGCCGGTTGTACCCAGTTGAATACGTAGTACGTAATACAATTCCCATGATTCTTTAAAAATGGCCGCTGTATACATGTACGATGGATATTTCGGATTTCAGTGGTTGGTGTTCGTGTGTACATAGGTAAATTGAGCTGGGATCTGCGTTAGTGACATCATTTACCTTTATTTTATCATGTAATAATGAAACTATATCGAAATACTGGATTATAGCGCGGTGGTAAGTGCCCAACGAACAGTGTATTTGGGGTGTATGCTTACTATATGACACTTCAAAGTGAGACGTAGAAGGTGGACAACTATAAAATATCAGCCTATAAATTCGGTTTGCCTTCGAAGTCGAAATAGTTAGACTAGTTTCCCACAGGCTTATAATTTCTCGTATCTATTTTGTATATCAACTTTTCTTGGGGTCTGTACATCAATTTTCTTGCTTTAATGTAAATGCTTCAAATCACAGAACAACAGCATTATCATCCTCGCTGTCGCTTACATTATTTAATACTCACTATTATGATTTAGTGTCTGTCTTAGCTTCTTAAGTAATTTCCCAATAAATTATTATAAATATTCCTCTGGGAATAACAAGTATAACTGTTTTTCTGTTTATAACAATTCTTCAATTCAAATTTTCGTCTCTACTGCCTTTTCCAAGAAATTTGTCAGCACTTTTACAATTTACATGTTCACTTTCTTTATGACAAGCTTAGAAGTAAAAAAAAAAACTTCAGAAAATAGTTAAAATGGCTGCGTTGTTTGATATTATTTTTGTTTTTATCATTTACAACAGACGTCTTAATGACGTCATTTAAAACAAAAATAATATCAAAAAAACAAAAATAATATCAAACAGGGAATGCCACGTACCAAAAACGCAGCCTCCCCAAAACGAACCCCACAGCACCCAGAAGTGCACACCACCAACACACACACACACACACACACACACACACACACACACACACACGACACACACCCACAATCATGTACACAAACACACATATACACTACCAACACACACTAGCATACAAAGCAAACACACGAGGACAAAACGAACAATTAAAGGAACACAGTGGGGCACCGCCTTGGAACGGTCAGTGGCAAAAACACCACTGGGGAGCTTAAACCGGTTTATGGTGCGCACCCAACCTCACTCTTACCCCCACCATGTTCCAAAGTCACAGGACAGTGTAAATAAAAGTATTATCAACTCACTATTAACTCAATATTAACTCACACTAACCGTGGAAACAACGTTTCCCGAATTTTTCAGTAGATGTCCAATCACATGAAAAATACACTTAAGTTATTGTCTTTTAAACTGAAATTAAAATGAACTGAAAATGATGTAGCTGATACATAGGAAATGCTGCAGAAAAGATCTACAATTTAATTTAGATAATAGGACAATTTATGAATTAAAAGGGCACTCCCTACATCTAGCAGATTATATTCTCGAAACAAAGATTATGTGTATTATAAATAAAAACAATTTCAAAGAAGAACATATGGCGAAAAATGCCTCACTTTACCTCAATTAATCAAAATAGAGGCTTTCTGTAATAAATCGCATCCACCGATGAATTGTACAACTCTACATACATAATTGAATGGTTAACGGTACTGCAGTATATTCTAAATTGGGGAGGCTGCGTTTTTGGTACGTGGCATTCCCTGTTTGATATTATTTTTGTTTTTATCGATAATGACTGGGAATGCATAGCTGAAACTTTTAGGTTAAGTTATAATACTTCCAAAGATTTTATTATCTATGTGTTTGAGGTTATTTTGTTTGACATCAGTTATAAGGTAGGGTATGTCCCTATAACCTAAAAGTTTCGGCTATTCCAGCCATTATCGATAAATCTGCGATTTTAAATATACTGCAGCACCATCAACCATACAATATTCAACATGTATGTAGTAGTGTTATAATACAATAGATTGGTTGATGCAATTTATCACAGAAAGCCTCTATATTGATTAAAGGGACATACTCCATAACTGATGCCAAACTAAATAACCTCCAAAACATAAATAATAGACTCTTTGGATTTATAAATTAACCTTGAAGCTGCTCGCTCTGTTACTGTTGAAGAAAATATTTTTCAAAAAAATTGAAATTCTTATTCATTAATATAAAACTAAAGGCTAGAATAAAACAAATAAGCAAAAATCTAGGTAGGAATCTGCAGAAATCGATTGAAAAGGTCGGTTACACGGCACCGCTACACTATTTGTTTATATTGAAATTGCAACGCTTTTGAATTTGGTAGCGTATTTTTTGAAATTTAGAGACATGCATGACATTAATTTATACTGGAGCCTTTTTATATGACCATATATTCTAAAATACGTTATTTACATACATTTTGAAGAACTTTATTTTTTTACGAAAATCTGAGAGCGAGCAGCTTTAAGTTTCAGCTATGCATTCCCAGTCATCGATAAAATCAGCGGTTTAAAATATACTGCAGTACCGTAAACCTTTATATCGTCTCTGTAGAGTTGTTGCACAATTAATGGGTGGATGCGATTTATTACAGAAAGCTTCTATATTGGTTAATTGTGGTAAAATGATGCATTTTTCGCCATAGGTTCTTCTTTCAAATTGTATTTATATATCATTTTACGTTCATTGAACACATAATCTATGTTTGGAGAATATAATCTGCTAGATGTAGGGAGTGCCCCTTTAATTATGGTAAAATGAGAATTTTTCGCCATAGGTTCTTTGAAATTGTATTTTTTTTTATCATTTTACGTTCATTGAAAGCATAATCTATGTTTGGAGAAAATCATCTGCGACATGTAGGGAGTGTCCCTTTAAGCTCGTGCATGGTTTTGAAGTTGCATTATTATATTTTCGTTATACTTTCAGGCACCCTGAAGAAAAAGAAGCATAATAAAAGAAATGAAAACTTCTCTAAAATGATTTCTGCGTTTAATCCGTGGAAGACAAAAACAATCGCTTTATCAAAATGCTATTCCAATTGCATTTATCTTCCTTTGATCCATGTCACACATGAACGCATCCGGGCTCTATTGCTCATTCCACTGCTGGATAATATTCAATGCCGATGCAACTTATTCACTGTTGTCAATTCTAACAATGAATGTTGCAATGACAATATACTCCGCATTAGTCATGACACTTCACTCAAGAAATACAATCAGGGAAAGCTGTATTTCATGGTTTTGTAAGTATTATCCATGAGTTCAAATTCCTGTCCATACTTATATAAAAAAAAACAAAAATAATATCAAACAGGGAATGCCACATACCAAAAACGCAGCCTCCCCATAACGAGCCCCACAGCACCCCAAGCCTTCGTTGAAATTATGTTAATTAAAAGAATATCCGTGACACCACCCCATCTTCATCAACAGTACTGAAAAAGCAATTAGTATAAGTATTCGTTAACTGTGCACTACATTGTATATACTAATTCCACTCTTGCCTAAAATGAACAAGTAATGCGAGAATTTGTAAATGCGCCAATCAAAAGAGAAGATATTTGGTATACTTTGATCGTTTGCATGAAAGGCGCCGGCACGAACACGCCAAAAGAGAAGATATTTGGTATACTTTGATCGTTTGCATGAAAGGCGCCGGCACGAACACGCCAAATAAAAATTGTGTCGTTCTGATGTTGCATCAGCGAAGGATGATCCCTTTCCATTTCAAGTCAATAAACCATTCTTATTTTTGATAATTGCTGGAGTTTCTCTTAGAGCTTTGCCTGGCTCATATTGAGTTCCAAATTCCATCCTACAGAGTTTTTGGTTTCCTTTTTGTCTGAAAGCTGCTCGCTCTCAGTTGCCGATGAAAAAGATATTTTTTTAAAACTTGACATACTTAAAAAAAAACATGAAACTAAAGGCCAGAATCAAAATATCTAGGTAGGAATTTGCAGAAATCGATTTAAAATGTCGGTTACACGGCACCGCTACACTATATGTTTATATTGGAACAAAAAAAAAAAAAAAAACAAAAAAAAAAAAAAGATATATTGGAAGTTCAAAAGCGACGCTTTTTGAATTTAAAATTAAGAGATATACACGACAGGAATTTATACTGGAGCCTTTTTATATGACTTTATGTTCTGAAATACGTTATTTACATACAGTTTGAAGAACTTTATTTTGTTTACCAAAATCTGAGAGCGAGCAGCTTTAAGACAGTAAGCAGATCATCTGTGGATGTTAATGCAGTTGGTGAGGAGTAAAAGGTCCCCAAGTAGTGTTTCTTGAGTTTGACTGCCATCCATTAGCAATTTGTAAAGTGGGTTGATTTCTGTTGTTGGTGTATCTGCTGAACCTTCAGGGGCTGGCGATAAGTGCTTTCTTGACATCCCTTTGTCATCTTTATCAGCTGGTGCATAGCAGTGGACTTGGCCTAGGTCGAGAGTTCCTCAGCTGTATCGTCATCACTGAGACCTTCCTTTATAGCTTCAAAGAGCAAATTATGAGGTTCTCTGTCAGACCCTTAGCAAAGGCCATGCCAATGTATCATTCCACGTGACTTAGCATACTCCATGCGATACGAGAATGCATGAACAGTGAATGCATGACAAATTACTGTATCAAAGTAGGATTGAGTTCTTAAGTCAAAGTACTGGGAAATTATGTGTACATTCTTTTGAATAACACTGAAGAGTGTGTTTCGATCGGACAGATCAAGCTTTTTACCAGTGCGCAAGAGAATATACTTCTGTAACATTTTTTCTTAGAGTCTTAGAATTATACTATGCGCAGCTTCCAGTTGTGGAAAATACAGGGTGTGCTTGCCCTTCTGTTAATTTTGTATTGAATGAGTGAGTGGCGCTCCTTGTTTCTTTGTGCCCAATACTGAGGTGTACCTCGCAAACATGCGCCAAAATAAAGATCCTTTTTAGCAATAGAATTGGGTGGTGTGCACTTCTGGGTGCTGTGGGGCTCGTTTTGGGGAGGCTGCGTTTTTGGTACGTGGCATTTCCTGTTTGATATTATTTTTGTTTTTATATAATAGACGGCCGAAACGATGAAAATTATAACACTCAAAGGCAACCAACGGGGATTAGCTAAACAGCGTACAGAGAAGGGATGCTCTTCCCGCAATTGGATCTACTTGAAACCGAGATTAGATCACGATGGGACAATGTTTACTGATGGATAATTGTCCGTCGTCCGTCAACATTTTGATTCAAATGACATGTTCTCTGAAACCACTAGGCCAATGCTGATGAAACAATGCAGGGATGTTTCTTGCATGAAGCTCTACCAAAATTGTTCAAAGAATTCCATTCCATGCAGAACTCTGGTTGCTACGGCAACAAATATGAAAAACTTTTAAAATCTTCCTTGAAACCACAAGGCCTAGAGCTGTAGCATTGTCTAGTGGACTTCTACCAAGATTGTTGAAATTATGACCCCCCGGGTCAAAATTGACCCCACGCAGGTGGTCACTTAGTTTTGCATAGGCTTATATAGGAAAAACTTTAAAAATCTTCTTCTCTGAAACCACAAGGCTTAGAGCTTAGATACGTGGCATGTAGTATTGGCTAGTAAACCTCTACTAAGATTGTCCAAATTATGACTCCGCACGGGGGGTCACTTAGTTTTAAGTAGGCTGATATAGGAAAAACTTTATAAATCTTCCTCTCTGAAACCACAATGCCTACAGCTTAGATATTTGGCATGTAGCATTGTCTAGTGGACCACTACCAAGATTGTTCAAATTGTGATCCACGGGTCAAAATTGACCCCGGGGGGGGGTTCGGGTTTAGTTTTGCATGGGCTTATTTTGGAAAAACAAAAAAAAAACATCTTCTCTGAAACCACAAGGCATAGAGCTAAAAAAACAAAAATAATATCAAACAGGGAACGCCACGTACCAAAAACGCAGCCTCCCCAAAACGAGCCCCACAGCACCCAGAAGTGCACACCACCAACACACACACACACACACACACGCACACTAAGACATTTGGCATGTAGCATTGGCTAGTGGACCTCTACCAAGATTGTTCAAATTATGAGCTCCGGGACAAAATTGACCCCGCGCGGGGGGTCACTGGGTTTTACATAGGCCTTTATAGGAAAAACTTTAGAAAACTTCTCTGAAACCACAAGGCCTAGAGCTTAGATATTCAGCACGTGGCATTGTCTAGTGGACCTCCACCACTTAGTTTTGCATAGGCTTATAAGGAAAAACTTTAGAAATCTTCTTTGAAACCACAAAGCCTAGAGCTTAGATATTTAGCAAGTAGCATTGTCTACTGGACCTCTACCAAGATTGTTGAAATCATGACCCCCTAGTCAAAATAAGCCCTTCCCGGGAGGGTAGGAAGGGGGAGGTAGGGGGCGGAAGTCACTTGGTATCACATAGGCTTATATAGGGAAAACACGAGGCTGATAGGCAAATCATAGATATTTGAAATGTTTCTAAGCAGTGTGTAGTGGACCTCTACGAATTATGTTTGTGTCAATCATGACCCTTTTTATTATAGCCAATGGTAGTCACGTGAGCGATATATGGCCATCATGGCCCTCTTGTTTAGGAGTATTGTACTTTTTCTTACTTTTACAACAATATGAACGATCGAACGAAACATAACTTTTTGATATTGCTCTCTTTTCACTTTTTGACAAACAATAATCATGATCAGTTTCAACATTTTCAAACACCACAGTTGGATTTAAAGTATAATTGTGTTCATTTAACATACATCCACTCATATTGACTGATACTAGATCTATATAACAATAAGTCAAATTCATCTATCAAGATATGTTTTGTTTCTTTAATTTCTAAAATAAAGCCTGTTTACTACGTTGATTAATCGTTATAGTCCTTTTATGATAACTTGAAAGTTGCGTCACATGATGTTTACGTTTGCTGGTATTATGAAAACACCAAAACAGGTAAGACAGCTTTTTGTCAATACAATAAGTATTTGTTTTTCACATAGTTAATATAGAACTAGTCATTGGCTTAGTGGTAACGGCAGTGAAATTGCATCTTTTTATGACTAGGCCGTTGGTTCGAATCCCAGAATGTTTGGGTTTCTTTTTTTGTCTTTTGTTTTCTAAATCCCGTTTAAATTCTTTGATATTCAAGAGTTAACCCATTTCATGGAAATATTAACATCTGTTCTCGTAAAGTTCTAAATAGGAATGCGAGCAATGCATTAAAATTAATTCATACATTTGTATAGGGTATGAAATATCTACATACAAAATCTGGCAAAACGAGTTCTGTATTGACGAAAGGTTTACATATTAGACATGATATAAATGAAAAATAAAGTATCCAAAATAAGAAGAAAAGAAAACAAAAAGATTCATGAAAAATTAAATTCACTTGTATTCGAACCTAAACCGTCAAACTACGATCAAATTGTCTACGCACTAACCAATTGAGCTATTCAGGCAATTATTATTTTTCCGCGATTTGTTAACTATTTATGTGATAACAAGTACTGAGATAACGGTTATACCTGATTTACCTGTCAAGTTGAACCTTATCCTATGACGCGCTATCAAGTTATCATATAAGGACTATAAATGATCACAGGATCAAGATATTTACATGTGCTAAGTAGGTAAATACTGGTTGAGTAACAAAGAAATGTAATTCAAGCCGCTACAATATGGGACTTAGTTCGAGTTGTCTCTCTTGCAGAAGACAGTTTGACCCCAGTGAACAAACGCGCACCTGTAACCTTAAAACCACCGACCTGCGGATGCCGCCTTTGCAACAGGCACCCGGTAAGATGTACCTTCACTTTCCCGCGTCGCAAACATGTCACACTTTTTAAATGCTTACCAGACGTGTTCCGGAGTTTAACAGAAGAAATTGGGAATGGAAACGAATTCTTCACCGGGTTCCTCTGGCGTACGCCGCAAGAAAGCCGAACATTTTTAAACGTATAGGCCCAAGTCAGCGTTCCTGACAAAAAGCTGAAATACCTTTACAGCTGATGCATTTCTTTTAAAATGTTTTCAGAAATCATGAAGAATTACGTATGTAAACCTTTGTTCAGCTAGTTTTTAAAAGATAAAAAAGAGAAGTTAGTCAGTACCACCGGAAGTCGAAATCCAAAATGGTTCCTGTAACGGAGAACCGAAATTCAACTTGGACGTATACATTGAATTTATTGTAAATTCATTTAACATTCAATTCATAAATAATTTTCAATTAACGTGTAAACTACAGACGGGAAAACCCCGGTTTTCCAGTATTATTGACTTGATCAACACATATTTGTACAATTTTATGACCTCTTACTTGCATCTAAAATAGATTTACATGGAAACACAGTCCAATGAAAAGTGGTATAAACTTTACAGTTAGGATGAACGAAATTAAACTGACAAGTGCATTACTTAGTGGTAAGTTCCCGGTTATTACAGTATGACGGTACATTAGTCTACTGTTTCCGGTCATTTTGAGCGTCTGTAAAATTCTTCGTGGTGTAAATATTGTTGTATGAGTTTATCGCCCGTTTCGACCGAATTTTATTCATTTGTACATGCGAGCAGTTCATGAGAAGAGCCAGACGAGTACTATAACTCTATCCTCATAACAAATTGACAACTTTCTCACAGAGTTATTTTCCGTAGCATGGCTCAAAACCATGACCCTCAATAAATGAGGGTTAACAGTGATTTCAAGTCACCGATTCAAACATAACAACCACGAAGGTGCATTGCATACGGTTTAAACATTTTACAATTACACCGGGAACGTCAGTTGGGGAAAAGGATTTGGTCGATACGAGTTAAAATGCTCAAAAGTATTTAGGTTTTGCCGGCAAAGCTATTAATATGTTCGTGTAAGGCCCATAAATGCTTGTGGAAATATAAAACTCATGTAGTTATAATTATGATTGCTAGAAATAACGTTTGTTGTATAGTTTTGAAAATTAAAGTTCAAATATAAATCGTTTTCCAGGGACATTGGTTGTTGATTATCTATCATGATGCAATAATATATTTCATTTATATTCGCTTTATTTGGTGGTGACCTCTAAAAGAGTGAAACGCTTAGCCTAAAGCATTAAAGAAACAAAACGAAATTGATTTGTGCATACAATATATAAAAAGCTTTTCCGTTACTAGTTTGAATTGACCAACCAAGATACTAGGCCAAGATATTAATGTAATTCATATTCTGTCGAGTAGTGGTAAGAATGAATAGTGTTCTGTATTGATTTTTTGATAAATGACGAGCAGATGAAATATATGCTATTGACGTGTCTGCCTTCAAGCGTGCAATGATAAATGTATTAACTTTCAAATATTAAAGAAACATTTTCAAAAACTGGATTGTTTGCAATATTTGGTAATGTAAATTATTAATGAAATGATATGACGACTGTTACATCTTACGTGTTTAATCTGGACTTAAATTTCACAGTAGGGTATATTTATACATATTTCAGATAAATCACTTCAAAACGAGGTAGTTATAAAGATTTAAAATGTATTATTAATTAGTGAGTGTGACGAAAGAAAATCTGAAAGAAGGAAAGTCATACGGTTGCACACAATTGTGTTCTCAACAACATACGTGTTCTAATATATTTAAATATGCGTGAATTGGAGTATTTCTTTATAGTGTTTAGCATTTTGGTTTCAAGACAACTATTTAAAGCTGAAAGTCGCCGTGTGCCAGACGTTATCGTGCAGTATGGCGTACCACGAACTGCAACAACACTTCAATTCCATATTCTGTGTGTCATGATGGCTGTTCTACACCAAGACGAAATGGATTCCGTCCAATGCAATTTCAACCAACCTAAAACACACAAATATGCTGTCATAAAAACTCATAATATGACAGAAAGATTCATCCGTTCTTTACCTGCTAGAACTTGGATTTTTATGACTTCAAGTGACAGATCATCAGTGCGTATTAGAAGTAACTTGGCCTTGAATATAATTCTACGCTATAACCTGTCTGTCCCTTTTATTGCCAGAACGGAAATGGTTTCTAAACGTGGTCATTTAATAGCTTACGAGTACCAGTCAATTTTTGGAATTACAGACGAAAACATGAGACATATAATAGACTATATGCAGTACTGGGAAATACTGAGGCGTTGTTGCGGAAAACAAATGTCGGCTGATTGGTTGAATCGTTTGTCACCAATCGAAAACTATACTCTGCACCATGATACACATAGTGTCACATACCCTGCTTGCGAAATGTATATCATTAATAATGTAGAAAAACAATTAATGAATACATACATATACAAACGATTTGCATATAGTAAGTCACTTAAATATGCAATTGGTGGTTCATTTGATGGGAACTTTTGTGAGAGATGTAGCGCAAACATTGCCAGAAAACGTTTACAATTTAATGACAATTGTCTTTGAAAAATGATATATTCAGGACTAGGAACGGAGGAGATAATCTGAAAATCAACAGTATTGTTTGTGTTGAGCACTATTAATCTATCTTCCATCAAACACAATAAAGCTTTATTTGTTTATCAGTTCAATGCTTCACATTGTATAAACATGTGCAATTATTT
This sequence comes from Saxidomus purpurata, assembly GCA_022818135.1. NCBI lineage: Eukaryota > Metazoa > Mollusca > Bivalvia > Venerida > Veneridae > Saxidomus > Saxidomus purpurata. The sequence continues at coordinate 43,992,135 of JAFMSR010000015.1, forward strand.
TTACACTCTTGTATCTTATTACACCTTAGGTCAACCATGCCACTAGCACTCCTCATTCACTGAAACTCTAAGGTGAAGCAAAAACGCTGGTAATTTACTGTTTAATTACAAGTAATAATTTAAAAGTGTTTTATGTGTTCAGAATGAGGAAATATCGCATTGTAAGTTTATCTCAGACTTCAAACACTTCAGTTGAATATTGGAACTTTTTGTGTGTGCTTTTGCATTTCTGTAAACGTATTGCTTTTTTAAAGTTTTAGAAAGTATTTCTGCGTTTTCCTCTTAATGCAATGTGTTATAGAACTACGAAATACAGAAATGACACATTTGGTTCATTGTAACCCGTACCTAGCCTGATTTGACATTTAAAAGTTTTGGCGAAAACCTGCAACACAATAAACAAGCAGTCGGTTAGTATCTTCTATTGCTTTAACACAGAAAAAAGTAATTTATCCTGTCACTTGCAGCATTATCGGCCCGATAATAGGGTGCCGGATTAATTTACTGATATACGACAGTTGACCACGTGACTTGTATGTGATTGCCGGACAACTTAATTGAAAGAAAAATAATCATGTCCAAAAGCAAAGTACAGTACAACATTTTGTATTATTTGCAGTCACATAATAAATTACGTCCGTTAAACTGGTCCCATTTCGATTTTATTACGTCATCAGTTCAAGTCTACGTCACCGAGGCAGTAATGTTTAGCCATTATTTGTACATAGTGTACTGTGCTGTCGGGTAACATTGCGCACTTAACAGGAACTTTAATACATATCAGCACCTGTTTTCTTGAGAACAGGGATGGTGTGTAAATTTCTTGGACAAGAAGCATTATTTAAATTACTTAAATAAGTCAAACATCTACAGGATATGTCAGATTTCCTTTACAGCTGACATATGCCTGCTTGTTTACATTACGTCAGTTTTTTTCGGCCATTGCTGCGCACGCGGGTCTCTTGAATCACTGATAACATAGCTTGTTTCAAAGTTTATATTCATGGAAGGTTTTCTAATGAACTGAAAGTGTTTTCATTATCAAAAGCTCACAAAAATAGTCAAAGGAATCATACTTTGATGAAATGTACATTTTAATAATATTGTGACAATCACTATAATTATATCTTCTCTATAAAAATGAATTAACATCGAGATGTCAGTTTTCTTCTAAATTCTATACAATAACATTGAATAACACATTAATTCCAGCATACGAATGAAGAAACAGAGTATAAATTTCCAAAAATCGAGAAGCATGGTCATTGCATGACATCAGGTTGTAAACACAAATATGCAAATCAAGGTGCGCAGAAATGGTCGACGCGCAGAAATGGCCGAAACGAAGCAATATTTCTCAGTTTCAATGCGGCTAATTCATCTAACACAAATAAGGATGAACAGCGTAATGTTAGAGAAGGACTTCACTTTAGTTTAGTAAAGAAATCGTGCATAAACAGGATAGAAAAACACATTTGTTTTCAGATTTTCTTCTGATCTGGCTGAATTTGTACATGAATGTCCTGTCAGCAGCAATTAGTTGCAGTAAGGGATAGTTCTATTAATTTGAAGAGTACTTATAAGTGTCAGTGACAGTGTTTTCATTTTTTAATCAAAGCGCTGAAGACGCTGGATTTGTTTGTGTATTCAAAATATTTGTCCTCTGTGTTGTTGTGATGGTTATTCCAGTCTGTAATCTTCATTAGTGAAGGCTATACCAGTTGGTAATAAGATGTGAACAGAATGCAACAGTTATAAATCGTATTTTGGATAGAATTGTCTCTTTTTTATTCCCGGTACACATAGACAGCAGGGAATTATGTCAACGCGTAATTCTAATACATGTAGGAACGCAACTGGCTCGCGCCATGTCCGCAGAATAAACATATCAGCAAGAAAGAAAGTTATAATTACGTCCCTTGCCGGCATTGAATGAAATTTATGAATGGTGGATATAATCGTAAAAAGAGAATGTGTATACATGCGCTAAATATTCCTGGCTGTTCAAAATATTTCATTCTTTAAAAGACGATCAGGGTTAGACATTTTGTTGTCACAGAAACTCCAAAACATATGTTTTCTTTCCGCACAGAGTTTAAGAAATGGCCGGCGGGTTAAACAAATCGGAACCATTTCTATAGGGTATATATATATAGTAAATCGTCCCTTATTTTTACACATCATTGTAAAATGAAATACATCCGCGTTTCTTATTAGAAAAAAGTTTACTTTAGTTATATTAAAAAATTTTGCCGATGCTGCATGAGTTTATAACATTATATATTTAAACATTACAACTTTCATGCCTGCAATTGCCATATGGTTTCAAATGAAGAATCATAATTTGGGATTATATGCTGACTGACGTGCCGGCGCTACTTTCAGATTTGGTACTTAAGGAGTAGGCATCGGAAAACGGTAAGTAAATTTGTTTGTTTACACAAACAAATAAAAACTGGGATTCAATCATTTATACAAAAGGAGCTTGATCGACTGTTAAAGAATGAGATCTTGTGTTCGTAACCCGTTTTGTCTGGGAAGAAACAAAGGTAAAGATAGCATCGATATAAGTTTTAATGTCTTTGATTTTTAATATTTTTTCCTTAAAACGTGTGCAGGGCTAACGAACGTCGTTGAGAAAATCGAAACGGTTGCTCGGTGGCCATTTTGTTTTGAATGTACGCAAAGTTTATATTCAAATTACAATCAGAAAAGGCTAAATCGACGAGGCTCCAAATGAGGGATTGCTCATGGTATATACGGGCTCATATACAGAGACTCTTGACCAATCAGAATCTATCAAATTCATCACCAGGCTGTAGTGTTTTTCGTCTGAATAAATTTTAACATTTCTATTTGAGGGAAGATCCCCTGACCCCATGTTGATAATTAAATATAGCACCATATCCATGTGTTGACAAGGCTACAAAGATTTCATTTTTTAAAAAACAAATTGTTGGTGCTTTCTTAGTGGTAACTCGTTGAGTCGTTCACTAGAAAGTATTGACACTTGTGCCTACTGAGGCATAGTTAACACAAGTTTGTACAAAATTATAGGGCTTTTTTTCGCTCCTCTACACAATCAGGATCATTGTCAGCTCGCTCCTCTACACAATCAGGATCATTGTCAGCTCGCTTCTCTACACAATCAGGATCATTGTCAGCTCGCTCCTTTTCATAATCCGGATAATTGTCTGCTCATTCCTCTACACAATCAGAATCATTGTGAGCTCACTTCTCTACACAATCAGGATCATTGTCAGCTCTCTCCTTTTCACAATCAGATCATTGTCAGCTCGCTCCTCTACACAATCAGGATCATTGTGAGCTCGCTCCTTTTCACAATCCGGATCATTGTCAGCTCGCTCCTTTTCACAATCCGGATAATTGTCAGCTCATTCCACTACACAATCAGAATCATTGTGAGCTCAGTCCTCTACACAATCAGGGTCATTGTCAGCCCGCTTCTCTACACAATCAGGATAATTGTCAGCTCATTTCTCTACACAATCAGAATCATTGTGAGCTCACTCCTCTACACAATCAGGATCATTGTCAGCCCGCTCCTCTACACAATCAGGATCATTGTCAGCTAGCTCCTCTACACAATCAGGATCATTGTCAGCTCGCTCCTCTACACAATCAAGATCATTGTCAGCCCGCTCCTCTACACAATCAGTATCATTGTCAGCTTATTCCTCTACACAATCAGGATCATTGTCAGCCTATTCTTCTACACAATCAGGATCATTGTCAGCTCGCTCCTCTACACAATCAGTATCATTATCAGCTTATTCCTATACACAATCAGGATCATTGTGAGCCTATTCCTCTACACAATCAGGATCATTGTCAGCTCATTTCTCTACACAATCAGAATCATTGTGAGCTCACTCCTCTACACAATCAGGATCATTGTCAGCCCGCTCCTCTACACAATCAGGATCATTGTCAGCCCGCTCCTCTACACAATCAGGATCATTGTCAGCTAGCTCCTCTACACAATCAGGATCATTGTCAGCTCGCTCCTCTACACAATCAAGATCATTGTCAGCCCGCTCCTCTACACAATCAGTATCATTGTCAGCTTATTCCTCTACACAATCAGGATCATTGTCAGCCTATTCTTCTACACAATCAGGATCATTGTCAGCTCGCTCCTCTACACAATCAGTATCATTGTCAGCTTATTCCTATACACAATCAGGATCATTGTGAGCCTATTCCTCTACACAATCAGGATCATTGTCAGCTCATTTCTCTACACAATCAGAATCATTGTCAGCTCGCTCCTCTACACAATCAGGATCATTGTCAGCCCGCTCCTCTACACAATCAGTATCATTGTCAGCTTATTCCTCTACACCATCAGGATCATTGTCAGTCCGCTCCTCTACACAATCAGTATCATTGTCAGCTTATTCCTCTACACAATCAGAATCATTGTCAGCCCGCTCCTCTACACAATCAGTATCATTGTCAGCTTATTCCTCTACACAATCAGGATAATTGTCAGCTCATTTCTCTACACAATCAGAATCATTGTGAGCTCACTCCTCTACACAATCAGGATAATTGTCAGCCCGCTCCTCTACACAATCAGGATCATTGTCAGCTCGCTCCTCTACACAATCAGGATCCTTGTCAGCTCGCTCCTCTACACAATCAGTATCATTGTCAGCTTATTCCTCTACACAATCAGGATCATTGTGAGCTCACTCCTCTCAACTGTGCACTGGATTTCATGCTTTCCGTCGTATACCGACATACGAAGATTAAATCACTATCGCGCTGCCAGTATGTTCAAATCTTTAAATGCAGTTTCTACATAAAATCGCAGAATAACATCTCATTTTTATCATGATATCGAATCTTTTACATCTTATGTTAATTTTATAATATTGTACATGTCATTGTAAATGAATAGATACAGTTACTTTGAATTGCCATCTGAAAATATGATATTGCCCTAATGTAGATCGATTTGCTACCTGATTCATTACATTTGCATGTACGTGTATGTATGTTTTTTACCGAGTAGTTTGTCATAAACCATACTGCACAGACCACGCCAATAAGCTGGGTTATGTTGTAAAATCGCATTTGAATAGCCATTGAAGAATGTTATAATGTTAGAGAGGTAACGGAAGCGTAACAGCATATATCATATATGTCTTTACTCATTTGAAACTACTACACGGATTACTGTGACAGAATGAGATACATCAAAAACTTTGTATGGGTCATTTGTGTTATCATATTTATCCAGCTGTTCTTCACATTATTAATTTTTCGGACTGTAAACAACAAATGGATATTTAGAAAAACTTTTAAGGTAGGTGTCAAAATGTTTTTATTCAATTAATAGGGTATACATTTATACTATATTTGGATATTTATTTACTTTTTAAACCATAAGCCATCCAAATCACAGAGATATGTACTAAATAACAATCAAAAGTTCATAGGTAAAGTTTCTGCATTTGTAAAAAAGTTACAAGCAATGTCAGTTAAAATTGAAATGAAACTATGGCATGATTTTTCTTTTATTTGATCATTAATGTGTTGCGTAAATGTTCATTTATATATTATATCTTAATTATATATATTAATTCTAGCAATTGCACTTTCTAAATAAGCTTGAAAACAACTGAATTTATATTTCAAACATTCATCATAGAATTTGATAAAATTCCTTTAATGCATGACTAAAACGATTAGATATAGCGTTTTCTAATTAGGATCGGGATCAAAATTTATCATTTTTACGGATATACTATTTTCAAAGTCTGCACGACAAATTCTGAAATAACTTTTATATTAAAAAGAAGAAATATTATAATATGACCGGCGTGACACGAGAATATGTGGTTTTAAATGCAAAGAGTTGGCAAAAATGGTCATTTGGTTAACGCTCTGCACTACTTATCCTGGGGTTCCCCTGTTTGAAACCTGGCCATAGTTTTTGATATTCAAATTAAATTTTCAAATGAGACAGTCTAGGTATCTAGGTAAAGTTGGATGCATATTATTCATCACATAATGTTCGCTATAATGACATTTAATATTGATCACTACAAAGTCAGTGTCAATCTCAATCCAAGGTCAAAATACACGCACAAAAAATCTGAAAATAAAATAGATTGCTTCTTTATTTCTCTGATCTTTTATATACTTTAGTAAGCACAGTGATAATAATGGGCATAATGTATGACTTGGAATGCTTTAAAGAAATAGAAGTATTTCCCGTCGGTGATATATATTTGAAATAATTCACTCGGGCTTCGTTCTTGTGAATTATTACACCTAGAATATCACCTCTGGAGACTGTTTCAATTTCGATACAGCACCTCAAACAATATATCATTTCTTAATTAGAGTCATTATAATCTAATAAACGTGTGTCTTTATTTCAGGACGTTGCACGACATGTTAGAAGAGAGTCGAATGTATTTTCTTCTAATGTCTCTATTGATGTAACCGTCGTTACAGCTTTCTACGACATAGGCTTATTTTCGAAGCGGGTATCACACAAAAGAGACAAGGAATTGTATTTCACATGGATGGAAAAGTTTCGATATATACGAAATAATGTTGTGTTCTTTACTGATTCAGACGAGAGCCGTAGACAAATGATTGGAATAAGAAAACAATATCTAAAGAAAACGAAAATAATTAAAGTAGATAGTGCCAATAAATCAAAAGCATGGCCATTTCGAAATCTTAAAAAATTTGAGAACATCTTCCACTCCCCACCTTACTCCAATTTTTCTTCTATTTATCCGGTTTACTCGTGTGTATGCCATGCAAAATATTATGTCATGAAACTTGCAGCAGAAAAAGATTTTTTTCATACACGGTATATCATGTGGCTAGATATTGGTTATTTTAGGAAACGAACATCAAAAAAGCCATTTCATATTTCAACCCCAAAGGGATTTAATAACTTTAAAATAGCTGCAACACAAGTTTATCCCAACAAAACATTTGATATCGTTCCACAAAAAATACTAAAATCGAAAAATGTCATTGTAAGTGGGGCTCTGTTTTTAGGGGAACGATCCCAAATGATTAAATACGTAACACAGTTTAGAAGGGCTGTTGAATTCTTTTTGAAAGAAAATTTGACTAACACAGACGAACAGATTGTTTATGCAATGTATTCAAAGAAGGCAAATATTACCTTTAAACCCGACGTAGAACTTCAGTTATATCCTGCAAAGAAACAGAAAGATTGGTTTCATATTGGATACACCATGATTCAAGAAAATTCTTCAGCAGCAGATCAATAAACTTTAAGGAGATAAATTTCAAAGGATTTGTTGCAAGTTGAAAGTGTTCAGTATCTGAAAGAAATGATTCAGCATATATAGCTACTGCTCAAACGAAAAGTCATTGATATTGTGATATAACTTGAGTCAACTCAAATAGTGTATCAATGTAAAACCAGGCAGATGTCTTCAGTAACAGTGTCGGACAATTTCCCTTCTACTCCAGTAGCAAACGAACGATTAAACCTAGGTCATTAAACAAAGTATCTGTTTCAAATATTAATTACTTAATATGAGAATATTGTGCGGAACAATGGCATTTTTCAATGTAAGGCAATACCAACGCAAGGTAATCGTCTGGTTTTTACCGGAACTTCAATAAACAAGCGTTTTAGTCAATACAAATTCAATGTGTGGTTTACATTTTCCAACATGATGTTCACCAATTATTTTATTACAATTAAGTACATGCTCGAAAACATAAGAACCATACTAATGTTGGAAAACAGTCATATTTGATATGTATATACATCAGTTATTTGTGTGCTGTTTAAATTGTATAACATGGAGCTAATCGTATCATTTTACCTTTTTGAATTATTTCTCATTCGTTTAACTATACACGTTTGATCAATATGTTTCTTCTTCTATCAAAAGATGGCACAATACATTTACATCAATCATATAGGTGATCGAGATATGTACCGCTAAAATAAACTTGTGTCGAATGTTGTTTTCTCTGTTTATCGAATATCGTTATTATTAAATTCGGAATCGACACCTTCCGAACCTGTCATACAGTCATAGTTTTTTATTCGGGAATGCACTGATACAATTCTAAACATATGGAAAAGTTTAAATCCCAATTCTCCTGATTGTTTTTGAATAAATGATGTTCTTTGAGAGTACTGGTTTTCCGGGCTGAATGTTTTTATCATATTGAACTGCTTTGATACGGAACCTGTGACCAACACATAATTACATACCTTTGCAACAGCAACGGCCTTTCGCAGTACGTTATGGCGTGTTTCCTTTTCTTGTCTGCTTTTTCATATTAGCAATGTGCCAGAAAATAACAGTTTGATCGTCTACGTGTGGTTGTCTACAAGATTCTTTTTTGTGATTCATTGTTTATTATTTGTTAATTTTAATTTATTACTTATTTATAAGTAGTACAAGTTGTTTGTGCTGAAACGTATGAGGGACGCTGATGGAAGGGCCTATTCTTTTTACTTAACGAAGGATGTCAATATGAGCTGATAAAAGGGGCATTAGGTAGTCTGCGACTTGCATACATGTAGGCCCATGACAGCATGCACGAAACCATGTCCGCTGGTTAGGGTCTATGTTGTTCGCTTTAAATTCTTCAACGAACAGAAACCACCCTGCCCTATCTAGTCTTCTCGAATGGACCTATGCTGAACAGTATTGTTTTCTTATGACAGGTAATTCAACTACTGTTAAAGAAATGCTACTCTCTTTTCAAAGAAGCAAATAATATTACTATATAAATGATCACTATTAAATTATGAATAGTATGATTTAAATAATAACTAATAAATGTCCCTCCAGGGTTTGGTCAAAACTGGTTATATCATCAACATCTGTGTAAACAGGTATATGTACCACAATTGTCCCTTAAAGTTTAAGGCCCATCAGTGTTGCTCATATGATCAGCACACATATATAGTACTTGACTTTGCTGTTATTACTTATAATAACATCCGAATAGTAAGTAATAGGTTATGAGAAAATATATATCATATAAATAAAAACATCCCTGCATGGCTTCGGTAGTTGACAGAGTTGTAAATGTACCTCAGTACGTCTTTGATTGCAGCGGTAATAACTGCAATTTTAGCTATAACATGTGTATTACTTACTGTTATAAATTGTTGTTATTCATGTGCATTTTTTAGAATGTGCTCGACTTAACTCATGAAAGAAGCATTAAAATGTAAATAGACAACGATTATATTGTGAGTAAGAAACGTATTATAGAAGCACCGAGAGCCATAATATATTGGTCCATAGCTACGATATAAAAATAAAAGTTCCAATCGCTTCTTTTCTAGAAATTCACGAAGAAGTAATAGTTAACGTACGTAAATATATGTTAAAGCTGCCCGCTCTCAGATTTTGGTAAAAAAAATTAAGTTCTTCAAACTGTATGAAAGTAATATATTTTAGAACATATAGCCATATAAAAAGGTTCCAGTATCAATTCATGTAATTTAAAAAGTGTATCGGTAGATTTGAAATAATACGCTACCAAATAGTAAAGCGTTGCAAACGGTTTTGAAATTTCAATATAAACATATGGTGTAGCGGTGCCGTAAAACCAGTATTTTCAATCGATTTTTGCAAATTTCTACCTAGACTTTTACTTCTATTGTTGATTTTAGCCTTCAGTTTTATATAATATGTATAAGTGTAGTATTTTTGAAAAATACAAAAAATTCACGCAAACTGAGAGCGAGCAGCTTTAATGTATGTATACAACGCAGTTATTTTGGTCTTAAAATTATAAGTCTTCAATCGAAATAAATTTTCCTCTGATGAAATATGTTGTATATTTTAAACTATCTAATGTTGTTCTCAATGCATCACTTACTGCCATATCAACCGTTGTTTAACTAGAGACACTTTGCAGGCATTGTATGAGTGATGTGTGTACTGTAAATATTACTTTTTTCCTATTTGTGTCGTTATTAATGTTTTTTAGGCGTTCACGTTAACTTTTTATTTCTCATTGTTTTTTCTGCATTCATTTTCTTTTAGATGGGCTATACATGTATATTGAATCTGTCTAACAGTGATAAAATGAATATGTGAATATTTAAGATGTACATTTAATTCCTGAAAGTATTACAGAACCTGTCTATATAATTGATTTCCACAATATCCTTACATTCCACATTGAAACATAATAGTTCGTAAGCTTTGTATCATTGCCGGCTATAGCAGAATAGATTTGATATTATTTAAGTAAAATAATACATTTGCAGTGTACATGTCGGTTCGATTTAAAGCCTAGGTATTTAGCCCATAATTGATAATGTTTATATTAAACTCATAAGATTATTTTTTAGTTCATTCTAATCTGTTATCATTACTCAACATGCTTCTTGTCAAGAAAAACTTACAAAACAATAATTTTGTTTATAGTTTCAGTGTAATTCAAACTTTAAGAAAGGTAGCGTTCAAACCGATTTAGAAAGCAAAGATCCCCTTTGAACAATTTTTGAAGCATTTTTTATTTCATTTAAGTCATTTTTGGATGAATTATGAAACTTTTACAAGAATTCAATTTTTTTGTTTTGTTGTGTATGAAACTTGAATAAATTTGAAACACGATAACACTGTTAAAAAAATATTTTGCCACTTTTGCTTTTCTAAACCTGTTGAGTGTATGTCGATTATAAGTGTACATGTCGGTGTTGTTTGTTATCTACATACATCCACTGTGAGATTACAGCAATCTTAACATTGTGATTTAGAACAGAAGTGTCGGATGAATTCAGCATGGTAGTTTTGGGGTATAAAAGGTTACCTTTTTATGTACAAGTACACGAGTTTAGACCTACGTGTACTTTTGTTATTTGTATGTTACAGCTTGGATTGAAAATAGTACGAAATTGTATGAATCAGCCAAAACCTACGTACCCGAAAGCGAATAGATTAATAGACTATGCTAATCCTGCATGTTGACAAATTAGATGAAATATCATTAAAAGAAATAAAGAGTCCTAATTTGATTGAAATCGGTAGATCATTTATGTCATCAAGGAGAAACACACGTTTTACAAATATCTCTAGTTTCGTATCAAAAATCGGCATGTCAGCTTACATGTTGCTTTTCTTGATGTATGTCTGCTACTGGTCTATCTTACTATAGGAATTTGCCATGTCAATTCCTTATATGCTGAACTACTATAAGAGGCGGTATAATTTGTCCGTATGTCCGCTTATCTTTATGAGAACATTAAGCTTGTTTTTTTTATTGTTTTTTTTTAAAATTTTTTTTAAAAGAGCCGAATATGTTCTGGATATTTCGTAAGCGTACATTTACATTTTACAACTTTATAGCCAGTGTAGCTCCACTCTGGAAGTAAGTGACATATACAAGTGTGCAATATTCTGCTTATTATTATGGCTATCACAGGTAATGCAGTTGATTGAAACGTGTTTACATCTATGGAGTTAAGGCACAGAAAATAACTAGATCTTGTTTTATGACCATACTTTGTGGTTTAATGTAACATGCAGTAAAATCATAAATATACATATTTATGATTTGGAATTGCCTTACCTGAAACATGTTATGATTTTTAACCGTAGTTTTGTCCTGTGCGTATTCATTTTACAGTTTCAGCTAACGTGAATTAATGCCTGTTATACAAAGTAATTCATATGAATATTTTCGGTAAATTCATGAAGGCGTTTGATAATTGAAGAATAAACCGTGAAAGAAAACCACTTGTGATGAATTATTTATAGCAACATTTAAACGAAACCCCGTAAAGTTGAATTCAAATATCGAAAATGGAAGACGACAAATAATTGTGCACTGAAAGGTACCCAACTGATTTAATCAAATTGAAACTTACCACCATATTAAATTTTGAAATTACTGATCCATGCAAAGGCACTTCAAACCTTGGGATATCTGTTTTAACGATTTTTGGTTTTAAAGCTATAAGAGAAATCATTTAAGGTAAAGATAAGTATACTATTGAAATATGCTATTCTTGCACTGTTGTATACATTATTGTACGCTGAAAGGCTGTTTGTGCTTATGATTTAAACATTTCATGCATGTGCATGCCAACTGCTGTTCAAGTTAAAATGTTAAGTGCAATTAAGTTTATCAGATACATTATGTAATGTTTTAGATAACAACTATCTTTGAAATTTAAATAGATAAATAGAAAGATAATAAGTTAATGAAATAATTCCTGTCAAATTTTATCATAATGCAGTAAGAGGTTAAAAAGATGAAGCGATGTCACAACATTATATTAACAGGTCCTTGATCATTGACATACACTAACCTATATCAGTATATATGTATACAGTTGCTTTCTGGCAGCAATTCTTTCATAAGGCGGGACCTACGTAGTCACATACGCAGCAGTCAATGTTGTTGTTATTCTGCGACTAAATTAAGGTCTGCTAATACAATCGTTGTCATTCACATCAACTTTAGCAACAAAAACACTAGTCCCCGTCGGAGAATTGAAGCCCGATCTCCCACGAGACTCACTCCAGTCAGCACCTACCTCGAAATCAGAGGACAAATGAATGTGGAATTATCTGTTTTTGCCTAAGGACTCTACCACGACTATGACATTGGTTGGGTCGATCCAGGGACCCTCCGATCCCAAGGCGACGTTACCACTACACCCAGGCGGCTCCATGATTTTCCTCTTATTTGTCCATGGTTCTTTTCTGTAGTAAATTGGAGAGTTTTTATGTTACTAAAACACTGCAAAACACGAAAGTTTCGGATATGGAAGTAGCTTATTTAACTCCCGCACAAACTCTAGCGTTACATAAAACACAAAAATAGAAGAAATAAAAGTACTATCCATGCAAATATACCTTTCAAATGTAACAGTTTTGATTAACAAACTAGAAACTATGTCAGTTAAACCTAGGGTATACGACACTTTAGTCTATAAAACGTGATAACTCTGAGCGAATGCATTGTATTAGTACTGTTTTTTTCCAGGAAGTGGACTCGGAAGTGACTCGATAAGCTACAAGCTTTCTTCACAATCGAGCTAAAATAAATTAGTATCGACTAATACATTTATATCGGTACCAATTTGAATCTGTTGTCTACATTGTTAGATTCAAGGTCCAGCATCTTCCGCATATTATCGCATATACATCATGTACTTTCAATATTAGATGATTATTCTGAAACCAAGTTTGTATAATTGAGATTTCTTTTTTTTTAACAGCTTGAAAGGTGGTACAAATAAGGGGAGTGAATTCCAACAGTCATCATGTGTGTCCGATGACACTTTCTCTCCGATCTTAGAAAAGACCATGACACTTTCGCGAGTTAAATAAGACTTCGGCTAATAATATTCGAAATATTCTATAGTTCGGACTGCTTTATCGGAATTGAAGCATTCCCCGTAGGTGATGTGGGTTACGGAATAATTCACAAGGTCCGATCAAATACTTTCAGAATTTACGATTCATAGTTGACTGATTCTCATATAACAAATTCCCTATGTCCGTTATTGTAATGCAATCGACGGACAATGGTTACATGATGTGTTGGAAAAATAGAATTTCTGTCCAATGTGGAAGCAATGAAAGATTTGATTGGTAAATTTTGCTCTGTTTGAATTTTTAAAAACAATTCCTTTGAGCATGGTGAATGTGGGTTATGAGAGATCGACTGACACTAATGTTACACATGTTACATTATGTATAACGTTCATTTTGGAAATAAAATAATGTGATACTGTATTAGTAACAAAATATCAAGATATCAAGTCGATGTACGGAACCCATTTGTCATCTTGCTAAATTCGAAGATAAGGCAACCTTAGGCTATAAATCGTTTCCGTTCTGTCTTTCATGAAAGCCTTAAAGGGTAATGAAAAAACTTCACCTGGTCGAGACGATGTTCAGACAGCTATAGATCAGTTCAGGGTAATGGTCACCGGCAACAATTCTTAGTGTTCAACGGCTTAATTTAGAGAAATATAAATCCGTCTATGCAGGGAAAGCGTATTCAGACCCGTAACAACTACAGTTCATACTGATTTCATATACTTACATGTAATCGGTTTGATCTGATAAAAAAAGTTCGAGCCTCAACTACAGTGTACATAGTATTGTGAAACAAACAGACGGACCGACTGTTCAACCAAACAACCGCCAACACAGTGATTTCTAAATACCCTCTCCCACACATCCTCTAAAGAAAGTAAAATAAAAACGAACTCCGTGTAGGGGCCTTCTTTTGTCAACTCCGCTTTACGTTATCCTTCTTAGCTAGACACAATATATGCTATTGCTCAGCTATAGAACGTTGTAACATTCAGCAGATTCTTTTTTCATACGACTATTTAAATAATTATTTTACTGTGAATGATTTTAAGAAGTGCTAATAATCTTAATTACAAGTTGCAACTTTTTTTAAAGGAGTTCATTTTAAATTTTAGAAATGTTTAAGTTCCTAGACATGTTGCTATTCTCGTTAATATCTAAAACCGGCCATTTTAATTTATTATATTTCTAGACATGTTCCCATTATTCAAAATAGATTATCTTAACATAATTATGCATATGAAATCTAATGCATTGAAACAAGAAATACAATGATTATGGTACAATAAGTAAGGCAGTCGTATCTAAAGCTGACTTACGCCCGCTTTATGCACTCGGCTTAAAATCCCGTTGTACGATAGGATTCGTTACGCTAGCGCAGACTGTTTACGACAGCGCAATCTACGCCTTGTATTATGCACCCGGCCACTGTATGGCAACTCTGTCATGCGGTTAAGTATTTTGAAATTGTTGAGCACATAGAGAGGACATGGCATATTAATTGGGCTTCATTTATATATCAATAGCTTCGGTTATGTATCTTAAAATTAGGGTGTGCCCAATCATAAGCTATATTCATTTCAGCTACAACAACAATCAACAATATTTTAGGATTGGTCTTATGAGTGTAATACAAACTTAAATTACTTTCATACACAAAGTTTAAAAATAGTTTTGAGTGCGTTAGATACTTTGACGTTTTAAGTACAAAAAATGAAATTTGTGTTCGCGTCTTTGTGCACATCATCCACATTCACTAATGATCGAAAGGGGTTGTTATATCGGCTTTGTGTTAATCATATTGAGAATTAATACTGTATACATTATATGCTGTTCTTATGACGACAGCAACAACAACAACAACAACAAAACAACAAATTTTATTAAGCATTTAAGCATCACAATGCTTCTTGCCACAAACAATTGGTTATAGTGTAGAAGTATGGTCTCTCAATGAGAGGAGCTTTCAGAGGAAGTTTTTGAAAAAAATAAAAAGGCTATAATGTTTTTTTATAATCGTGACTAAAGTCCTAAAGGAGTTTAATTATATATAGCAAGTTAAGTTTTTGAAATACACGCAAAAACTGTCTAAATGCATACTTTAAGATGTTACTTAGGGTAATATATATGCACAGAAAAACTATATACGTAGCATATTATAGTGATAATTAAATAAATTGGTACGAAAAGAAATGAATTGTCCTAAAAAAACAATTTAATTCCTTGTGTCAATATTTTGTCTGCGACTGTTTGCAAAATAAACGTATTTCGAAAGATTATATATTCTAACGCAGTTCCGATGCAACGTCGTTTCTGATTGGTGACGTCGTTTAAATTTGCGACTATTAAATAACGTATATATAGTCGCAAAATTCAAACGGCGTCTTAATTATCGCATTTAGACACATTATGCGTTAGTAAATGGATACCTATTTAGTGATTTTGACATTTGCGACCGTATATACGGTTTTAATGGTCGCAAACAGTTTTAACAGCTCCGACTAACGCCATCGCCGTTAAAAATATAGGAATAACTGTTTTGTAATTTTGATATTTGCGACTGTATATACGGTTTTAATGGTCGCAAATATTTTTAACGGCGACGGCGTTAGCCGGAGCTGTTAAAACAGTTTGCGACTCGTTTAAGTTTTCGACTATTAAATAACGATTATATAGTCGCAAACTTCAAACGACGTTTTAATTATCGCATTTAGACACATTGTGCGTTAGAAAAGGGCTGACTTTTTAGTGATTTTAATATTTGCGACCGTATATACGGTTTTAATGATCGCAAACAGTTTTAACAGCTCCGGCTGACGCCGTCGCCGTTTAAAATATTTGCGACCATTAATAACCGTATATACAGTCAAAATATCAAAATTACAAAACAGTTATTCCTATAATATACGGTCGCAAATATCAAAATCACTAAATAGCTATCCCTTTTCTAACGCACAATGTGTCTAAATGCGATAATTAAAACGCCGTTCGAATTTTGCGACTATATATACGTTATTTAATAGTTATTTAAACGACGTCACCAATCAGAAACGACGTTACATCGGTACTGCGTTAGAATACTTTTTTACTTGTTGAACACATCAATTTGTCAAAGTTGTTTAATGTTGGCCATTTACAAAAATGTCCATAAAAATATGTGTTCCTTAAATCTTTATATTGAATAGGACATACAAGCAGGAAGTGATACTAACTTTCCACCGTATCTAAATTGCAAAATTTGCATTTTCTTTCATATCTAGCCATATTGTTATAACGCCTTCGCTAGATTTCGAGTCTATGCGAAGATAATCTAAATTTTGTAAGAGCTATTTTGTGTTTTTTATTTGGAATAATATCCAAGTAAGATTCAGTTTGAAAACCATGCTTGATACGACAAATATGGCCAATTTCTTTTCTGTAGCTTGAAACCTGGTTTGAAACCTAGATTGAACAAGCCGAGTTTCAATCCAGGATTGAATCAAAGCTAATGTTTTCTTGATAAGCAGATAAGTGGTGAAATTTCAGATGATGTGGAATATATTCAAAGAAAATACATACATTTCCATTGCCATTTCCGTTTGAACATATGAATAAGGTAATTTCCCAACTATGCACAAAACTGACATTTTACAAACACAAATCTGGATTGTAAATAAACACATACTTATGTGTTTTCCCTTTTAAAAAGATATATTTTGTAATCTTAAGGACGCTTTTCTCTATCACAAAAGACATCCTTATTATGAGGTGGTTGATTCGTTTCAAAAGACATTATTGCAATAGAAAAGTCTAATTTGAATAATAATTTTAACCCGCAGAATTATAGAATGTATACATTTTAAGTACTTGGGTAATAACTTAGAACATAATCATTTCATGTATTATATAGTACATGTACATGTTTTCTTACTATTTTACGGAGAGGTGTATGTATTAATTGAATTTCTAGCCTCCAGTCCCATTGGTAGGGAGTGGTTTGTTGGTGGTGATTTATAATAGAATTTTAAAGTTGTCATGTTGTATATATAGGAAGACACAACTGAAGGGCAGTACCGCAGTAAGTTTCATTAAATTCAATTCATTGATTCCTTAGTTATGTCTCCGTACAAATATATTTTAGGATTACTTTTTGGGTCGATTGGATGGATGGAGCACCCTTGAGAACAGGCGTCAAGCCTCCAAATTGGTTATGTTTTACAAAATATACTACAATCTTGTAGCAATCTCCCTGCCCAGTTACCTAGAAGTCCCAAACAGGTTAACAAGACATATGCACCCCTTTAGTCTCCGCCAAACCCATGCAAATTCGGACTTCTTTAAGTACTCTTTTTCCCCCATACCACAGTCCTGTGGAATAGATTACCCACACATATTGCGATCCTGCCTGATCTTGAATCATTCAAGCAGGCAGTGGCCCAAATCAATTATTAGTCATACAACAGTTGTTTTTAACCCTTTTACTCTTTTACTATTTTAACAGTTTTAACCGTCTTGTTTCTCTTGACTGTAGGAGATATCTTGCAGTAGTTTTATCTTTTATTAACACCCGGCGTGCACCCTGCCCATAATACTCGTGAGAGGTGTGAGGCAGTATAACAAGATAGATAGATTGTTAAAATCGAGCCAAAGTTAACAGAGTATATTGGCCTTACGGCCGAACGCACAACATACAAACAAGTAGTTCCATATAAACAGTTGTTAGGCATTATAGCGATTTCTGTTTTCAAAATTATATAGTAATAAATCTAAATAATTTAAAAACATTTCAGAATAGAATAATATTATTTCGTTATTGTTCTTTAAATGTGTAATTAATCGTAAATACTATTAATGCGCGAACGAACGACTTGGACATAAAAATTTATAAGAACTCGTTTTTTGGCCTGGGGACTGAAAGTCCCCAAGGCCTAAGTTAGTATACCACATTTCAAACCCTGCAAGAATTTTAGCCGTGCTATGTGCGAATAACAACTGTAAACATGCGCTATGCGAAAGTAGTGCAAGACAGACCAGATCAATCTTCTGTTTGAATGCCGCATATGATAAGAACATGTTACAAATAAAAATAGTACATAAAACTTCAAACGACTGCAGGAAGGTATATAGCTTACGGGCTGCATTACACATTTTTTTCTGTTTTAGAAATTAATGCGCTGTTAGCTGATTACGGAAGATAATCATATGCATACCACGGAAAAGTACGGATATTTACGGAAATTTACGAAAACGTACGAAGCTCGATATAAGAGTTTGTAGTTTGATTTTCAAATTTCCGATGTTATTTCATTGACAACTTTGTTGTTTACGAACGATTACATATATATTTACCTAAAAATAAATGTTTCTAAAAAAACATATAATTTACGTACATTCCCGAGAAGGAACTAACGTGATCAAATTCACCCGCCATTTATCGAGGACGCTGCATGTCGAGGCCCAGTGAACGGTTTCACTGATTACAACTACAAGGTAACCCAGAATCATTTTTGGTTTTCTCTGTTATACACATTGTACAGTACTGTATTTATATTTCATTGCTGGGATTGCTTTGTTTATTTCTGTTTCAAGGTCTTGTCATTGGTACACAATAATTTTCGATCCACATCATCAGATCATATCGCTTGAAGTTGTACAAAGCGCAGATCGAATTATTTGTACTGGCTTAAACATTTTATAATGTTGACTATGTGATTATTTTTCATTTAACGTACATTTCATAATAAAACAAACTTCCCTGTCACCCATATATTTGTGAATCATTCATTCTGTGTCATATATTGAATTTCGTCCCGCGCTTTAGGTAAGATTCAACGCTGAACACGTAGGTGAAAAGTTGTTTTTCGGGGAGTTAACCTATAGCCCCCAGGCCTTCAGCGCTCACAGCGCTTTGATTACCGATGTCATAGTTGGCGGACGTAGAGCAATTGGTAGAGATGTTGGAAATCGAAATTGCGCTTACTGTGGCGGACGCGAGTTCCAAACCCATCTAATACATTTTTTTTACATTTTTCTTCTGTTTTACTTCTAATTTTAAGACTTCAAACCATTTTAAATGTTTTACAGCAAATAATCATTGAAAACTTCATTCATGTCAAACTTATAAGGATAATGTTAAAAAGACATACTGTATACATATTATTCGATAACAGTAAAATTCTGTCAGTAGTCGTGTCAGGTTTTGCTTGTACAACCAGAATTGGTTTCCTTGGGTTCTTTTGGGGCCATGCCTCAACATCAATCATCACCAATTTCTAGAATATTTACATGTCAGTTTTATTTGTGGGCCCGCTGTGATACTTTGTATCACTGTTTTTCTTGTTCAGTTATTAATTTACTCTGTGTCTTCTTTGATCTTGCTCATTGTTCAGTTTTTGCCTACAATTTAGGATAGGAATTTATTTTGTATTATTGACACAATACAATCAACCCTATGGGCAAATCCCATAACTTTTGAATGACATTAAAAGTTGTGCAAACTTTGAATTTTCAGTTCAGGTTTGTAAAAATCCACTTCTCAGTTACCATTCACAGCTATGATACTTTATAGGGCAGTTGAACATACATGTAGTCACTGAATGCAAAAGGTAAGCACATGGGTTCCTATTAAAAGTAAAGTTTACACATATGGTTAAATGTCAAACTCCGTGGACATTTGTGTCTCCAGTTTGTTGATAACTTTACTCATGCATGGGTTGTCCTGATATTTACACATGTATGTGTACAGTCTGTGTTGTTCAGAGACAATCGACCCTCCAGCACTTTCAGTCCTTTGCTTTATCATCTTACTTCCATTGTATTCTATTCCCAAACCAAAAAAATCCTTAACAAATAATGATCAAATCATCAATAAATAACTAACAAATAATAAAATTCTTATTTGTTAACTTATTTGTAACATATTCATTTAACAAATAAGCACCAAATAACAAACATGCCGTTTCTGTAAAAGTTATTTGTTAATTATTTGTTAAACTTCAATTATTTGATAGATATTCACTGAACTTTTATCTTCTAAAATAGTATTTGTTAGTTATTCGTTGCACTTGTATCCTCTTAAATATGATTTGTTCATTATTCGTTTCACTTGTGGCAGTCTGAAATGCAAACGAAAGTGTATACACTTGCAAAATGGTAATTGTTTTCATTAATTGCGGGAAGTATAGATATTTTAGTACGTATACACTGGAGAAATACGTAGTATCATTCAAATACATTAGCAACACAATTTATGGGTATTTCTCATTGCCTTGAATTTAATTGTGCTTTTGAGAAATTCAACCAACATGTGCATCTAAATCTACACGTTCGTTGTATTTTCAAAATAACACTTACTTAATTTACTCAAGGTCTTTCAAATAGTACTATTTGAAAGCCTTGATATATACTGTAATGTTTGTACATGTATTTCAATAATTATATACCATTGAGTACTCAAATAAATGTACAAAATAGTAAAGCATTTCATTTTGTGTAGAGAAAATATCTACTGCAACATGAGATACATGAGTAGCACCTGTGCCCAGCTTTCACTGAGATATTATATTGAACACACTGTTAACCATGGGAACCATTTACTGATAACAAGAGGTCAAGTTTATCCCTAGATGTAGGAAATTTGCTCATGTTTACAAAGATAACGCTTTCTGATTGGTGGATTCAAAACAGAGTATTTTATGCTGTGTACATCTAAACAGCTACATGAATATTATTGTGATAAAGCTTATTTTTTGAAGAACAGAAAAGTATTACTTGCATTGTTATGACAGTAATGTTTGTGAATATTTTATGAAAAGAATTTGACAATACTATGGATTGTTCAGCATCAAACCTGAAGGATTCAATGAGGAGCAAATATATGCAAAGGTAATTTCAGACACAGACTTTTTGTAAAAGCAGGATTTACAGAACTGAATTGTTGATTTTTATCGGATTTTAGTTGATCTTTTGTTAATATTGATAAATAAAAAGTTCACGGAAGTTATTAATTTCCAAATGATTTAAACTGCTAATGTGCAATTCAGTACAGAATACAGTTTCTGCAATTAACAAAGTAAAATGGTTAATAACTTCAAATGCAGTTATGCGGACTTAATACCATACATCGTACGTCTTGTTAAGTAAAACTGGAATACATGTACATTGTTTTATTGAATTAGAAGTTCCCTACATTAATATAACTAAGTCAAATTCATTCTTAATTATTCTTAACGGTACATATATATACATGTACTGCCTGAATTTCAGCATGCAACCTACTTTCGATTGGAATAGCATATAATGGAGCGTTTAATTATAAGGATCCTTCAAAGATTACTCAGGGTAAGTTCAAGTATGTACATGTACATGTTCGTTATTTGTACAAATTAAAATTAATTTTGGGAAAGTGCATGCACGCAGTCCAGTGACACACACAGTTTGGTTTCTTACACAGAATGATAATTTTCCAAACCTGTCAATATTCAATTTGAACAATATCCTTGTTTACCCAGATACTTATTTTACAAACTGTTAAGTGAATAGTTGAGATCATGATGAGACTGCATGGATGTGCAGGCTAATCATGATTTATACTGGTTGTAAGGGCAAAATCATTTGTTTTGATGAAATGTTGGTCAAGTGTGAAACTAGGTCACTTAGTGTCAAAACTTAGGTCACTGGGTAAAATCATTAAAAAACGTATTTAGATTTGGAGTCGCATTTTTTGCACTGACAAGATTCTTTATGGCCTTGACATAATGAACAGTGGTACGTATATAAGCAATATAGGGCCATAATGTCCCTCATGTTTAATGTGTTTTAAACGATACTAGTGTGACAGCAGTTTAACCAAGTGAGATCATGCAGTCTTGATTGTTAAGGTAAATATTATCAACCTAGACATTTGAAATGATGCATTGAAAATATTTTATATGTATATGCATCTGTGTTTTGTTTGTACCGTGGGAGGCATTATATGCTGTTTTTCATGTTGTTTTATTTTGTGATTTATTTCAGATATGTCCCCTGTATGTTCAATGAAGACTTCATGACTGACAGGCTACACTGTACCACCTTGGAAGAGAAGTTGTGTGGCAGGAAGGAGGAACTCGAAACGACAGCTTCCTTGATTGTTGTGACCCGGCTGGTGACGGTGTAGACTGAGTGAGTGAGTTGAGTGAGTGAGTGAGAGAGAGAGAGAGAGAGAGAGAGAGAGGGGGGGAGAGAAGGGGAGAGAGAGAGAGAGAGAGGGGGGGGAATGAAAGAGAGAGATTATTTGGTGGTTATTTGTTAGACTAATAAAGAATTGAAGCCACTTTTCTGCCATTATTTGATACTTATTTGTTAAATATACGATGTTCATTGCAAAAGTTATTTGTTAATTATTTGCTTTCCCTGGAATTATTTGGTGCTTATTTGTTTGAAATATAAGCCACACCTCTTCATTATTTGATGCTTATTTGTTAGATATATACTCCTAGTCCAGTCAGGGAAAGTTATGACCTAGACAAAATTGCAAAAGAATTTCTTTTTGCACTATGCGAAATAAACCTTTGTAAAGATTTTATAGCAAAAAGTCCCGCTATTTTGCTAGTGCAGTAAGTGAAAAAAATGGACTTAAATGTTTTGAAAATGCCATTCTGCGACATGTCCCTGATACGCTACCATACCTACGTAATAGTTACAAAATTGATGACGTCACGGAACTATCATGGCGGAGGATACTTTGTTTATTTTGTGATTAGCGAAGAGGAAATCGATAATCGCATCATTTTGAGGTATTTATATAGGTTATTGATATTAGTAATTATTTATGCAATAACAATGTTTATTAATTTTGACGGTAAACATACGTACACAAGTTTGCGTGAAAGAAATCTGCAAATAATTACGTTGATAACACTGGCGACCTTGAGAATGTTTACTGTACTGTAGAGACGAAAACGTATTTTTTTGTTTTGTTTTTGAGGATATATCCCGTTTATAATTAGCAAAGTAAACAGTTTCCGACATTTTGACGTGAGTTGGTGTACAAAAACAGAAAAATAGAGTCATGAATCATGTGGTGGTTTTCGAAAATAAATTCAAATACGGAAGCGTAAAATGGTCATAATTGAATGAATTCACGGGTCTTCACGGAATTTCACGAACTTTTTTACATATATTTGTGAATTTGATACAGACAATGTGTATCCGAGTGTCAATAAGATTTTTCAAATCATTTTCACGACATACACCATCGAACCAGTGTGTTGCTGGACAAAAGGCATAACAGTACATTTCTGGAGGATTATGCAAAAAAAAACGTAAAGTGTGAAGTTAATGGAAATAACGTGACTGCGAGTAACTAGGAGAAAAGTCAATGGAGTCACTTCGCGGGCGTTTGGAGTGAAAATATCGATCGCGGGACTTCGCGTTTTTGCGGTATTTTGGAGTGACTTCGAGTGTAAATATCTATTCATAAAAAACTTTGGTAAAATACACCTGTAAAAGCGACCTGTTGCATTTAAATCCATTGAATCACAATCAAATAAGACATCGCCGCCGACGTATTTTCGTTGCGAATCCCCGCTAATGTATACTATCACAGCGTTATGTATTTTCTATTGTTTCAAAAAGTATTGAGTTATTATTTATCAAAACCTAAAATATTTTCACCTCTATGCTGATTTAAAATATCTATTCCGTTAAAAATCCGCTGTAATTGTTTCATTGGTCCCTTAGCATTTGTCACTCGCGATAAGTGTGAAAAATATAGCCTGTCAGAAAGGATGACGAAATTAACCCAGTCAATTTTTGATAAAAAAAAATGCAAATTCAAGCTATATGAACAGAACAGAATATGATACCACTTATGTGTTAATTCGATAACGCAAAAGTATTTATCAATTAACATTCAAAAAGTTCCAACTGTTCTTTGATTAAAACAAAACGTTCTGTTTTACGGAAGCGTGTCCGTTTTTATGTGTCGTTTATTGTTTGAGTAACGTTTGCCGAATAAATTATTTTACTGCAACCTCTTTTAATCATAAGGTGATACGAGATCTAAGAAAATCGCCTACGCTAGATTGTACATGTGAGCTCTGATTGATCTTAGTGAAGCTCGTGGCATCAAAAAGGCCGGGATTTTGACAGTTTGAGACAAAGGCATAGTCTGATATTTTTTTATTATCAAATTAATAGTTTGGAATAGATAATGTTATGAGTAAGTTTCCTTTTTTTGGTGATACAATATATTGAACCCGCTATACAAATGTACGTCGGTCGAAAAATATTTTTCAATTTAATATGCATAAAACACAAAACAATTCGCATGTAGACACATTTCAATCGAATATAATAAATTTGCCGTAAACCCATTCATTTATCTGTGAAACCACTCGAAGTGCCGCGATTTTACTCTCGCGAAGTGGCGCGATATTTCTCCGTACTCGAAGTCACTTCAACCTCACTCGAAGTCACGCTATTTGTCTCCGAGTTTCGTTTTTTGCATAATCCTCCAGAGCTGTACTGATAACATCTACCATAGAATCAAAAGGTATGGAATAAAGACACGTATTCAGCAGTGCTGAAGACGTGAGAACCTAGGTCGAATTTATTAATGATCCATGATATTCATTTTTGTTATTAAAAAGATCTGTTGTAATGAGAAAACTAAATATTCAGTATCAGTGTGGTCTTACGTATACGTTGTACAAAAAGATGCCAGGCTGTCTTTCCATTTTTTAAATGCAGACGCATACATGGGTCGTGTTAAATTACTTCTGCTCACGATTTGTTCGTCCCAGATTAGTACATCTATAAAGATAATGTGTATTTTGGTGTTTATAAGTATTTTCAAAATCTTTGCAGGACTGGAACTTAAAGTAGAATCATTTCAGACAGGAAAAACAGTCTCCATTAAGCCAATGTATAGGAGAACATGGCGGGATGTCTCCTACATAATAACAAGAAACGATCCATGTTATATTATAGCAGAACTCTTTTTAAATAACGTTTATGATAAAACATCAGTGAAGGTTTCTGGTGAAGGAGTTCTAATCGACACACAATTACTGTTTCACCGTTTGACGACAGCAGCACACAGGTATGTTGACAATACAGCAGAAGTGTTCTAATTTGAGCTTTGTAGTATTCCGTCATTGCTGTCAGACAATTCTGGATTCCCAATACAAGCTCAAATATCAACATAAGATGATGCATTGTGGAAACAGGGCGACTGTTCTGAAGGGGAATTTGGTAGTTCTGATAAGAAAACTTGCTTTGTGATTGACCGTGGTTCACTTATTCAGCACCTTTGCTTTCCTGGACCCAAGGTTCTTCTTTTGGTGATATATGTAACAACTGCTCCAAATACATGTGCCAAATACACAGGAAGCATGATCAATGTTGTTTTTGATGGTTACATGAATGGACCAACAATCAACGATATAACACATATTCGTCGTACAAGAGGAAGACTTGGTTCAGTTGTTTTCAATTGAAACACTATTTCAAGTGAAAAATAAGTATTTTTGAATCAACCAGAAAATAAACAAAACTTCATTTTCATGGCTGGTGAAGCATGCAAGTCATGTTGCAGACTGTCTGATTGTAAATATTGCTATCGAAAAGCCAAATAATACTAGTGTCATTGTAGTTGGTGAGGACACTGATCTGCTAGAACTGCTTTTACACAAATACTCTGCCAAGTTGAAGAAATTCATTTTCAGATCTGAAAAACCTCTGCAAATAGTCTGTTGCAACTGCAAAGCCAATTGTGATTTTAAAAAATGTACTACATGTCATAAGCATGGCCACGAGTGTTCAGGTGCTTGTGTTGAGATTGTAAAGGTGTTTCATGCTCTAACTCATTTGGTTTGGCTGACTTAGAAGTCTTTACATAATTATGATGCATGATTAGATTGGAAATTCTTCCACTTATGAATACATATTGCAGTATCTATGGTAAAACTGTTATTCAATTACATGTATTTGGTATTAGTAAGTTGTTTTATAGGTGTAAATGCTAATGAATAATATATAATGTAAATGTCTTAAGAAAAATGTGCAGATGATATTGAATGTTTTATTGTACAAATATTGAAGGGTTACATAACTTTAAATCATTTATTACGAATGTATTAAGATGATGTCAAAAAGAGAATAAGTTCTATAGCAAATAGAGCTATTTATCTTATTTATATCAGTATACAGAGTGAGACTGTCAATTAGTGTTTCCTTCTAACTATGTTTGTAGTAATCTACAAATGTATATCACTTTATATTTGTGTTTGTTGCTTACAAGATTTTCCTTCACGTTATAGTCACACAGACATATTAATATATCTGTCTATGCAATATCTGTACAAATAAATTATTAATTACATCTACCAACGTCCAAGAGGTCATCAGAAATGTGTTATATTTCATACACGTTAAACATTAGTATATTGAATTACAGTATGGCGGATACTAGTAGTAACTTAGTATTATTTGCTATGATCGTTCAAAATGTATTAATACAAATATATAGTACTCGAAACTGAATGTTTATCTGAATTGGATATTGTCGTCTTGATTTTGTTGATTTCTAGTGCAAGTAAATTCTTTTATGATGAGATGGTAATTATGTTGCAACAATTTAATGAATCGTTCATGCTTTTTAATGGACTTTGTCCCCGAGAATACAGGATTCCTCTTTAAATTTCTGATGTAACAGTCAGGTACAGATAGTTTTTTCTTGCATATCAGATCGGGATATCTGCAGTTTTTACAAGTGCTGGAAAATCTCATCTAACACCCCCTGAAGATGACTTAATGACGTCAGAAAGAACTACATTTATGAATGAATGTGTAAATTTATACATTATAACAAGAAAATAGCGCGTAAATATAAGTCATTACTTTTATTTTATTTCTGCAACTATTAATCGAATATGGTAGGCAAGAAAAAAATCTATCACTGGATGCACGTGCAGATGAGAATATCCGGCTCTCGGGTAACTCATTTGGCGGTAACTCGGTAGAGCCTCGTTACCGCCAAAAACAGTTACCCTCGAGCCAGATATTTCCAACTGCACGTGCAAATAGTGAAAGATTCTTATAATATCCTCTTTCATCATTTTACAAATCCAAAGAGGAACTTTATTTCTAAGGTAATGCAGATAATACAATGGTTATGTGTTTGTACTTATAGAGAAGTGGGTGGGGTAATTTTACCCCTTAAGATCATTTCATAAAAGTAATTATTGAAGTAAATGTTGTATTTTTGTTGTTTGCTTCATTAAAACAATACAAATACACAAAGGGATTACAATAGTGACTTGATCATCTTTTTCCAGGCCACTGTATAATGTGTTTTTGTTATAGATTGTCATAAATTGGTTTAAATTCTGATTTAGACAGTGGTGACATTCGGGCTAAAATTTTAGCAGTTATGCACTTGCCCCAACCTGGGACTTTTATTATATTGAAGTACAGGTATTATTGAAACAATACAGCACAAAAGGAAAACTTTTGCAATTATGTCTAGGTTGACCCCCTTTTCAGGATACGCTGACTGGACTATCCCCATTCCAAAAGTTATTTGTTAATTATTTGCTTTCAGCGAAATGATTTGTTAGTTATTTGCTTTAGTTATTTGTTAAGCTCATTTGCATGGCATTTCCAGAAGCAATAAATATCTACCAAATAACTATTTGTTGGTTATTTGCTGTGATTATTGGTTCCAATCTTTTTTTTTGTTTGGGAATTCGTCTTGCTGTATTTTATTATGATGATTTGTATAACTGATAGATTAATACGCGCCAATAAATCTCCGGGAAACTACGTCGAATTTTGCAAACATTAAGATTTTATAAGACAGTAAAGATTTTGTTAAAGTAAATAACGTAATTTAACCATTTAAATGTGATACAAAATAAATATTATTCGTAAGGACGCTTTTAAATCAATGCAACAAGTACAAAACCTACTAGAGTATAGGAACAAGGGACAGTGACACTAGTAACAATTGCACGATATATGTATTTATAAGTCCGGCAGAATTAATACCCTTGAGTTAGAATGCTAAAATGTTGAGACTATACAAGATTCCATTACCTTCAAACTCTAAGTGTGACCTTGACCTTTGAGGTAGGGACGTGGGTCTTGCACGCAAGACGTCGTCTTGATGTGCTTGACATTTGTGCCACGTTATTTTAAAATCCTTCAATGCATGACAAAGTTACAGCCCGGACACGAATTTGTAAGTGGGGACGCACAGAGTGCGATTTTAATATGCCACCCTTCGGGGGCATAAAAATTGATGTAATTGATCTTGTTAAACTCTAGAAACCACATTATTTGAGCAATCAAAACCGAACTCGCATATAATATATGGCGTATCTCGGATGATTCCGATTATGGGCCAAAGAGTTTTGGCCCTTGATTAATTCAAATGCCATATAGAACTGCATTGGCATTCGAGCAGTTTTATTTCTTCAGTAAATCAAAGAAACTCAACAGGTAAATCCCTTGGTGGTCCACTACTAAATATTCACATGGTATTGATCCATGCGAGCCCTGGTTGCAATGGCAACCGAAAGTAAAAACTTTAAAAATCTTCTTGTCTTGTGCAGTGGAGCGGAACAGTTTGAGCAATTGTATAGAGACAAGAAACAGTCGTATGAGTTTTGTTGAAATTGGCCCTATTGTTTAGGAAGGGACGTTGTTTATGGTCTAATTTTAGCTCAAGCGGCAATTGAGAGTAACGGAGGAGATGTTTTAAGATTTTTTTCTATTTCTAGCTCTGGTGGTGATAATATGAAGCGGAGCACAAACGTTTTGAACAATGTTGGTAGATGGTTATCAAAAAACAATCATAAGAGGTCTGGTTGAAATTCGCCCATTGCTTTAGGAAGGGAGGCTGCTTAAGTTTCTCTTCTGTTTTTAGCTCTGACGATCATTATGTGCAGCACACCGGAACGGATTGAGCATTTCCAAGTGTCAATCCTGGGATGTTGTTTATAATGTTGCTTATTTTTAGTTCTGGGGGCCATTATGTGCAGAGGAGCAGATCCATTTGTGTGATGTTGGTACCCGGCGATCCAAAGAATAATCCTGCTCAGTTTGGTTGAAATGATCAGTGTAATTGACCCCATGTCTGACCTCTATTGTATACACAAGGTGTTCCTATGATTTGAATGGGTGACCTAGTTTTTGACCCTAGATGCCCCATGTTCGAACTCAACCTAGATTTCATGAAGGCAATCATACTGACCAAGTTTCATGAAGATCCAATGAAACATGCAACCTCTACTGAATACACAAGGGTTTTCTATGATTTGACTGTAGTTTTTTTACCCTAGATGACCCATGTTCGCACTCGACCTAGATTTCATCAAGGCAATAATACTGACCAAGTTTCAAGAAGGTCCAATGAAAATACAACCTCTTTTGCATACACAAGGTTTTCCTATGATTTGACCAGGTGACCTAGTTTTTACCCGATTACCCATATTCGATCTTGACCTAGATTTCAGTAAGGCAATCGTACTGACCAGGCTTCATGAAGATCCAATGGGAAATGCAACCTCTTTTGCATACACAAGGATTTTCTATGATTTGACTCCGTGACCTAGTTCTTGACCCAGGATGACCTATATTCGAACTCGACTTATATTTCATTAAGGGCAGTCATACTGACCCAGTTTTATGAAGATCCAGTGAAAAATTCAGCCTCTCTTGCATACACAGGGTAAAGTGTGGGCAGACAGACAACGGACACCAGGCGATCACAATAGCTCACTTTTTAGCACTTTGTACTCAGGTGAGCTTAAAATCAAATGAATATTGTGACATGTAGCATGTTGTCAAAATAGCTAATGCTTGCATAATCACCAATTAATATCTAGGTATCACCCTCATGTGAGCTGGGCAAAGAATTCATCAAATTATGTTTATTGTCGATAATCAATATAAATTATGAAACAAGAGCTATCACATTCTTCTACAATGCATTACTATTGCTAGCAAAAATTACCCATATTCAAAGTTTCATATGAAATCGTTGCATATTGAAGCACCGACAGAAAAATTACAGAAACTTATGGGATATAATTCTCCCAGCTAATCAACATCAGCACAAGTCTATAACAGATCTACGTCTGCACCCGTCTGAATATAATGCCATGAAACTTTTTTTATTCTATGCTCTAGAAAAAAAACTGTAACAAAAGGGGTGTATTTCCTAAATTAGGTCAGGTAAAGATATGATTAGTGTTCACTGCACACTTACTCTAATTGTGCTCTATCATTGTACGATGTTGCAATAATTCCCTTTATTACTTTTGGATTAATTCTCCGTACGATAAAATTCAGTAAAGGGAGATTATTTAAACAAGAGGGCCATATATTGCTAACCTGACTACCATTGGCTTTAATACAGGGGGTCATGATTTAAACATATTTCATAGCAAATCTCTAAGCTCTGTCTGTGGACCTTAGTTTTTTTTAAGAGTTCCCTATATACATGTAAGCCTATGTGAAAAAGCGACCCCATCCCCCACCCCCTCCTAGCAAGGGTTAATTTGAACCTATGCAAAATAAAGTGGCCCCCTTAAGGTGTCAATTTTGACCCAGGGGTCATAACTTGAACAATCTTTGTAGAGGTCTACCAGGCAATACTACATCTAAAATATCTAAGCTCTAAGCCTAGTGGTTTCAGAGAAGAAAAGTTCTGCATGGAAAGGAATTCTTTAACAGCTTTGATATCTTATAGTCATTTGCAAGGAACATCTCTGTAAAGTTCCAACAACATTGGCCCAGTGGTTTTAGAGGAGATGTCGTTTGAAGGAAACGGTAGATGGATGGACAGACATACTTCATGCCAAGTGAGTTAACAATTTAAACAAGAGGGCAAAGACGGCCCTTAATCACTCTACTGGCTACCATTGGCTATAATAATACAAGGTCATCAATAGCAAAAGGGTCAATTTTGACCTTCAATTTAGACATGATTTGATTCTTAGATATTGACTAGGCAATGATAAATGCCAAATATCTAAGCTCTAGGCCTTGTTATTTCAGAAATAAAGATTTTTAAAGATAAGCCTATGTAAAATCAAGAGGGGGTCACTTGACAGGGTCAATTTTAAACAGTCTTATTAAAGGTCCACTTAGCAATGCTACATGCCGAATATCTAAGCTCTGGGCCTTGTGGTTTCAAAGAAGATTTTAAAAAAAATTTCCTGTCATGAAGCTCTGACTGTAGACCTTGTGCTTTTTAAAGTTTTCCCTATAGAAGCCTATGCGAAATCAAACGACCCCCCACCCCCCCCTCCAGGAAGGGTTAATTTTGAGCCTATGCAAAATCAAGTGGACCCCTGGAGGTGTCAATTTTAACCCTTGGGTCAAAATTTGAACAATCTTGGTAAAAGTCCACAAGGTAATGTTACATGCTAAAATCTAAGCTTTGGCCTTGAGAGAAGAAGATTTTTGGAGTTTTTTCTACATTATGCCTATGTAAACAACTTCGCGACTCATAGTGCCCTTTTTTCAATTGGCACCCTGCCCTTTTCAAATCCTGGCTGGAGCAATTACAAGTGACCCCCAGATGGGGTCAATTTTGACCTAGGGGTCATAATTTGAACAATCTTGGTAGAGGTCCACTAGTTATGCCATATGCTAAACATCTAAGCTCTAGGCTTTATGGTTTCAGAGAAGAAGATTTTTAAAGTTTTTCCTATATATCCTATGCAAAAACAAGTGACCCCCGTGCAGAGTCAATTTTGACCGGGGGGGGGGTTATAATTTGAACAATCTTGGTAGTGAAGCACTAGGTAATGCCACATGCTTAATATCTAAGCTCTAGGCAGTCCTGTTCTTGAGAAGATTTTTTAAGTTTTCCTTTTTGTGGCCATGGCAACCAGAGTTGGAATGGAATTATTTGAACAACTAGGAAAGGGCTTCACACAAGGAACATCCCTGCCAAGTTGAATCAAAGGAGGAGATGTGGTTTGAAGGAAAATGACATACCACATATGCCGGACGGAATGCAATCCTAATAGCCCACTCTGGCACTTTGTGCAAGGTGAGCGAACAAGTGACCCCCATTTGGGGTCAATTTTGACTTTGGGGTCACATTTTGAACAATCTTGGTAGAGGTCCACTTGACAATGCGCCATGCCAAATATCTAAGCTCTAGGCCTTCCTGTTCTTGAGAAATTTTAACACTCTTGGTAGAGTTTCAACAGGCAATGCTGCATACTAAATACATGTACAATATATCTAAGTTCTAGGCCTTGTGGTTTCAGAGTAGAAGATTTAAAAAAAAATTCCTCTTTGTTGCCACAGCTACCAGAGTTCTGCATGTTATAGAATTCTTTTAAAAGTTTTGATAGAGCTTCATGCAAGGAACAGCCCTGCCAAGTTTCATCAACATTGGCCCAGCGGTTTCAGAAGAGATGTTGTTTGAAGGAAATAATGGACAGACTAAAGTATGGCGTACAACAAGTGGTCCCAATAGCTTACACTGGCACTGTGATCAAGTGAGCTAAAAAATTAAAATTGATTTTTGTTTATTGTTGTAGTAACTTAAACAGGTAGTTAAGATAGAATTGATCTTTATTGCTGCGCACTTAATTGATTCCCTTTGTTATTACTTTGGTTTTTAGACATTGTCAGACTGAATGTCTGGCTATTTTTATCAACTTTTTGGAAGTCTGTTCCCTGTGACCTCTGTTGCTAATTCATCCTCTTGTTATGGATCAAACATGTTTTTTGTGTTAAAGGTTTCTGTGACCTTTGATAGCGACCATCTACTGGTCTTCAAAGTTTGAGGACACTAGGCCAATGCATTATCTAGATACTGACCAGACAAGTTGTTTTTTTCTGTTGAAGGTCACTGTATGTATGTATGTATTGTATGTATTTATTTCAGTACCAAGGATAACACAATAAAGAGCAAGCTCTTATTTCCATTGTGGTCCTTTATTTTGGAGAAAGAAGCAGATACAAGGGAATCCGGGTACCAGACCCTAGCTATTTTACGAATAGACCTCTTGGTTCTTTTCTACGTGCCCGGTGTATAGCACCGATACATGCGAGACTACCTCTGGGTTTCTAACCAGTTCATCTCAGAAAGGTGGGAAACACTGAAAAGCGTTTCTGAAATATCCAGTGCCTCGGCCGAGAATCGAACCGAGGACCTCCAGATTGATAGTCCAGAGCGTTAACCACTCGACCACCACACCACCACTGTGACCTTGATCTGTTACCTTTTGACCTTGAATCTATATTGGTCATCTACTGGTCTTCACTAACGTACCTACAAACTTTGACAACACTCGGCCAAATGATTATCTAGTTATTGATTGGACAAACTTCGGTCTACCGGCAGACCGACAGTCGCTCCAACATGTGCAAATTAATAAATCTCTTCATCTATAGATTGAGAGTTAACATGATTTTGTATATACATAATACATGTATACAGATGTACACAAACTTAACCACCATAAATTCATCTTGTATCATTTACTGCACATTTAGAGAAGTCATTTTATAGAAACTGTTTGTCTGTCTGGAAACTGAGTTTTCTTTTCTTTTGCCACATCAGGATATTCAAAAGGAATCAAGTCTCCATGTAAAGATCGTATAATATCTTCCTCTTCTGTCTTTCCTTGAAAAGGTTGCTCAGATTCCTGTCTGTATGTTTCAAGTAGTGCTGGACCAAGCACATGATGAAAAGCTGCTGTATAACTTTTATACATATCTGGGGTCTTATTACCAAACAGTCTATGATTTAACACTAACCACAGGATTACAACAGCACGGTAATTCAAACAATTATATATAGCAAAGAGATCTACAGGTCCAGTTGTAAGTAAAATATCTTCAACACTATCATACAGGTACACAATCAACTTCTCTGAACAAATTCCAATTCCTGGCATTAATGAACACGGTGGTTTAGGCCTTTTTCTTTGTTGAATAAATGAATGAACAATTGTCTGCGCTAAGACTTGTGAAACACTATCTGTTGTAAAGTATTTTCTTTTTTCAATTGAGGAGTCTGATGTCACAGGTACAGCATCATCTTCTGGAGTGTCAGTATCATCTTCTTGTGGTTCAACAACAGTTAGAGGTACTTCATTACCCGTTAATAAGATATCAGCCTGTCCATGCCAGCCTTTAGGGCAGCCTGTAATTAAACAAGAGCTGTATCACTTAATGTCATAAAGGGGTAATTCTATCAACAACCCATACATTGCATTGACTCAATGATAAAAGTTTAAAGACTATCACTACCATTTCGTCACTTTTTTTCTAATTTTCAGAATTTTATGAAATTTAGTTTGTTGTTAAGGTACCGGTATCTTTTTTGCTAGTATTATTTTTTAGTTCTAGTATTTAGTGACCACAATGGAAAAAAGAGAGAATCACTTTTCCCTTTTTTGTTTTATCCTAGGTATTGATATGCATATCATGGTTTATCAACTTGTGTAGAATACATTATGTACATGTGTATGCATCATGTTTGTTTTAACCATGTTTGAGCATCTGTGATATACTAGAATAAATATATCTATCTATCTATCTATTACATACCAAATGATGTATCTCCTACTGCTCCATTCATTTTATGTTTTATTGGACAACAACTTGCTGACTGTAGACCAGGATCAATCACGAAGCTTTCATGTGGAACGAGAGGTATCAACAAATGTTGAGCAAACCTTAGCGCTAGTGATGCCTCAGATTCTCTTGTATGTTTATCTTTGTTCTCAATAATAATAGACTGATCTGTAAAGAGAAATGATTGATAAATGAAATTTCTTAAATGAAACAATTTTGAAGATGTCCAACAAGAGGGGCAAGTTTGTCCTAATTCACTCACTGATTTGATAATCCACAGGACCTGAACATTGCAATTATATACATGTATATTTTGTGTGTAGATTTCAATTTTTGTATGTGAATTTTCCAATGCAGTATGGAATGTATAAAGTGGCTGACGTAGAGCATGTGTTGAATTTATTTAAGGGCCCAAAACATGCTATGACAAGATCAGTCTTCTCGCAATGTGTCAGACCACCGGTCTAGTCTGTTAAAATTCGACTCTGTCCAATGACTAAATTCCTAAACATGCAGTCCAGATGACCGTCAAAAACAATTGACGCAAACACTAAGTGCTTTATATTTTCAAGAAGAGTAGAGTGATACACACCAAGTTTTTGACCTCATACAATTTTACAAGCATTAAAAATTTGTTAATATCGACGAAATTCAGTCAACTTGTTACAATTTATAGGTGTTTACAGTTTCCAGCTACTGAACTTTTATCGGGTAGGTTTATACTAATTTATTTTAGCTTGATTGTGAAGAAAGCTTGAATCTTATTGAGTCACTCTTGAGTCCACTTGCTGGAAAAACCAGTACTAGTGTCATATAAGGAGGTTCTGATGTGACCCCAGTGTGACTCGAACCTGCAACCTCCGCGATTAGCAGCAGACACCTTAACCTTTACTGTTCA
This sequence comes from Saxidomus purpurata, assembly GCA_022818135.1. NCBI lineage: Eukaryota > Metazoa > Mollusca > Bivalvia > Venerida > Veneridae > Saxidomus > Saxidomus purpurata. Next base: position 44,027,955 of record JAFMSR010000015.1, read on the forward strand.
CGACCCTTTTGTCATAAGTAATACAATTTGAAAGTTTGATGAAGAAATCTTCAAGCTATAAATTACTGCTCAAAAGACAAGAAAAAGTATGGCCAACAAAAGTTCTTAAAACTTGAAAAATGTTTAAATTAAAGGAAAATAAGTTATGCTCAACCATTTTCAATGAACTGGGTAATACTGGGCAATTAAAATGTTGTGTGGCTGACATCTTTATCCCTACTTAAAGACACAATTAAAGTCACCTGTACCTGTAGAATTCACACCTGCCACAGGGTATTGTCTATTATGTAATGATTAACCCTGAAAACAGCATGGGAGTATTGGTACAGGTAAGGAGATAACAGTTAAAGAATGAACTCAAACTCTGCATTGAACAGGTTTTCAGCTTGACATTATAATATGAACCATAAAAATTATATGTTAACAATAGCCCCTTTCAAATCTGAATACATACTAATGGTATGGTCGTCAAGTGTAGAGAAATCTATTGCTGTTGATCCAATGCTATGTCTTTTTGCAAGGCAGCTCTTTTCAAATTTGGTTTGATCCAGAACAATCTCAGAAACAAATTGGGCATTCAGAAATGTGCAAAGTTAGTGTTTTGTTACAGAATGCTGAGGGGAAAAGAAGAATTTATAATAGACTGGTAATCACTGTTGAATAATGTACAATATTACTTGATATGAATCAGACTGTGATTATGTAGTTCATAGTCAGTTTGTGGTTTAGTCTGCTTTAAATTGGCATTTTGACATGGGAAATGTACGGTACACATGACGTAAAAAAAAGTTTCATAGTTTAGAATAAAAAAATATATTTTGTGTAGTTGTTATCAGATTCTTACATCCAAACATATTCATAATACATTACATATCATCTATGTACTCATTGTAATGTAATATAATGTTAAATGAGGCAATTAAACCTCAGTACAGTTGAAAAAAATCATGTTTTAGTTTTAAAAAATTTATATTACCCAGGACTGCCCATTTTAGGGATATTGCCAAGCCCGGGATTTCCCGGGTGGGAAAACCCGGGCGGGCAATACTCTGCCAACCCTGATTTTCATAACTACAAGTCATGCAAACACATATTTATCATATCAAATTGATGGAAAATCATTCTATGAACCGGTAGGTCAAAAAAGATCTTGTAATTTTTCAACTATGTTCAATAGGAATAAAACTGTTGTATGTAGGAGAGATGGCCATGACGCCGAGCCGTGCTCTTGATACTCATATTTTCACATTAAAATATCTCTTGAAAAAAATACCGTTTTTATTGACACTTGATTTTTCATAACGGCGTGTTGATTTTATAACCATTTACGAAGAACAGTGCACGTTACCGCTTGTGAATTTTTCATTTTAAATCTTAACAAAAATTGAAAATAATGAGTAAAGTGTATATTTTAGTAATTTTATTAGCTTTCCAGTGATATAAAAATTTAAAAATATCTTTTGTTTTAAAAAAGTTACAGCCGTTAAAATATACCGCTATCAATACAAAAACACGGACTACTGACTGCTGCCCACCGCATTGATCTCTTATTGATCAGAATTATTGTATAATTCTCGGCTTCGCACATCCGGGTACTGATAAATTATTTACATTCGGGAAAGGTGATTCCTCGGCTTTCATCGCTGGTCTCTATGCATCTTTAATTTTAAAATGTACAAAAACCAAGAATAAAAATGTCTACCATTTCCTTGTAACTGTCAAACTGGATTTATAATAATAGTATGTTGTTAAAAGCTTTTTGTTTTGTTTGAAATAAAGTTAAACTTGCATATGAGTCCACAGTAAAGACCGAGTTTTCACCTTTAACCGAATGAAGAAATGAATGTGACCGGATAATCTGATTAGTTAACTGGTCAGTATGACATCACGGCGAAGCCGTGAATACAGGGTTTTGTTTGCAAACGCGACCTCTCCTATATTTATGTTATTAAGCTATAACTTTTGCAATGCTTGTTTTTTAATGGAACTAAACCATTGGTGAATGTATATCATTAAATTGCGATTATCATATTGAAGGGTATTATTACTTTAAGAAATTTATTGCAAAGTTAAAGCCAATGTTATTAAGTTTATGTGATAGACAGACCGATGAACAAAGCGATCCTTATGTATCGCCATTTCTCCAAAAGGGTGACACAAAAAACTGGGCTGTTGTCCTGGTCTGTCCTGTCCTGGTTTTGGGATATCTTGGATTAAGACTGTTTTGACTGGTTTCAACCAAAAGGGATACTGGCCGATTAGCCTCAATATTTTGACTGCAAGACCAACCGATTTTACAAACTGATATTACATAGATGTCTGTCTTTACGAAGGGCGGCCGTCGTAAATATCAAAAAGCCCTGGCGCACAATTTGTTGGGCTACTGCCCGATATGAGAACAACTACACACTGTCCCCCTTATTGAAAGACATTGCCAATCCTTGCTCGCCACAGACTGTTACCCAAATTCTCACCCAGCAAACCGACTTCACCCCACAAGAGCTCGAGGACTGAACATCCCCCACGAGCCCCCGTATGTAACACCCTGAGGAAGACTGCGCAGCTACTACAAGGAATCAAACCTCGACCATAATTTGTGCACAACCCCATATGCAAAACTAAGAGTTAACAAATAATTTGACATACCATTGTTATTGGACAGAAACAGAAGCAACTCTTTCAGAGCCTGGCGTTCAGCTAAATTCTCAGGTATTTTTGGATCATTCTTGTCAAGAAAATCATCTAGTGTAGCATAACCACACAGGTAAAATAAACTTAATGGCGCAGTTAAAAGATGAGAATTTTTCAGATGCAATTTCGTATCAACTGTGGCTTTTCTGAAACTTGTGAACGAGTTTGCATTAGCTGTCTTTACTTGGAGGAAAATCACACTTGAACGCGATAAACCGAGACCAAATTCATGAACTACACCTCTCAACATTGAAATGAGAGTATCATTTTCTTCATTAGATAAAAAGTTCTTAAAATAATTAATTCCTTCGTCAAGCATGTCAAGTGTTTTCAATTTTTTAGGCTCCGTCATAATTTGTTATTGTTTTTGTAAATATTTGTTGTTGTTTCGTATAGAACCGCTGACGAATAGACTCTGTGTCGTTTTCGTCTCGCAGTAAGTTTAATTAATACACTAGCTGTACACATATTTAGCCACTATGTGAAGCTGGTCGATTTTATGTTGAATCTAATCTTTTAGTGCCGATTATTGCGTTGCGCTTCAGCGCAACGCATGTTTGGGGTAATGTAACTGGAAGTCACTGGTGAGGTGGCAATGATCAATTTATCACCGTATCGGTAGTAGTGAATAAATTCGTTTTCGATACTGAAAAGACTTCGTTGGGGTTACTAACATTGAACTAAATTCAGCTGGTAAACAGTGCAGTATTCTAAATTTGCTACAAAGGCACAGAATAGTTTAATGATAAAAATGATGAATAATCGTGTTTTATATTAAACATTTCTTTTTCGGCAAATAACAGTTCATTTCGGTGAATATTGAGGTATGTGGTAAAACCCTGACCTGACCAGACCAGAACACACAAAAGGCCGACCGTACCAGAAATTTTCGCCGATATGACAAACACACAATAGCGTTATCATTTCAGTATTAAAAATATCTGCATTTGGTACATGTGTAACCAAACATGATTTTTAGCTCGACTATTCGAAGAATAAGGAGACTATTGCACTCGCCCCGGCGTCGGCGTCGGCGTCGGCGTCGGCGTCGGCGTCTGCGTTGGTTAAAGTTTTTAATGAAGTCAAATATCTTAAATACTATCAAAGGTATTGACTTGAAACTCAAAATATCTCTTTACCATCAACATCTACACCTGAGGAAACAATCCCCATAACTCTGTTTTGATTTTTGACAGATTTATGCCCCTTTTTAACTTAGAATTTTTGGTTAAAGTTTTTTATAAATTCAAATATCTTGCATATTATCAAAGATATTGACTTGAAACTCAAAATATATCTTTACCATCAACATCTACACCTGAGGACAACAATCCCCATAACTCTGTTTTGATTTTTGACAGATTTATGCCCCTTTTAACTTAGAATTTTTGGTTAAAGTTTTTAATAAAGTCAAATATCCTGAATACTATCAAAGGTTTTGACTTGAAACTCAAACTGTTTGTTTACCATCAACATCTACACCACACCTGAGGAAACAATCCCCATAACTCTGTTTTGATTTTTGACAGATTTATGCCCCTTTTTAACTTAGAATTTTTGGTTAAAGTTTTTTATAAATTCAAATATCTTGCAAATTATCAAAGGTATTGACTTCAAACTCAAAATATATCTTTACCATCAGCATCTACATCTGAGGAAACAATCCCCATAACTCTGTTTTGATTTTTGACAGATTTATGCCCCTTTTTAACTTAGAATTTTTGGTTAAAGTTTTTTATAAATTCAAATATCTTGCATATTATCAAAGGTATTGACTTGAAACTCAAAATATATCTTTACCATCAACATCTACACCTGAGGAAACAATCCCCATAACTCTGTTTTGATTTTTGACAGATTTATGCCCCTTTTTAACTTAGATTTTTTGGTTAAAGATTTTTATAAATTCAAATATCTTTAATACTATCAAAGGTATTGACTTAAAACTCAAAGTATGTGTCTACAATCAACATCTACACCTGAGGAAACAATCCCCGTAACTCTGTTTTGAGTTTTGACAGATTTATCCCCTTTTTAACATAGAATTTTTGGTAAAAGATTTTATAAAGTCAAATGTTTTGAATACTATCAAAGGTATTGACTTGAAACTCAAAGTATGTGTCTACCATCAACATCTACATCTGAGGAAACAATCACCCATAACTCTGTTTTGATTTTTGACAGATTTATGCCCCTTTTTAACGTTAACTTTGATTTTTTTATGGACTTAAAATGTATGTTTACTGTCAACATCTTCACCAATGTTTTTGATTTTTGACATTTATGCCCCTTTTAACTTAGAATTTTGTCACAGTTTTTACCAGACTAACATGGAAATACTCGAAATGGCTTTCTTTTGAAATGTCATAGAATAATTATGCAGCATGCAGCGGTCATGCTTTTTTAATTCTATACATTTCAATTTTGAAAAAGTTAAAGAGTTATTCATGATCAAATTTACAAGGTTATGTATTTCTTTGAAATTATCCCCTCCTCCCTCCACTTGGCTTACAGAATCCAGAGTAAGGCTTTGAATGTAATGTACATTTACAAAGGTCTTTGAACAAGTTTCATATCTTTGACCTTAATTCTTACAGACAATTACACAATACTCCTGTTCTTTGACAAAAAAACCATTTTACCAACAACCTTTCGAATAGTCGAGCGTGCTGTCATGTGACAGCTCTTGTTCATTGTTAAAGTAATAATATTGAGCACTAAGAGCAGTATCGGAACGTTTTCATCTGTAATAGAAACTACAGAATTCAATATTAGTTCAACGAGTGTATATAGGCCCGCTCATGTTTTACCGACTTCTGAGTATTCTTTGTTTATATTGTTTTGTTCATATCGGCGGAAATTTCCAGTACGTTTCGTGCTTTCCGTGGTGTAGTCTTTTACCACCAAATTTTTTTCCAAATTGAAAGACCCGCCATTACGATCTTTCCGGGACTGTTTCTCCCCATTATGATGGTCAGGAAAAATGTTTAAAATTTAAAATTCGCATAGAAAGTACAGTAACAATGCATTGAATATAGCCTATGCACACTACAGATGACCACTATATACAATTTACATTCGTAAATATCCATCTTACAGGTCAAGTTCGATTATGGCCACATTTGCACTTAATAGTTCAGAGAAAAACATGTGTGCACCTGTATGATAGTCGTTATACATTTTCCAGGGGCGGATCCAGGATTTGGTCTTCAGGGGGGTAACTTTTTGCCATTTGTTAGTTCTGCTCAAGCCTTATACAGACGGCAATTATGACTGTGTTTTATTCTCTGTTTTTAAGTAATCGAACACTAAATAATGGTGGAGCGAGCGAGTGTATAAATACCATGTATAATTGAATGGCAATGGACAATGTCAGGGCAGTAGCCAGAGGTTAAAAAATAGGGAGGCACTCTCAGTAGGGGGTTCAGGCATGCCCGTGGCAAATTTTTTTTTTTCGAGGGTGCCATTTCGTGCATTTTCCTGCATTTAAAACTTTGCTGTTTCTTTTGCTAGTTTATCTGCTATTTCATTTCCTTCAATAATTCCATGACCAGGAGTCCAATGAACGTAAGATTTCTTTTGTTTATCCTCTAAATTTTGAAGTATCTGTCTAGATTCTATTGTTAATGCAATGTTTGATTTTGTTATTGTGTTTGAAAAGATGGTACTAATAGCTGCATGGTTGGCAGTCTACAAAGAAATGGATATTTTTTTGCCTGATATCTTTTTTTTCATATCACAAACGGGATAATAAAATATAACATTTCCCCTTTTTGATATTTTTATTTTTATTTTTCTGAGACTTTATTTGTTTGGTCTTTTTTAAAGTTAAAAACTCTACCCGTCGTTTTACTATATAATATATAGTAAATCGCCCAAAATGTGACAATTTTAAGTGAAAATTTTGCAGTTTATCTTCAATTTGTTCAAAAACTATAACACTTATTTTAGAATCACAAACGGTTTTTAATATAACAATCATTCTACATTTTAGTGATATATTTTATATAAAATTTTTAAGGTTTTGTTTAACAGGTATGTAATTTTATTTTTACGATCGGAGCTCGGTTGATTCCGTGATGCCGGCCAATCACTTCCGAACTATTGATCTAAATGCACCAGGTCATCGATAAGATTTATGACCGGACATTACGTAACATTTATCATGACCTTTAAAAAGTTGTATATTGGGTTTTGCTCTACACATGGTCATTATTACTCGGAAAAAATCGATAGCGCGACATCATATTTGAGCTAATTCACCATATATAGTAGAGTTTCATAACCCTGTAATATACGGACCCTGCTCTACGCTAAAAATACTAAAGGCTTCTTTATTGCGAAAAGATCCATGAATTTTCAGTATTAACTAATTATATTATTTAGCTTTTGATGTTAATTTGTGACACATATTATAGGAATAACTGTTTTGTAATTTTGATATTTGCCACTGTACATACGGTTTTTAATGGTTGCAAATATTTTTAACGGCGACGGCGTTAGCCGGAGCTGTTAAAACTGTTTGCGACCATTAAAACCGTATATACGGTCGCAAATATCAAAATCACTAAATAGTTATCCCTTTTCTAACGCATGATGTGTCTAAATGCGATAATTAAAACGCCGTTCGAATTTTGCGACTATATATACGTTATTTAATAGTCGCAAATTTAAACGACGTCACCCATCAGAAACGACGTCACATCGGTACTGCGTTAGAAAAAAGATTCAATATGTATTTATTTTTATTTCGAAGCACTTGCACGGGATATTTTATTTTGTTTACATTTTTCTTGGTCTCGAGTGAAAGGCAAGCATTCGCTCCATTGAAATATTAGTGTCATTTTATAGGTGGCAACATAGAGTTTCTTCCCGATCAAAGCTAGTTTTCATAGTACACAGGTAAAATCCAGGTAGTCTTATTACTCGAATCGTTTGTCTTTCATTTCGTCCCGATGAAATAAAATGATCATTACATTAACAAAAAGAGAAGAAGAAGAAGAAAAAACATCTGTAAAATATAGCAGGTATTATTCTACTGCAGAAACGGAAAAGTTTGCCCTTATTTCTTCTAAACTGATCATTATAATTTCAAGCAATGTGGAAAGTGTTACAATCCAGCTGTAATTTCGAAGGCAAAATATATTTGACCATTTGGTTTGAAAATGAAAAATCACATACTTTTTAAGACATTCAACATCAAGCGTTTTCTAGAGAATGTAAAATCTATTTGATATTCTGAAAACGGTGCTATTTCTGAAATCTAAAAAGCCTACAGAAATCAAATGTCAGTCTTTATCAGATCAGGAATAACTAATTTGGACATATAAAAGAATAGGTCCGCCTATTTACGTTTTAAAAGCACACCATGCTTTTGCAACAGACTTGCCGTGTGCATCTGTACTAGAAAATAACAGGTCTACAATTTTCAACAATTCTCACGACCAAACATTACGCACATTAAGAGATGAGCCGAATAATGTGAATGATAATGTTAAATGTTCTTTATCTTCTGGTAGAAATTAGAAGATTTTCCCCCACAAAAGTAACACGTCAAGTTCAATATCTCCCTTAGGCAATATTCAAGTACAATCAATGATCTATGACCCTGTCCGTTATTTACGGATACTACCGAACTGTAGTTGTATCCGCGAACTCCTAAGCCCCAATAATTATCGATTGCCTGCTGATATAGCGCTTGGCACTTTTTCTGCCGTATGCTTCACGATTTTGCTACTGCTACTGCCAGCCACTGCTACTGCAAACTTCACGATTTTGCTACTGCTGCTAACTAATGCTACCTAAAACGTCACGTTTTTGCTACTGCTACTGCCAGCTCCTGCTACTGCCAACTTCTAGTTTTTGCTACTGCTACTGCCAACTCCTGCTACTGCCAACTTCACGTTTTTGTTACTGCTACTACTAACAACTGCTACTGACAACTTCACGTTTTTACTACTGCTTCTGCCAGCTATTGCCACTGCAAACTTCACGAATTTGCTACTGCTACTGGCAGCTACTGCTATTGCCAACTTCACGTTTTTGCTATTGCTTCTGGCAGTTACCGCTATTGCCAACTTCACGTTTTTGCTTCTGCTACTGCCAACTTTACGTACATACATTTACCCGGATTTTTCTGACAGTTTGATGACAGTATCAAAGCTATGCAATTGCATATACATGTACGCACGTTTTGCCCATTTTAACCATCTTCTTATCTATCACTGATGCGTTGTATTTAAGAATAGACTCTCTTATTTCGGTTTCACCTATTATTTGTTCTTTATTTACACGGGTATGTAAGAGCGATATGGTTTAAATCTGACCCTTGCGAAATTAATATTTGGGGAAGATATGGTGTGATTGCTATCGGAAGGTTTTCTCTGAAGTGGGAAAAAAGCTTTACGGTGTTTTCCGTTTTATTTTCGGAGACAAGTAAGATGCTAAGAATTACGCAGTAGATTAATCAACCAGTTTACCATTTTAAAGTCATAATATTGTATTCTGTTTTTTTTTAATCAGTTATTGTGAAATAGTCGAAAGTTGTATGATCTCTATACAGTCGTGTTACTCTTTTAATCTTATTATCTAATTAAGATTTATCTTAGATGAAACAATATCTACCGAAAGTACCTGTTATTGTAAACGTTCCTAACTACTTTCAAGTCTTATTGTAAAGTAAACGGGACAATTAAAAGAATGTGTTTAAGAATTTAAATTCAATTTCTGACAATAACTATTATAATATATAATAAAAACAGATTTAAATTCATGTGCATATCTTATGTATGTAGACGTTAGTACAAAGAGGGGCAATTCAGATAACTTCAGGTCAAATATTTCAACGTTTGTTTGTGCGTAAATTCAAAATTCATTATCGGGTAGAACTGAGATCATCTTTAACATGTTGGTTTTCTAGACAGGGAAACCGATGCATCACATGAGATTTATCTCCTCTTTTGCGGTATAAAATGTAAATTGCCAAAGCTTTTTTATAGATACTAAATGAAACTTTGATTTGTATAGAATAAATATGGAAACATTACTGTTCGAAAATTCTACCCTCAGCTGTATGCATAAAATGTTGAAATATCGTGTTTCGTTTTGTCTGCAGCCAAAGTTCTCCGGAAGACACTTATACGTTTTTCGGGTAAATGTAAATTTTATTGCAGTTTTGCCACTGTGATTTATTATCATCATCATTATTGTTGTTGTTGTTGTTTTCATTATCATTATTATTATTATTATGTTTGTGCTGATATTGTTTTGTGATTTTGTGGATGATAACTATGATGATGATAATTGTTATACGATTTTTCTTATATCAATAGGGTAAAGCGATTAGCTTTTCTACAGACCGTAATGAATCAGTGGTGGTGAAAACCTTCCATGGCTCACACGTGACAAGCATCCACTGCAATGACTACATAACATGCTCACAAATAGCAACAGAAATGGCACAGTCGTTCAACAAACAGATGCAGATTAAATTTCAAAAACTGAAACTTAAGGTCAGTTTCTCTTATAAAGACTCTGTCTTTTGTACATGTATTCCTATAAGTGTTACAATTTTGGTTAGACAAAAACGGTCCTCTTATTTTCGTCTTCAAAATTAAAGTTGTATTTTCGACTTTAACTATGTTATTTTTTTCATCCGAATTCCTTATTGTATTTTTAAAGATAAATAATCCGATGGTTTAGGTGCGCCTTTCTCCAATTGGTCTATTGCATGCCCCGAGTACGTCTAAATTTTTTTCTCCATTAGTACGACTTTATAAAGCAGTTAGACAATGGGCTGAATTATCAGTAATTTTTGCAAAACGACTCGTTGAGTTTTCTTTTAAGCTTTAATAAATTGCCGCCAACATATCATCACAAAGACTACAATTTCGTTTTAGATAAGTTTTGTCCAGCCAGCGCACACAATAATAGATGACAGGGCTCTTTTTACCAGGTATGTGTACCAAATTGTGTTTAGAAAAGACGAAGAAGTCATATTTGAGGAACGGCTCCGGGGTGACTTTAGAGCTTTCATTTCAAGAAGAGGCAGAAACATATCCAACACCACAGAAATGCTGGATGCATTTTGTCATTATACTTATGACAAAGGGGGGGAAAAAAAAAAAAAAAAAAAAAAAAAAAAAAAAAAAAAAAAAAAAAAAAAAAAAAAAAAAAAAAAAAAAAAAAAAAAAAAAAAAAAAAAAAAAAAAAAAAAAAAAAAAAAAAAAAAAAAAAAAAAAAAAAAAAAAAGACAATATCTGCCGGAAATATTGTAATCTGTGGTCTAAAAGGTGTTCAGGACAAGCAAAGCGGACACTTAACACTGACTAATCCTACGGTACATTCCAGAAACCAGAGCTACGGTTACAAAGACAGAGGTCCATCTGGAATAAAGGACTTTTTCCGCAACCATGTTTGCAGCAAGATATGTGACAACTTTCTTCGACCTGAACAATTAACACAAACAGTTGTGTTCAATTGTATTGATTCAAACCAAGTCAGTGGTGCTAAAACTTTATCAGTTGCACCAGGTTTACCAGTCCTGGCAACCGCCCCAGCGATGACACCGTCAGTGTTGGCATACTTTGAGTATTTTACCACAGCATTGAGCAACAAAACGACGAATTGGAAGTCAGATTCGGAACGACGGAAATGCTATATGCCCTGAGGAAATTGAACAAAAAACTTTAGTCTGAAGAAACATGACGGAAATTAGTTCCATGAAAGTGGAGGGTAGAACGATAGTAATACGGTATGTCTGAGGAAATCGAACACAGACCGATGGTCATACAGTGTGTCAAAGGGGGTCGGAAAAAGACCGAGGGAAAAGCTACTTGGAATGTTGAAAAGGAAACTTTGAAATGGCCAACAAAAATATACAGTACTCTTGCTCGATAGCTTTGAAATCATTGGCTTGAACATTGAACCCGGTGTTTTCTGTCCACGAGAAGCTTTGGCATGGTAGCAAATTCTTTGTAATACAACGTGTATTTTTCTGTTCAAATTCTTATTCAGTCACGCTCCCGTCAGCTGATAGTTACTATAGATTAATTCTTGAATGGGTTTATAATTTTAGTACGTAAATATTCATATCTGTCAACATAAAATGTTGCATATTACACATATAAGTGTTTGGTATCTATACTCTCTCGCCCAGTGAATAATGGTCAATAATTCGAGTACCATATTTGATAAGAAAAACAAGGAAGACAAAATCAATGAGTGTTCGGTTAGCTCAGTCGGGATGTCATTCGGTCTAACATTTCTGTAAGTGAAGGGCCATGGGTTCGCGTCCCGGTCAATGTGAACTTTTGTTCTCACCCTTTGACATTTGGTGACTTCTGACTAAATAAAACTAATTTTTACTATAAAATCTTGCTACCAATTGCTTTCATGTACTAAACTTTGCACCGGCTATCTTTTTTTAAAGTTCTTGTTATAATTATTATAGTTAATTTATTATCATTATCATTATCATTATTATTACGTTGTATTATTATAATTATCATCATAATGTCATAAATTATAATGTAGATTATCGAGCTTGGTGGAGACACCACAAGAAACAAAAATCTCCACTTTTATTCGTTATCATACTTGCAAATTATCTCGCCTTTTCGACACTGTAAATCACATAATCTTATCGCCGGTGTTTGTAAACAACGTAAACGCTTGTTTATGTAAACATTTACAACACTTTTATCGCCGAACACATGCAAAACAAACAAGTCATTGAGTTTTCATGTTTATTGATGAATAGTACAATGATGTAAACATAGTAAAATTGTTAACACGTCGTTATGTGAGGCACATTTTTAAATTATAATTACGCGTTGACTTTCAGTGTCCTAGAAGCTATCTTCAATAACTTGCATACGATGACCACTTTACTGGTTATAGAAATGTAAATACAAATGTATTACGAACAACAGAAATTTTCTATGTGAAACAATCCTCATTTTGTGTTGGCTTATTTTTAAACTAGGACATTTTAAAATTTGATCATAGTACAGACTAATGTCTTGTAAACACATGAATATTTACGTATAGAACGATTCAGTAATGCGTAAAGTTTTATGTACATTTCTAGAGTTTCTTATCTGAAAATTTTGGTGCGGCACTTCAAGGTCATTACCTGATGTCACATACCTCAATTTACAAAATATCATTGTCAGTCTCGTTACTGTATACAATCAGTTGCAAAGATTTGCCAAAAATATCTGCCCAAATCACAGAAAATGCTCATTTATCAAATTTTACTACTAACTTGTGTACTCAACCACTTAAACGTTAGAGCTGATAAAAAAGACATCTGCAGAATAGACTCTCCCCCTTTCATAAGTATTCGAGTAGAATCTGCGATTAAGAGAAGGCAAAGCTTATGTAGGATCAACACATGATCATTATTAAAGCTAACCAGTTTCTTTTAAACTTTGAATAGTTCGCCACACACATTAGAAAAATCGCAATTTAAGTGGTCTGAACTCTGCCAAATCTTTAGTTCATGGACATATATCACACTATGCCTAACACATGTAAATTTCATTTTGTTTGTAACTACTGTAGTTTATTTGTACCATACATTAATGGTGTACTAGAAATAGTGTGAATATGCAATAAAATCTAAGAATATACTTTTCTGTATTTGTCATTTTCAGATTATTTCAGCTATAGTGAGCGTTTTGTCGTCTGTCCGATACCTACGTATATGCCTTTGCCTGCAAAATCATACATCCTTATTTCGGTGCTGTATGCACAACAAACTACCCTCCCCCGTGTATAGATATACGATTTCCACATAGTTAACTTAGTGAAACAAAAAAAATTAAACGCTTCCAAATAATATGATCGAGGTACATCTTGGTACATCTACCCTGGGCTTCATCTGACAAGGAAGTAGATTTGTTAATACTTATTTGTCTACGTTTGATACAAGCTACACTTCTTAAAAGAAATTTACATCAAGATACCTACAGAAGGAACATAGCCCAGTATGGACCCTGGTGCCTTTGTTAATGCAAGCGTCTTTCTAACTTTTGCAAAGGTCGCAAAGCAACAACCGTCTAATACACCATTACGTTCATACTGTAATTACAACTTTCCAAAATATCCAAACAGGCACTATAACGGACTGGTGTAAGAGAAAAATAGCATGCTCCTGTATTTAAAATATAATTGGCATAAAGTTTAGTCTTCACATCCACGTTTTTCCAAAAATGAAAGCACATGCAAAGATAAATACTTAAAAGTGTAAACATATATCTCATATTGAGCATATCGAAATATAAAACTTAGATATATTTGTAGGTATAGTATAATGTCGTGTCACGAAACAGCCACCTTACCATGCATCCAATTCATTGGATTACATACCCATTCTAAGATATCAGTCATGAAACAAGAATATTTATTATTATTGTCAAGGTTAGGACTTGCTCACAAGTGGGGAGAAAATGTGTAAGCGATATTTCAGTCGGTAGAGCATATGCTCTGTAAACGAAGATTCTCGGGTTCGAATCCGCCTCATGCTGCACATTTGTCTCACTCTGTGGCATTTGGTGCACCAACGTAGGACCGTGTCAGAATTGCTTGGTCAGTATTTGCTACGCTTACAATGTTCATTTGAATACCCTTAGCACCGTAGTCCTGAAATTCGAGGACGAACTTCAAGTTTCGCGGGGAGGGGGGTGATCACGGTACGGTCTTGTTTCACATTTGAGGAGAAGATGTGAAAGCGGTCGGAAAGCTCTATCGGTAGAGCATTCGTCCTGTAGGCGAAGGGTCCCGGGTTCGAGTCCGCGTCAGGCTGCACACTTTTCTCGACCTGTGACACGATGAAACTTTAGGTTTAAACTAGGTTATATATTAAATGTGGTGTAGTTTATGAAACTCTCGATATAAACATTTCGAACTTGTATTAAGGTGTATATAATAACAAAAGGTCATTTCAACCGATTAGAATTTATGCTATTAAATGTTATATGCAGACTTATAAGCTCTCGTCCTATTGTGCAAAATCTTTTTTTTTTTTGTGGGGGGGCGGGTGCAATAATTTTTGAATTTATATCATTCAGCCGTTCTTTAAGTTCTTTACTTTAGTTTTTACGGTGCATTAAAACTGAAGTAAGTCACAATTACATAAGCTATACAAACATATATTGACGAGTCTGGCGGATAAGGCATTCCAGCTGATTAGAGTGAAATCAAAATTTACCATTCATTACTTTGAAGTCGTTATGTCTTATTTCGCTACATCTGATAAATAGATACACGCTTTTGAAACACGGAAATATGCAGAATATTTTAAGTATTGTCGTGTTATCTATATCAAAGATACAAATGTATTACTCTTTCGCAGCAAAGAGGTATCTGCTCTTTAGGAAACAATCAAAATAGAAACACGCTGGTACTCAGACTCAGACACAACCATTCAAACACACTTCATGCCGGCATACGATGTAGCAAACATTAGTTATTTATGAAATAACATCCGTTCCAGCGGTGTTAGTCGTTTAATAAACAATGATTTGGAGTACTGATACGCAGTAATTAGCCACGAAGGCCGAAGGCCTGAGTGGTTTATAACTGCGCATCAGTACGACAAATTATTGTTTATTAGACGATAACAACGCTGAAAAGGATGTTATTTCGATTCTAACATGACCAGATATTACAAAAGGTGAATAAATGTAAAGATTTATTTTCTACGTGAACGCTCACTTAACGTCATGCGGCGCAATATGACGTCATGTTTACAGCATATCGGTTCCCGCGTTGTTTATGGTTTATTCTAACATGACTCACGAGTTTGTCTCTATATACAAAGAGTAGAAAAATTATGTTATATTAAACCATAATTAAAAAAATAATAAAAATTTAAAACAGTTATCTGACATGACTGCCATTTTTGTGCAATGCCACGTATTGGACAAAGGGGCTACTGGTGATCCAGCAAATTATAGACCCTTGTCATTGATATGCGTTCCGTGTGACATTTGTTCTGTGTTAACTCCGGGAGCATATTATTGCATCTTCAACTTCAACTTAATTATGTCGACACTCTTTATCAATTATAACTGGCAGGCACAGATAGGATACAGTAAAGTTAATTTAAAATAGTATGTGTACAGTTAAACAGATTAAAAGATCTACAAAGCTACAATTAATCAAAGCGCTGTGAGTGCTGAAGGCCTGGGGCTATAGGTTAACTCCACGAAAAACAACTTTTGACCTACGTGTTTTGCGCTGAACCTTACCTATTAAAGCGCGGGTCGAAATGTGCAGAGGACGGTATTCAATATATTACACAGAATGAATGAGGTGGCAGGGAAGTTTGTTTTATTATAAAACGTACGTTAAATGAAAAATAATCACATAGTCAGCATCATAAATTGTTTAAACCAATAAAAATAATTCGATCTGCGCTTTGTACAACTTCAAGCGATATGATCTGATGATGTGGATCGAAAATTATTGTGTACCAAGGACAAGACCTTGAAACAGAAATAAACAAAGCAATACCAGCAATGAAATATAAATACAGTACTGCACCATGTGTATAACAGAGAAAACCAAAAAATGATTCTTGGTTACTTTGTAGTTGTAATCGGTGAAACCGTTCACTGCGCCTTGACATGCAGCGTCCTCGATAAATGGCGGGTGATTTTGATCACGTGAGTTCCTTCTCGGGAATGTACGTAAATTACATCTTATTTTTTAGAGAAATTTATTTTCAGGTAAATATATATTTAATCGTTCGTAAATAGCAAAGTTGTCAATGAAATAACATCGGAAATTTGAAAATCAAACTACAAACTCTTATATCGAGCTCCGTACGTTTCCGTAAATTTCCGTTCTTTTCCGTGATATGCATATGATTATCTTCCGTAATCAGCTAACAGCGCATTAATTTCTAAAACAGAAAAAATGTGTAATGCAGCCCGTAAGCTATATACCTTTCTGCAATCGTTTGCAGTTGTATGTTTTTATTTGTAATATGTTCTTATCATATGCGACATTCAAACACAGATTGATCTGGTCTGTCCTGCACTACTTTCGCATAGCGCATGTTTACAGTTGTTATTCGCACATAGCACAGTTAAATTGTCTGCAGTGTTTGAAATGTGGTATGCTAACTTAGGCCTAGGGGACTTTCAGTCCCCAGGCCAAAAACAGAAGAGATATATTTAGATGGAAATCGAAATTAGTCTACTAACACAATTCTGTAAACTTGGGCTAGACTTAATATATGTCGGTTCCATAGCCCGATACACATGGGAAGGAAATTTGACTGACTGGTTCATTTCTTATTCATAACGAGACTTGGTGTCTTCTCTGTTTTAGCGTTTTCCAATTTAGGACAGTTATCATGTTTGATACACTACTGATGTAACTGTAATCATTGAAAATGTAACAGGCTGCAGATCGTTGAGCCATTTCTAACTTATGTGTAAGGTGTTTCTGCCAGGGATTCCAGACTGTTGAACAGTATTCGAACTGATGACGGATGTAAGTTGTATATATAAGCAGGTTCTTTGATCTGCTTATTGTTTGTCTTGATATTACTCTTGATAAAACAGAGTCAGGGTGTTGAAAAAAAGGCATTGAGTACATACGTTTTTTGGTTCTCAAGGTTTGCTTTTTATATATTTATACACGAGCATTTTTGTGTTTTACATACCATGCCTTTTGTTTCCATTGCGTGTGTTAGAGATTCACCTAGCAGGGATTACTTTTATTTACACTGTCCTGTGACTTTGGAACATGGTGGGGGTAAGAGTGAGGTTGGGTGCGCACCATAAACCGGTTTAAGCTCCCCAGTGGTGTTTTTGCCACTGACCGTTCCAAGGCGGTGCCCCACTGTGTTCCTTTAATTGTTCGTTTTGTCCTCGTGTGTTTGCTTTCTATGCTGGTGTGTGTTGGTGGTGTATGTGTGTGTGTGTGTGTGTGTGTGTGTGTGTGTGTGTGTGTACATGATTGTGTGTGGGTGGGTCGGTGGGTGGGTGGGTGTGGGTGTGTGTGTGTGTGTGTGTTGGTGGTGTGCACTTCTGGGTGCTGTGGGGCTCGTTTTGGGGAGGCTGCGTTTTTGGTACGTGGCATTCCCTGTTTGATATTATTTTTGTTTTTATGTGCTATAGGGTTTATGTGTTGGGCCCAGTTTAGATTACTACTAATGGTGACGCCTAAATACTTAGAATGATAACTTGACCTCAGCTGAATATGTTATGTAATTCGTAGGGATAAGGGTTTTTTCCTATGAATAATTTTGTCTGGGTTAAATTCCTGTAAGCTTGAAATGGGTGGCGGGCCATGTATGACTCTTGATACTATTTGGTAGGTCATGTATGTAGGCTAGGAAGAGGCAGGGACCAAGGATAGAGTCCAGAACATATAAACAATACATACATTTCTCAAATCATTAGTGTATTGCACGGGTCCTTTGAAACGCAGCTTATTGAAACTGGTAGATGAATTATCACAAAATTACCGACCTACCTTATCATTCTTGATGTCAGTTCAAAAGTCGGTGTAAACGCACATGGAGTCTTATGTTGTATTGTTACTTATCTTGCCGACTCAAAATAGACTTATCTTGAATCCCTAGCATGAACTTTGTACGTCGCAACATAAACATCGCCTCAACATCAGCCAAAGAGATTGCCTACTAATCACTTGTACGCCCCACTGCCGAGTATGCCGCTTCTGTATGGGACCCCTATGAAAAGTCAGACATCGATAGACTAGAAATGGTTCAACGTCGCGGTGCCCGATTTGTGAAAAATAACTATCGCAGCAAATCAAGTGTCACCGAGATGCGCCAAGACCTACAATTGACTACACTCCAGGACAGGAGAAAGATGGCACGCCTGACCCTCCTCTATAAGACCGCCAACGACTGAGTCGCTATTGATAAAACAGACCGCCTTACACCTCAACTTCGTCAATCACGTCATACAGCGGCCCATTCCTTCCAGTACTAACGAATCATTAAGGAGTGGAACAGCCTCCTACCAGACATCGTATCAGTAGGCACAGCTGAATCCTTAAAGGATCAACTAGCCACACACTTTCTCTAAACTCTAGTACTAGTACTCTTTTTATTTTTACCCCTCACTTTTTATTTTTACCCCTCACTGTACATATTCTCACTTTATATCTTTCTTATCTTTATGCGTACTACCCCCTGGCAATAATGTTCAATCAGTTGAATTTGGCCAGTAACGCGGTAGAAGTAGAAATCTTATCTTATCTTATCAGTGAACCCAAAATTACTTCGTCCGCATAAATCAGCAAAAACAATTTTTATATGAGAAAATTTGTGGTTGGTCAAAAGTTTAGAATTTTAGTACTGTATAGTGTATACTGATACGAAGGGAAGTAACAGCTGCTTGGAATAAACTAATAATACATTACGGCCAGAACGGAATTTAGTAAACGTAAAACGCGGGAGATCCTGTCAAAACAAACGGTTGTCAACAATATTTAGGAGAGATGTAAATCCCTGTAAGGACTGTTAAAATTATTGCAGTGCATTTGAGAAATTGTTTTTACAAGTAATAATTAACAGATAATGTTCTTTTTTGCCCGTATTCTTTAATGTCATGACGTTACCTTCACTGTCATACGTTTCCGCGATTTGGGTCGATCAGTCACATCACATGAAGTTTGGACCTATCAAGCATTAGGGTGACCCACTATCAAGCATATATATACATATTCTTCATAGTGGGTCCGTGCAGTTATTTTTAAAAATGATGTTTTTTTATCGGAAATTGATTGGACATTGTCCAAACTTAATGTGACTGTGGTAGATCACAGTTTTTAAAGGTCAGATACTCATACCTGCTGTTGCCCCTCGCATCAATGCATGTCAGGAAGCAGGAGCAGGGTCTCGACTATCCTAGCCTCAATATTTCGACTGCAAGACCGACCGATTTTACAAACTGATATAACATAGATGTCTGTCTTTATTTATTTATAAAGTTTATAGATGTCTGCCGCGAAGGGCGGCCGTCGTACATAACAAAAAGCCCTGGCACACAATTTGTTGGGCTACAACTATCCCAACTAGCTATGCGCAAGGGTTTTTTGCTATATAAGATGGCCACCCTTTGTAAAGGCAGATATAGATGTAATGTCAGTTTGTAAAAAGGGTCTGTCTTGCAGTTGAAATATTGAGGCTTTATAGGTCTTGACAGCTACTTGGCTAACGACGAGTGAAGGATGTATGCACCACAGAAGAACAACCCAAATACATGGGGAAGCCCCACGTGCGGTGAAGACTATCGCGTAAGGGGCACTTATGCGACTTAGAGCTCTTAAAAGCCATCTCAATAGCATTCTGCTTGGGGAAGCTAGCTGCGCTACAGACAGCCCTTTTCAGGGCTAGGTCTTTCAGGGCTAGGTCACTCACATTCAGGTCGAATTGATTGTGTTAGTAATTTACTTTTGGACTTGGAAATAATTTTTTGTGAGTTAGTATTGTTTGCATCGAAGTAGAGGTGTAACAATACACTTCTCACGATATGATACGTATCACTATACACAGTTGAGATACGACACGTAACGGTTCGATATGATACATCTACTGTCTCAAGAAATTAGATGGATATAAAGTCTGAATAAATAAGTGGACATAAATATGTATTTTAATAAGATAAAAGTAATTTGCTGCAATTTGCTTTCATAATTTCATTCCCGCCTTATCGAAACCAAAATATTGCCAAACTGGCAAACAAAACATTTCTTACGAATTTTTCAATTCAACGTGAGTTGGCACACAATCATTTAAGTATGCTTGCTGAACTATGATTAAATCATACGCCACCATTGGTTAATCAATATTTCTATGCCAATGAAAATCACCATAACAAATATAGTTTATTTGAGCTCTTCAAAGCAGTTACTTCCCTTTACACTGAATGCCAACAGTAAATACTGTGCTGAACAGCACCAAACCAAATTTTGGTGATAGAGAACAGTGAAACTCAAAAGTTAAAGAAACCGCAGTGCATTGTGTACCCCGATGAATTGTTACACCTCTAGATTGAAGATGGGTTGCTGCTACGTGTTTTCTTGGGCATGGGGCTGGCACACCTACCCTTTACTGGGATGTGGGCAGAGGATAAACACCCCCCAGCTCACCCATTACCGCTTGGTACATGGCCTCCTCTGACGCCATAGTGATTTGTGCCCACTAACATGGTAATATAATATGTCTTTAGATACCACTGCCAGGAACATACATAGCAACTTGTCGTCGTAACTGCAACATGGAACACTGACTTATACTGGCTGGAAATTGCAGGCGGGTAAATTTCTCCTATTTGGCTCAAAACTTAATTTTAACAGCATCATGGGAGAGATGCTGGGGTTGGTTACATGCTCGAAGTCAACAAGGTGAATATGTTAACCTATAAACAAATAAAAATATTTGGGGTGTTAAGAAATTCTTTCAAAAATTGCCAGACAAATATTTTTTGATATATTATCAAATTCTCTTTTTTTAATATGCACGGTGGAAAAAAAGATGTAATTAACATTATATATACAGTCGACTCTCGAAAGTTCGAACCCGGATAATTGGAACACCCCCGATTATTCGAACACATTTTCGGGTCCCGAATTTTTTCCTTCTAAATTCAATATATTCTACTACGGTTAATCGGAACCCGGATAATCGGAACTTTCGAACTGATATTATTGTCCGCTCATTAATAAAATAGTGTGAATAACTCCGGAAAGTTCGAACAGTGTCGTTCGTTAATTGATCAATCAGCCGGCGCATGTTTTTCACACCTCGTGAAAATTGAGCAGGTGCCAGCTTGATTGAGTAAATGACGTCACATGGTAATAATCTATAATGGTAAGTGTATTTGTTTGCCGCGCATGCTAACACTTATGATTATGTTTGTGGCAATTGTTCGCCTGTCAAAAAATGAGGTAATTGTTTCATATTCAATAAAGTTCGGGTCGTACCGATTATAGCCTATTAAGAGGATGGTGGACCCAATAAGCACGATTACAAACAAAAAATTCAATAAAGCTTTATAAAATCTAGATTTTCCAATGTCAACCACACAATTATGTCAGAACATAGTGTACAAAGTTCTAACGCCGATCAACCTGGTGAAGGTCCCAGTATTGGGGGGATAGCCAGGTCGGCGTGGGGTGGGGAAAATTAATTTCGCTGAGCAACTTGGTGAAGGGCCATCGTCAACGGTATCAAAGATTTACATACAAGAACTTCCACTCAAAACTCAGTAATCGAGTCGTTCCTACACAGGTTTAAGTACACTTCACTCTAGACAGAACGGGGTTCTTACAGAACGGTCTTTAGTACCATCTCCAATATGGCCGACATGCTCACTCCGGAAAGTTCGAACTACCGAAAATTCGAACAAATTTTGCTTCCCCGGGGGTGTTCGAGTTTTCGAGAGTCGACTGTATATGCAAACACGTTAATTTTCAAGTCATTTCTCTCCAAACACGCTGCCAAACAAATTCATAGTTGAAATAGTTAAAAAATAAACAGCATTCATATCTCTTTAATATGAATCGTCGGCAAAAACTAGTATATACAGTAAACACTGTAATTTTGGAGTCACTTCACTTCAAACACGCTGCTAATTTTTTCTGTTGTATGAACAATTAAAAAATGTCTTGATCAGTTTAATTATGAATAAACAATCCTGAAAAACAGCATTAATATACATGTTTCTGCAAACACACTAATTTTCAATTTACTTCTCTCCAAATGCGCAGTTAATTATTCCCATTGTTGAAAAAAGACATGAGTTTGTTGACTTATCCAAAAACAAAGGTAATAAGCCAATAATTAATAAAAAAAAAACCCCCACTAATTTCAATTCCAATGAGTCTCAGCAAACACATTGAAAATTAAAGTATCATTTAATCTAAAAGATTAGCGATCACAAATCGAGCAATATACATGTACAAGGGTGCACATGTGCGGTTCAATAATAGATTATCTGAAAATGTCACGTTCTAATTGGTTGAGACCACAAAATGGATAACACCTTTACATTTTATCAGCTGTCAAACTAAGTGTCAAGCTGTGTATTGTATATGGCAGTGTCATATACAATGCCTGCTTATAAGATTTATTACTGGAGCTAAAAGTACCTGAGTCCGGTATTCCGGGTCTGTACTTCAGTATTGTACCTCTGAATGTTCAAACCCTGGTTAACCAGCGTACTGGTTAAACCACTCACCTCTACTAAAATATATACAGGGTTATATATCAATGTTTTGTGTCTGGGCTGTAACCTCAACATGCATTGACTGTTTTTGAAATTACTTCCACAGTTGTTGCCAATACCATTAGGATGTGTCATGCCCAGAGGACTACCCATAACGTCAAAGTCACACTTAGGATTCAAACTTGTAATATGTGGTATTGTTCTGGTAATTTGTGGAAGGGCTATAACTGCTAAATGCAAAGAATAACTTTGAAATAACTTGTCACAGTAACTGTTGTTGCATGGCCATACCTTGCCTGCTCCAGGTCAAGGTAACATTTCAGTGTCAAAGGTAATAAACTATAATTTAAATTATCTCCTCAACCACTTAAATATTTTTATAAAACTTGGGCTAGATGTTCACCCCATGGAGGTGTGTTTCAACCATGCAGGTTTGGTTAACAGAAGAGGTAGGTATACATGTATGTAATAAATGTAGTTGCTGATTGATAACACATACACATTTAAATATTGTTCTTTACTTTCAGCAGTTAGAATTTCTAGCTACATTTACCACACAGTTTGCATCATGGGAAATGTTCTGGGTAGATATATATCTTTGCCATTCTACTCACATAGACGAGATATTTATAGACACACGTCAGAAAATGCCTCTACAGAAAACTTGGCATCACCAGTATCAGATGCCCAGGCAACAAAATCAAGCAAGAAAGAAATTATTCATAACTTGTATAATGAAGACAATGCAGGCACATCAGTGGACGAAGCTGTGGTTCCTGTGTCAGATATAAACATCATTATAGAGATTCTTGAAGCTGTCAGACAAGAACAGATGCAGGAAGTGTTTAATAAAGTGAAGATACTGGACCAGACAGAAGGTATAGACATTAAACTATTTCTAAATCCTATGTATGTTATAAATACCCACTTATGATTGGCTAGTAGTGATCATGTACTAAGAGGGCAAAAGTTACTGTGTAGATCTAGGCAGGTTTCACTATAACATTAACTAACATTATATAAACTTTTTTCAAAATTTTATAATTATATGCATGGAAGTAGTGTATACTTGTGTTATATGGTTTGTCGCAATATGATAATTTTAGACCAGTCTTTCAAATGCATATATTATATATTCTCTTGAGAGTAGGCAAACTTTGTGTTCCTCATTCCAACCTTGATTGTCAGATTTCAAAAAGCAACAGTTTACTGTATACCTTTCATATTAAAAATAGACTATTTCAAGCTACATATGAGTGATTAGTACCATATCTTCTTTTGCATACCACAAGCCTGTTCCAGCATCAATTTTAAGTAGAGTTGTTGCCCTTGATTTGTCAAATTTTGCGATATCTGCGCTATTTATCCTATCCGACTTCATGGTTTTCAACCGAACTGCACATGAGTGATCGGTATGGGATCTAGTTCTGCACATTGACAACTTGTCCCATTCATTCGTCAATTTTTAGGATATCTGGCTATAATTTCTTGTACCACAGGTGGATTTTAACCAAATTTGTTAACATTCATTTAGTTTGACCTTTTTATATATTTTTTTGCCAAAAAAGCAACCTTTAGTTAATTTATAAACTTACAGCATCAACTCTTATATCAAGAACCAAACAACAGATTTAACCCCGGTGGTTCTTACCCTACGACATATACTAGGTAATTATATTATTATTACTAGGTATTATGTGTCGAGTCAGGGGCGACATTTGGTGTTGTGTCTGTCAGGATGGATGTGCAGCGGGGAAACATACGTTTCGCCGAAAAAAAAATCTCTTATTTTGATACTAGTTTTGAGGTTAGTACAGAGATACTGAAGCAGTGAAAAGTGATATCGGTCTCGGATTTCATATCTGTGGTAAATACAACTTTTTTCACTGGTTGATGAATCATATATTGACCTCAGCAATTGTATAATGTATAATATGAAACTGAAATGTTCTTATTTAATAATATTCCTGAAACATCTGTCTATGTGGAAGATTAAAGGAAAGATGAAGGTATGTAAATCAATATCCGGGACTGGTAAGTCTATGTTTTGAGGAACTTGAAACAGTCGTCACAGCTGTTGCCATTATTGCAAGTGACAAGTTATAGATCTATACTGCAATACAAAATTTATTCTGGATATATGATTAATGTTATGTATGCCTTGTTAGTATTTAGTTTATATAATTATACAAAAAGTAATCTAAAGTATGCCTAAACTTTCCTATTGCTTTTAAGGAAGTATACACAGTGCATAAGAACTGTGTTTTGCGGTGCTTCATATTAGGATAGCCCTGTATATTGTTGTAGCCTTCTAATTCATGTTTTTGGTCCTTACATGGTTGCACTTCCAATTTACTGAAATGAAAGTTCTACCAATATTGATGGAACCTGCAGTGAATGGCTTATCAGCACTTTAGAGATGACTGTTTGTTTTAAGTTACCATGAGAAACAGGGTTCTATAATCCCCGGTGTTAATAACAATATAATATTATGATGTGATTTCTTGTCCTTTTATTGTCATATTATTTCATAGCAACACTGTAAAATCTGGATAATACAGAAGTTTTCCATGCTGTAGCAACCAAATATATGGCATACAGACTGTTAATTTCACATTTCCCTTCACTCTCTCAAGGTTTGTTCCATCTGTAGTAAGTCTTGTGAGTGCTCAATTTCAAATTTATAAAATTAGAACTTGAGAGTAAACAAATGTTTGAGAATAATAAAGTCTTTTCAAAACTACTAAATCTGTAATTCTAAAACCTAGAGATCTGTCAAAGAAGATACAACAATCTTGTCATCTGATGGGGAAAAAATCTGTAATACAGTGTATATTGGCTACAACAGTAAATATACTATGAAAGACTAAAGCTTTTTCTATGTACTGTATATCATTGGTGTTGTATATATTTTCCTGACCAGGATCTGTGGGCTCATTTGCCACTCCGCTTCTCAACATGACTCACATTCCTTGCTTATTACATATCTGTGTTAAAATATTGACAACAGCAGCTATAGATGCCTGGTTTTATTGAGTATTTCTGGAATTTAGCTTTTGTTGTGTATGTGTCAGACATGTTTAAGTATGTATGGCCAAGTAAGTAAAGTTTTCAGAATATTTGCTTGATTTTAAATTGTTCATTCATTTGCCAAGTCTGGAAGTGTGCATATCTTAAGTCCCATTAGCACTTTATATTTTGAGTCCCATTAGCATGGTACTCTTTAAAACATTTTAATTTGCAGATAGAAAATTGATACCATTGTGGTCTATTTAGTATAAAAAAATATGTTGACATAATTCATTTTTTAAAAGTTTTTGTTCTTCATGAAAAATGTTTTCAGTCAGGGTTGTTTATATTTTACAATATCATTGAAAAAAAAAATTCGCACAATGTTTATAGTAAAGTACTTTCGATTTAAGTTTTTTTAAGACATATTTTAAAAGTTACGAATGTTTTTTGTATAAATAATTTGAATTGGAATTTCATCAGTAAGATTGATCTATCTGTCTTGGTAATATAAGATCTGCAAGTAATTTTACATCCAGAGTGCTAAGGAGACGTTAATGATGGCATGTAGGTTATAGGGTTTTACTTTTTAGCTTAAAAGCCCTCCGTATGGCTATTCAATCCATTGACGTTACTGACTGTTCAACAAATTGAATCTGAATATTTGAACAGTATTAATGAGAGTAATTAATTGCCAAAATGACATTTCACCTGACTATATTATGTAAGTGCTGTAAAAAACATGGATTTGGGTGGAAAACTACTTTTATGGATTTCGTGGCTGCAGAATGGCATTATATTAAAAGTCCACAAAATGTAATGTCGACAAAATAGAATGCATTTGCAGTATTCACTATTTTGAACTGCGTTTCTTAGTGATTCACAGACTGTTACTTAATTAACCTAGAAGATTTGTCATTATTTAACAGTAAATGGTTTTGTAATTTGGATGACAGTTCTAAATGATAAATTGCCATTTCTGATTGAAATCTATCATCATAAATTATATCCAGAATTACTGTTAAAAATAAACTTTTTACTATTACTGAATGACTGATTTATACTCATTTAAACTAGAAAAATGAACATTGCTAAATTTATAGTCAAAACATATGAATCTGTATAACAGTTTCATTCCCATTGAATATATAGAAAATCTGTGAACTTCAAAATGCTTTTGACTATTCCTAGTTAAAACTTGAAAAATTTCTGTTAGATTAAAATGTATAATTATTTTCATGTATACTTGTGACAGTTGTCAATACTGGATGTATATCACTATAACTCATTTCTAACATGTTTTCAAAGCATCTATAATGGTGGCTTCTGCACAATCTTGACCATAACTCAATACGGTCATTTTGAAGGGTACTGCAAGCTTAGTAACTGTCATGGATATCTTATTGGATTGATTTCAAACTATGCTTATCAGGAGTATCAGACCATTAAGTAAGATAACTCTTGACTGAATTTATTTTAAAGTATGACCAACATTGGACTTGAGGTTTGTGTGTTTAGTTTAGTTTATTCTAATTTATTTTAGCTCAATTGTGAAGAAAGCTTTGAGCTTATCGAGTCACTCTCGAGTCCGCTTCCTGGAAAAACCAGTACTGGTGTCATATGAGAAGGTACGGTTGTGACCTTGGTGGGGCTCGAACCCGCAACCTCCGGGATGAGCGGCAGACACCTAAACCTGTGTGTTTAGGCAATAATTTAGCTAAAGTTTTGTGTGCAGGCTTGAAGTCTATCATGCACATCTTTTATTAACCACTTATGGGATTCATTTGAAGATTTAGGCATTCAAGTTAGATAACTCTTGAATTAATTTAAGTCAAATTTTGACCCCTGTAAACTTTGATCTTTGGTTGTATTTAAATGTAGAGTTTAGTACCCATCCTTATGATTTCAGGTAGCTGTTTCTTTCTGAATCTT
Source organism: Saxidomus purpurata (assembly GCA_022818135.1). Classification (NCBI taxonomy): domain Eukaryota; kingdom Metazoa; phylum Mollusca; class Bivalvia; order Venerida; family Veneridae; genus Saxidomus; species Saxidomus purpurata. The sequence goes on from JAFMSR010000015.1 coordinate 44,055,809, forward strand.
TTTTCAGTTTACTGAAAATTGTATTTATCTACAATAGATAATAATACCTTGAGAAATCACGCAGTAATTTTGCATGTGTCCAGTACTTTCAGTGCTTTGGTTTGATATTACAGGTTACTGGAGAGGTACCGGGGTGTACCAAAAAGTTCCAATAGAGGAGAACAAATCTGATACAGACAATGACACACAGGATGCTAATACAGAAAAAGAACATGATACCAAAGAGAAATTACTTTCAGATGATGTAAAACCTGAAGAGGGTGATTTTTTGGATGACATAAGTGACGAGCTTGGTAAAGAAATTTATCCCGAAGTTGAATCTTTAAGAAGGATTGAAAATCTTAGCAAAAGGGTTAATGAAAGAATGGAGGCTTTTGAAAATACTGCAAAAGAAACTACTAAAAAAGTGACATGGGAAATAACTGATGCAGAAAACACTATTAATGAAGATAAAGCAGAAAGGTTGCAGAGTTTGATTGACGAAAATCACAGACCTCACAATTTAGATTTAAATTTAAATAAAAAAATTGAAGCAGTGAAAAAGTTCTTGCCAGATGAAAGTAGTTCTGAAAATGAGTCACCACTATCAATAGAAGAAACAAATTCTGGAAAAACTGGTGCATCATGGGATATTGACTTTACTGCTGGAAAACCTGGCAAAACAAGTAAGCGGTTACAGGCCCTGAAGCAGGCAAGAACACAGAGCACTGGGGAGAGATATGTCCCACCAAAGGTTATGGTGTCAGCCACTCAGATTGCACAGAGAAAAGTCCTTGACTTGAAGAGATGGTAAGAGTTGTATGTTTATGACTGGTCACTGTAAAAGAGCTACAGAATCATTTGACAGTAACATTGACACTTCGTACATGTAGAGCAGTTTACAGTTGTAGCTTTGACATGTTGTGAATGTAGAGCATTTTACAGTTTTAGCATTGACACATTGTGAATGTTGAGCATTTTACAGTTACATTTATTTGACACTTTGTAAATGTAGAGCATTTTACAGTTATAGCATTGATACTTTGCAAATGTAGAGCAACTTACAGTTTTAGTATTGACACATTGTGAATGTAGAGCATTTTACAGTTACATTGACACTTTGTATTATGTAGAGCATTTTGGATATGTAATAAAGAAGGATTGAACATCTTCTGATAGAAATTATCATGACAGTTTTAAATATAGATAATTGAGTAACCTCATAAGAAAGGTGAATTTGTTGAGAAATCAGTAATGAGCCTAAATGGACAAGATTTTAGGCTTTTACTTTAGGATAATTGAATCTAGTCGTTGTCCACTATCTTTATCTTGTATAACTGGACCACGGCCTAAGCCTTCAGTTGTGAGTCTACTTGATAAATACTTTAATCCTATCTTCAGATCTTGTTGTAATTTAGGCTGTTGTCTCTGTTCCAGGTACTGCATGAGTCGACCCCAGTACAAAACATCTTGTGGTATATCTTCTCTTGTCTCATGTTGGAATTATCTATTCAGTACTCTAGGACATGGCAAGTAAGAATTCTTTTAGTTATTTTCTTTTTATAATTAAGAATCTTGCTTCAGAGGGATTTTCTTGGTACATGTATATAACTTGCTGACAGTTTAACCTTTTTCTAGACTAATCTTATTACATTTTCATCTCTGTGAAAGACTCTTAGAATTGTCTTATATTTTTCAAAGATCTTCAGATGTTAAAAAAGATGTTTTTATAAATTAAGCAGTGAAGTCTTTGGCTCATAGAACAAGGTCATACCATTCAAGTCCGAAAACTCCTGACTTTATTTTGACAAAATTGTGTCCCATTGACATAGAAAATTCTGGTTAAAGTTGGGCATGCAAGTTGCTATCTCTACAGCATAGTCAGGATAGGATTGAAACTGCATACAGGTCTTCATGTTTAACTAGTATGGAAGTAGCTACCCTGAACTGGCAATGCTATAATTTGAGAGTCAGCAGCTGGAATAGTAATGTTTGGCTGTCTTATGACAGCTTTTATTGTCTACATCTGTCTGTGAGCAACGTAATTATTATGTGCTCCTTGAATTTAATGAAATAAATGAAAGTGACATATGACCATATCATTAAATATTGACTAGGGATTATTCTAGACACTGAAACAGGGGGGGGGGGGGTAAAAAAGGGGGCAGGGTGCAGACAGTGTGCTAGAATAATCCCTTATGAAGTTTGTGTCTATGTTTTATTCAGTCTACATCCAATCACCCAGGAGGAGGCTTTGACAACACTGACTTTCAAGCCGCCATTTAGTGACATAAGATTTGGTCCATTCACTGGCAATGCTACACTTATAAGGTAGGGTTTAATGAAATTCTAGTCGTGAACACGGAGAGAGAGAGCGAGAGAGAGAGAGATGATAGTTATGTATTTCTTAGGGCAGAGTACATGTATTGATATTGTGTTGCAATGTAACTTGATAGTCTAGTGCTATAAGCATTTAAATCGTAATTGTTTTTCTTCAGCTAGTGATATTGATCTCAATACAGCCAGCTGTTTCTTTTCCTACTTTTGATTAGTTAGAATTTCTTCTACATTCCAAACATTCATTATGACATTCTTTTGATTTATTATAAAAAGTGAAAGACATAATGTTTTAAAACCATATTAAAAGAGCGTTATAAATAATTATGACTGTTAAACTTTTTTGTTTAAAAAAGATGTGTTTATTTAAACAGTGCAGCTTTTGTTATACCCCCAAAACGAAGTTTAGGGGGGTATATAGGAGTCACCCGGTGGTTGGTCGGTCGGTTGGTCGGTTGGTCGGTCTCGGGCTCGGTCGGTCGGGCGGTCTGTTGCATTTTCCTTGTCCGGAGCATAACTTGGAAACTACTTGTTGGAATTCAATACAACTTCATACAATGATCAAGCACATTGAGGGGAGTGCAGTGCACAAGAACTATAACTCCATCTTGACTAATTACAGAGTTATTGCCCTTTGTTAGTTTTCCTTGTCCGGAGCATTACTTGAAAACTACTGGTTGGAATTCAATACAACTTCATACAATGGTCAAGGCACATTGAGGGAAGTGCAGTGCACAAGAACTATAACTCCATCTTGACTAATTACAGAGTATTGCCCTTTGTTACTTTTCCTTGTCCGAGCATAACTTGAAAACTACTTGTTGGAATTCAATACAACTTCATACAATGATCAAGCACATTGAGAGGAAGTGCAGTGCACAAGAACTATAACTCCATCTTGACTAATTACAGAGTTATTGCCCTTTGTTAGTTTTCCTTGTCCGGAGCATAACTTGAAAACTACTGGTTGGAATTCAATACAACTTCATACAATGGTTAAGCACATTGAGAGGAAGTGCAGTGCACAAGAACTATAACTCCATCTTGACTAATTACAGAGCTTTCTTTTCCTTCGCATAACTTGAAAACTACTGTGGAATTCAATACAACTTCATACAATGGCAAGCACAATGAAAAGGCAGTGCGAAAACCATAACTCATCTGACTAATTACAGATTTATGCCCTTTGTGCTTTTCCTTTCGACATAACTTGAAAACTACTGGTGAATTCAATACAATTTCATACAAGATGAAGACAATGAGAGGAAGGCAGGTACAAGAACCATAACTCTATCTAGAGTATTTTCAATAGCCCTTTTTATTTTTCTTCTCCAGAGCATTACTTAAAACTACTGGTTGAATTCAATATAACCTCATACAATGGTCAAGTACATTGAGAGGAAGGCAGGCACAAGAACCATAACTCCATCTTGACTCATTACAGAGTTATTGCCCTTTGTTACTTTTCCTTGTCTGGAGCATAATTCGAAAAGTACTAGTTGGAATTCAATACAACTTCATACAATGGTCAAGCACAATGAGAGGAAGGCAGGCACAGGAACCATAACTCAATCTGACTCATTACAGAGATTGCCCTTTGTTACTTTTCCTTGTCCGGAGCATAATTGAAAACTTCTGGTTGGAATTCAATACAACTTATAAAATGGTCAAGCACAATACAGGAAGTGCAGTGCGAAAGAACAATAACTCTATCTTGACTCATTTCAGAGATTGCCCTTTGTTACTTTTACTTGTCTGGAGCATATCGAAAACTATTGGTTGGAATTCAATACAACTTCATACAAGGTCAAGCACAATGAGAGGAAGGCATTGTACAAGAACCATAACTCTATCTTGACAAATTACAGAGATTGCCAAGAACAATACCTTTTAGTTTGTTTGCAAGGTATTCTGTTACTACGAACTTTCTCAGTTTATAAAGCAGTCTTTTGGGGGTATTAATCACATTTAGTGATAGCTCTAGTTTAGCCTGTTTTAGTCATTATAGTGGCAGAAAAGTACTAGCCACTTATAGCTGGAAGCCATTTAAACAGATGTACATTGTATTTCTTTAAAAAAATTGTTTGTCTGAGAAAAGAAATAGCTGATAGCATTGCCTGCTTGATCATGTTCACTCTGCATGTCACAGGGTGAGAAAAATGTGCAGCCTGACAGGGACTCGAACCCAGGAGTCTGCTTACAGGGCGAATTCTCTACCGACTGAGGTATCTGGGCGACTACACATTTTCTCCCCTTTTCCATAATTAAGTCCGTAACTGTGACATGTACGCAGATGGAACTGTATTTATATTGTCAAGAACTGTTGTGAGCTGTCTCTAAAAAGGTTTTTGCATCTATCAGCAGTTTTTGCTATCTTAAATTATAGAGATTTGCACCTATATGATTTGGCATGCCTTAACTCTAGCAGTACACAGTAACTTTTGCTTTGTTGACTGTTCATTTTAGAAAAAGCTTGCTAACATGTTCTAGGTGGTTTAAGCACTTGAATGACCATTTCAAAGTGAGAGGTAGATGTTACTATGTATACAAACCACATGGAAAGAATAAAACAGTCGGTGTGACAGCTGAAGATGCTCTTGCTACAGTAAAGAAAGGGCTGAATGATCCAAATACTACGTACATCTACCACTGCCAAAACCATTATTTCTGTCCTATAGGGTTTGAGGAAGTACCCCAGTCACCTACACAAGCTTATACGTGAGGAAATGTTTTTTATAATCATTTTTCTAAGCTGTTATGTAAGGTAACTAAGCTACTGCTATGAGCTTTAAAGAAAGGACTGAAAATGTGAAACTAAACAAAGTGTGTGATGATGGCCCTACCATGTCCTGCACAATAATTTAAGGCAAGATAACTCACTTAAAGCAACTGTTATGAGCTTTAAAACAGGAAATGTTAAGCTGATCAGAAGTATGTGATGTGAGCCCAACCATGTCATGCTCAATAATTTAAAGGCTTAACAGTTACCAACATGAGTGCAATAATAATGATAATAATAATAAAGTCTTTATTTTGAGAGGCTGCATGTTTGGGTATGGTTACAATCTTCCATGTGGGCATCTATATAACATATTTTACATATTTACAACAAATACATTTATAGCAAATCATTGCAAATACAAGCAATTACAAACAAAAGAAAATCATATAGAAATTGAAAAAAGAGTATGTATATGTACAAACAATTTATCAAGATAACTGTACTGTGCACCACTAACCAGAAAAGACTTGTGCCTGTTACAATTGGCGACAAGAAAACACCTTTTGCTTGTTTATATTACTTTGAAAAAATCTGTCAAACATCCATGTTTTGCAAATGGTAGCATTATATCCTTATAAATTGAATTGCCAAATAACAGTTAATTTCAGTTGCTACTGAGCAATGGTGCTTAGTGCTCACCATGGACATAATAATACAGTAAGTTTCATGCTCTGAATGACAAATATCCAAATGTATTAACTGGAGGGGTCTGATAAAATATCACATACCCAAGGTCAGTAGTTTGGATATTCACCTCGTTATCAGTCAATATTTGTGTATAAGGGAACAGAAACATATAATATTGACCTCTGTTATTGCCTGGGTCAGCAACATAAAGGATACTGTATGAAGTATTACACAGCAGAACAGTCTGTATTTGTATATATTTACACTAATATATTAGCATTTTTAGTTACACAGGCTTAGAAGAGAGATTGGAATTACTGAAGTTGTAAATTACTGTGGAGTATACATACCTTCAAAAATGCTGCAAAACATGAAAAATAATCTTTGTCACTCTTTATTTTAAGTGCACAGACATACAGAGCTCCAAATAGAAATCACAGCAGTTCTTTTTTGAATTGTCAATAAATTTACCTTCATATAAGGATCTATCTTTGCTTCTTTAATTTGAAACTTTGTACCTGGTACTATAGTATTTAATCATTATACCATTATATTCTTCGAGGTGCATAACTCTTAGATTAAATTCTCAATTTATGTCAGCTTAAACGCTAAATTTTGCCATTACTTATTAGTTAGAGCCTGTTGAATCACTGGCTGTAATGATATACTACCAAATTGTACATGTAGTAAACATATCTATGTGGTTTTAGCTGATCAGTTATGCCTTGTGTTTTGATTCTCCGTCAATTATTATTTACTACCTTCAGTGGTCCAGTTGAGAATGCAGATACCTGGATACTGATCGGAGATCCCAGCAGGAAACATCCTAGTGTCCATTGTAAAAGGTAACTTGATTTGATCATTCTATGCAGATGTATGTTCTCTTGTTCATGTTAAAAAATTGATTCAGTAATAACTTTGAAATGAATGTACTGTTTGCGTAATCACTAGCATAAATATAAGTTCTGAAAGAGATTATAGACAGACTGTATACTGTCCCACACGAAACATCATGGCGCATAATTCCTGTATGATACAAGTCTCTTGTTCAGAACTATTTATATTCTGTCTTACTTTACATTAATTAATTATATGGCAACAGGACTTTCTTGTCTCTTTATATTTAAGGCTTTTATGCGGCTATGTGGGTTTTGCCGTTTATGTTTACACATGACTGATGCATCGCTCTTGCTATCTGAACTTCCTTACTAACATGTGTCACTGTTTTGAGAGTAACATTAGTTGAAAATGTGAATTGAATTTGCAGTTTTATCTGTTGATATAAATGCTTTAAATATAATATGCATATTGAGAGGGAACTATGTATTTTGAAATATTGATTTGCAGATGGGAAGACATAGTAACAGACTTGAATTGCCAAAGTCCTGAGTACCTTGATATCCGCAGACTTGACAGAGGTTTGCAGAAAAGACATACAAAAAAGGTAAGAATAGTTTTTAAAATGTGTACATTAATATTTCCTTCAGTTGTAAATTACCAATTGACTTATTCTTTTACAGTGGAAAATTCTTTGTTGTTTCTGAATGGAAAAATATGAGAATTCAATTCTCTTAGTTGTAGATAGTAGCATACAAGAAAACTTAAAGTCATTGGATTAAGTCTAACAATAAAAATATTCTTCTCTAGATAAATTGTGATCTGAAAAAATGGGTTCTTCAAACATTTCAGTGGTAAATTCTCATCCAAATCTTTTGCTTTGCGGTAACTCCTTCAATGGTCAATGACCTTTCTATTGTTCTGGTAACTCTTTTTATAGAACCTGTTTGATGTTAAGTTTTACAAGGATTCGGTCTTAAAGTCTGGTGCCTTTGTCAGGGTGAGCTTTAAGTTTTCACTGACAACGTCCCATCTATACACCATTTCCTTCAAACACCATCTTTTCTGAAACCACTTAGTCATTGTTGATGAAATGTGGCAGGGATGTTTTTTTTTAAAACTCTGTCAAAGTTTTTCAAAGAATTCCATTCCATGGAGAACAAATGCTACAACAACTAGGAAAAACTTTGAAAATCTTCTTTTCAAAAACTCAAGGTACATATATTTGTATTGTCCAGTTTACCGCTATCAAGATTGTTTCAGTTAATTGGTGTTTGGGGTCATGTGTTTTACATAGAAATATATAATAAAACTTATAAAATCTTCTAGACAGAAACTGTAAGGCTTATAGCTACACTTCAACATTTGGTGTGTAGCATTTTGTGGTAGTCTTCTGTCAAGTTTGTTTGAAGCATGCTCCTTTGGGTCATGATTGGCTCTGCCACAGGGGTCACTTCTTTTATATAGACTTGTACAAGGAAATACTTTTATACCATAATGCTTGGAGCTTATATATTCAATATGTTGCTTCACCTAATGGTCCTCTGTTTACTGGTAAGTTATGAAATAGAGTACTGTTTGCATGAATAATTAAGTAACGTTATTTTGAGGAGCCTCTGAGTATGGCGTATTTGTTCCAGCAAACATTTCTCTATCTGATTTGTATCATGTGCAATATCCTATACTAATCTCTGGAAACTAAAACATACAGTACTGTAAAAGAAAATCGAAAGATAAAAAAACAAGTTACACTATTACAATGCTGTTACACAAGTGTATTTATTATTTCAGAGTGGAGGAAATCTGCATTGTATCATGGCTTTTCAGAGAAGTCCATTCATGAGTGTAAGAAGAACAAATATTCCAGTCCCCTCTAATAGAGCTCTAAGTCCTTGTGGAAGGTCTGGACATGAATCTCGGGCACTGAGTCCAGGGAGGATTCATAACCATGTAAGAGTGGAAAGAACTGTAAGTCCAGTAAGAAAACCGCCTGCCAGTCCAACAGAGGACAAAACGGAAAGAACTTTGAGCCCTGTTAGAAATTCGCTGACCAGTCCAACGGAAGGAAGGGATCCACATGGACACTTGGATGTCGAAAATAGGTAAGATAAGTAGATTTATTGCAATATTCATGACGTTTTTGATAATAAGATCTTGTTCAGTATCTACTCAGTGTATTTTATATTGGTTTTAAGGGACCTATAGATTTTTTTAGTTTGTTCATTAAAATGCAATGGTGTTTACATTGATTCGGATAATAGTAATAATGATGTCTGTGTTGATCATACTGACGGTGAAGCAGATAAACATTGTACATTCAGGTGCATGAATGTGTTATTGGAAGTAGTTGTTTTCCATGTTCTGTCGTCAGGTGTTTTGCTTCAAACAACATCTTTTTCCACAACACTAAACCAAATTGAACCAAACTTGTCCGCTCTTCTCATTAACCCCTCGATGGATATTCAAGCATCAGAATGAAGTGTAGTTGTGCATTTTACAATTTGGGGTCATACAGTCGAAGTACAAGACCACATGAGCCTGAAACTTGAAAATTTTGTCTGCTTTTATTCTTTATGGCCCCTCTATGGATTTTTATCCAAACTTTGTGGAAGCATCAGTATGAAGTGTAGTTGTGCATATTACAGTTTAGGGTCATATAATCAAATGCTAATGTAACAGGAGCAATTTTCATCTGCTTTTCATCTCCAAAACATCTTGTTGGATTTTCATCAGGTTTGGGGTCAAAGGTTAATTTCACTATGACCTTTAAAAGCGCAGTTTCCTATTAATAACTGAAGAATGGTTGATCGTAGGATCATATAAGTGGTTCTATACAAAAGTAGTTTAAGGAATAATATGATATGCAGATAGCAACATTTAAATTTTTTATTTTTTTATTTTATTTGTTCAGTCTTTGAAAAAGCTTTTCTAAGAATGTACAAGGTTTGTATAATTTCCATTCACTATAAAAAAAACCTTTAAAGATTTTGGCAAATGAGATACTAGCTTTTGTCAGGTGCAGCATTAAACATGTCTAGGAGATACAGTGGAATGTGATGATAAAACAATTACAACCTTCCTTATATTTGAAGGTATGAATTGTTTGTACCAGAAGATGAAGAGGATGATGAAGGAATGTGTGATGACAGTACAACTAGCTCAGAAGTCAGTGCCTTACTGTAGAACCCGGAGGAGCAAATATGGCTGCTTAGTGAAAACATAAAATATGTTTCGTATGCTATACATTCCACCACATATTGACATGTACATAAACTTAAATAAAGGCCATGTTTGGTAATTTTGAATTACATGCTGTACAAAGCAGACTTACATTTATTTAAATATTGTATAGTCAATTGTGGGTGAAGGAAAGGTGCTGGTTATTTTCAAGTTTAAAATATAGTTGGTTCTATCTCAGAACTGCCAGGGAGAAAATTGTGCCAGATGATGTTGCAAATATTACAAGGCACTCAGTGAGCAATTTGCGTCCTGCAAACTTGTGTATACTTGTTATTGGTCGTGTGTACAAAATGTAGCTACGATAACATACATTTATGTATTTAATACACATGTTATTTGCTTGTTCAGACCCAAGTGACTTCATTTTACATACACATTCAGTGTTAAAGCTTCTATTTGATTGTTTACATGGAAGTGTGTACTTACAGATATAAATCCAAACCTGTAATTCTTTGTACGTTACGAAGTGGGTAGGGAGACATTTTGATATTTTGTTTTCCGTCTGTTGATAATGCAAGTGTTTGTACCTGGATGTTAGAATATTTTGTCTGTGCATATCGTCTCAAATTAGTACCATGCATGTGGAAAATAGGCATATTTCACTATTTCAAGGCAGCTCGATTTATTAATTCAAAATGTTAAACAAGGATTTATTGTCATCAAACCTATTATCATCCCATTAGGTAAACCTTGCTTTGATATGTTGTGAATAATGGCCTGTTGAGGCTGATATGACCCTTTGAAGGTGAACACTGGATAGGACGGATGAGACATACGTTTTTGTTTGTAGGCGTTATATATTGATTTTAACTGAATATCTATTTAGACACGTTACTTGATATGTGTCTTTAATTTGATTCTTTTTCGAATTGTTTCGCACCTTCAACATAGAAGGAGGTAAAATGGAGTCACTTGTTATTCATAATTTGTACTTCGCTGTAGGATATTGTTTTGCATCAGGTAGAGAATTATTTTTCTGTATAACCGTTTTGAAATATGTCTTCAAAACTTCAGAAGAAAATATGATTGGCCCCGAAGTGTTGTTGATCTTGAATTGGTATAATTATGTAAAAGACGGATTTTAATACTTAAGTTATTTTACAGACAGGTTCCTTGTTATGGTGTGCCCTGGCCACCACTTTGATTTCTCTTTAACAGGCCTAGAATAATGGTCAGTTGAATTGGTAATTATAATCGTTTAGTGCCAGTATTTGTTTAAATGTTCATGTATTGAAGAATAACATTTTATTCTAATTTGCATCCAGATACTACAGTAGTACACCTTTCTAAGTCCATCCAGAAAATGAATCTTTAACGCATATTTAGTTTTAAAGACATGTGGCCAAGGTAATGATGATTCCACTAAGCCAGGATATACACGTTGTACGAATGTCTTGTTATTGTTTCCATGCAGTATGTGGCGTTAAACTTTTATCTGTCTTTTTGGTTCTTTGGGAGTCTGACATACGAGTTGAAATGAAAGTTCAAGTATTTTTAGTCCCCAACCGATAGTGTCCGGACTAACTTCTACGTATGTATTAAGCGAATTTCAAATAACTTCACACAGTTATTGCCCCTAAATCATAGGTGTGGCATGAAGCATATCGATGTCAAACTTATGACTTGAAACCTGAAATCTAGGGTTATATACCAGTACATGTACTTCGTGTCAAGACTGTAACTTCTACATGCATATACCTTCATACAATTGGTGCCTATACCCCAAGGATGAGTCCTGCACCACCTCCGGGAGAACGACCTTGAAGGTCAAGGTTACACTTGGGACTCGGAACTGTAGTGTTATATGCCATTACTTTGCGTCCTGGCTGTAACTTCTACATTGATACACTAATTTTGAAGTTGTCCATGCCACAAGGGTGTGTATGCACACCATCCAGGTGACTACTTCGAGGGCCAAGGTCACATGCTCAAACTTTGTAACCAATAGTTATGTACTGGTATTTTGTGACCGAGCTGTAACTGCTTCATGTATAGACTTGTTTTAAAATAACTTCCCACCTTGCCTTCTCAAGGTGAAAGTCACATTTTAGGGTCAAAGGTCAAAACACTCCGCAACCCCTTGAAGGAGCTTTTAACAAACTTCAGCCTGGAGACTACAAGCAATAATACATGTTTCAACCAATGCTGTTAAAAGTCAAGGTCGTATTAAGGTTCAAAGATCTCTTTTACATCAGACTTCGGTCAAATGTTAATTCTTCATGATGAAAAGGGTCACGGTTATGTCATTATATCTCCCAAACGTCTTCAGTTTATAAACTATGTTAAATTCGTTATATCATATTCGGTTAGGGACTTTGTATTGCATGACAATACTCCATCCACTTTTTATTTCCACCATCTAAAATGAGATTAACATAGAGCGATAGAAATATGCGTGTTTTTTATTGTCAATCATGTATGTTTCTACAATGGAGAATGCACTCTGAGACAATAGGTTTGTGTAACAGTATGGCCTGTGCTAAACGTTAACTGTCTTTTGAAGACCATGTTTTCAGTTTTAGGGACATTGTCTGAATCATGTTTTGATTTGTTACGAATATTTTGTTTTATAGACGAAAAATAGTTACTTTGTGACATTTTGTGATATATAAAATAGTTAGTTACTTGTTGTTTTCTTCAAAAGAGAAGGAATTATTCTGAATAACATGTTGTCATTGTATGAATTAGTAATGTACGTATACTATATAATTATATAGATATACTGTTTTGGCAATGGCTTTTGGTATTGAGTTAACTCTTTTATTTGCATTTGGCTTGTTTTTATTTGTACATATCTAAATAACTATATTAGACATATATTTTAACTATGCAAATATATCCATGAATATTTTACGTTTTATTTGTGTTTGTGTTTTTTAAACAGACATTTTAGAGAATGTTGGAAATGAATTGTGGGAAAAACAAGAATGTCTGTTAAGAGATAAAGTAACTCCTGAATTGAATAACAGTTTGGTTTTCATCATCTCCCTTACATATTCCAAAAAGACAACAACAGAAATACAACTATGAATGTCAAAATTTTAAAATTACGAGAAATCGACGTAACCAACCTGTCAGGGTTGGGAAATACGAACATATAGCCACATAATTATTCTTTGGTAAAGTTGCTAAAATCATGATTAAAGCCTGCAGTTGAGTGGGACAAATCTTTGAAACGATAGGTAAACATATTAAGTCACTTTGACACAGATCCAAAAATTTCTTTCTTTTTGTGGACCCTGAAAATGGTTAAACCCCTTTATTTTTCAATAATTATATACATCATATGCGGTAATTGCATTGAACAGTGTTGAAGTTACATTCATATTCAAAATATTAATAGAATAATTATAGTAGCATAGTAATCGATCTTATCCTAAACTTGAATATAAGGAAGTCATCACTTCTCTAAAACGTAAATGTAAAAGTGTAAATAGATAATTGCAAAATTACAATACCATATGTTCGGTATGAGGCTTTTCGAAACTATTCATTATCCAGAGAATGCTAATTTTAAAAAGAAGCTGTTTAACGAAAATAACGTTCAAAGGGGAAATGGGGCAATATAAGGTTTATGGGATACCGAAAGAAAGCTTCAAAACTAGTGGTAAGAATTGTTTTCTTTTTATAGGACATGGAACGAAACTTGCAAAGACATTTCTATCAAATTCAGGTCTTTACACCCAACATGCATCATGAACTTGATCCAGGTGAACGATGTCAGGTTACCGTGGTTCTCTTATTTGTTAGTTCGACGGGTTTTTATGTATAAACATCAGAGGAAGCATTTAAATAATGAAATTGCAAGGTCTGAAATCATTTATGTGCACTTTGTCATGTCTTTGAATGTCTGGTTCGCATACCACAGCAAAATCAATCATTTGGAAGCAATGGTAAGTAGAACAATCTGCCTTGAAGTTAGCTTATAGTAAGCTTAACAAACAGAGGACAGTACAATCTGTAGCGTAATAAGAGAAAACTTATAATTGTATAGATAATTCATTAAATCTGCTTTGAAAATGGAAAGGTATAAAAGCTGTCAAAACTTTATTAGCCAAAGGGTCTTAGTTTGTAATACACATTTAAAGTAAGTTAAATGTTCCCGGATGTTTTGATCTTTGTCGGGACATTTTCTGATGAAACCAGGAAATAACTGAGAAATTAGAGAAGTCTGACATAAGCCAAGTCTGGCGTCTTTAGTATATATATCTGTGTTATTTCTGTAAAGTAAGCAAGTTAGGAGGAGGCAGTAAGTTAGTTAGGGGAGCTAGGAGACAGCCTCTGTGCCAGGTTGGCTCAGTTGGCTAGTCTGATGTACTGTTCTTCAGCCTACTTATTATCTCTGTTATGAAATAGACTTGACAGCTTATTAAATGAATTATAAAATTTGTAAAGTGTCTTATAATAAACAATAAACTGAATGAACTATTTTAACCAGCGTTGTGTGTTATTATGTTACAAATCACAGCAGATACGCCGCCGTGTACAAATGGCGGATATTACAAAGAGGCAGAAAACAAGAAAAGATTCTGTATTACTAGAATGCCAGTTACATTAGGCAGGAAGTGCAGGTAACTTGATTTATGCACTTGTTACCTGGAACCAGTGAAGGATTGATAATTGTTGGTCAAGGTAATTTACATTGCCCATTAAAAGTTCGTTTTTCCTCCGTTTAAATCGAACAGACACGTTCTGTAACAACGTGCACATTGTTACGTAAAGTGTTCATGTTCATACCACTCAACTGCTGTCGATCAATTGACCCGACAACTTTATGCTAATGACTATCTGTTGACAGCAGTAAACTCTTTGACATGATTGAACAACTACATTTCTTTTTGACAAAAAGATTCACTTCCTATGTCTCCGTTTGTTTGTAACTGTCCGTTTTTGTTCTGTTGCATTCTTGCCCTTTTTCTTTTTCTGCAATTATGAACGATAATCTCTAACGTGAAGGCAACAAGTCCGAGGAACACTCCAACAAAGCAGACATAGAAAGCACTCTGAACATCCATCAATGAAATTGGTTTGGCCTCAGTTAGAGTAGTCCCATCACAAAAGTTTGCTTTAGGCCACCATTTCCTCTTCCAAATTTGAAAAAGTCCTCCTTCGTTAAGCTTTATAATTCTGACAATACAGAAAAAAATAATATAATTAAATCTACTCTAAACACAATCCGCTCTATATATTTTTGTAGGAAATATTTCAATTTAGATTTCAGTTCTAAAATCATGGTTATTACGTACATGATGATATTTTGAAGCACTGCTCAAAATATCGACTATAGCTAGACAGCAGAGACCAATGTTATGACGTAGTGTAGTGCCGCTTGTAAATAATGCACAGTGAGGTAATGGTGTTGAAGGCTGTTATCCAAATATAACTGAACTGACACTAATGATACCATTTCAACTGATCACCAAGGAAAATGTTGCAAAATTTGGGTTTCGCAGCCGGTACTACACGGAACAATGGCATAAAAATTGACTTACTTTTTTGAGAATACAGCAGTATGTGGAGAGTTCTTAACAAACCCCAACCCGTATTTCATTGGCAAAAACTTCTCCTTAATTGTCATTAAACTACACTCTGTTGCCATTGATATCTCGATGTATGTTTTGTCACCTGCAAAAAGTTCTAAGTGCAATCAGCAACAAAAAATATAACATACACTTTAGCCACACATCAATCGTATCTAAATGCTTATATGTGAAGCACCCAGAGTTTTGCTTCGTCGTTTTACAGTAGATACGTAGCAGTCATAAATTTAGTAAACTTTTAAAACTGTATTTATTTACAAACCAATCCATGCATATTTTCCCTCCTTCACTTTTCGGATATGTACGTCTGGATCAGCGTTCAAAACATCGGGATCAGATCGGTTGAAGTCACGAATTCCCGCTCCAACAGCCTTATATGTCGGATTATTGGATTTCTGGAACAGGTAAAGCGAAGCAGAGATAAAACTTACTTATGACAACAGTATTCCCCAGAACATTTTAGTTTATATGAGTTTGTTTAGTTCAATTACGAAGAAAGCTTCCGCAGCCTACTGGAACATTCTCGAACACCCACTCTAGATGTTACCACTCCCGAGCACCTATTCTATATGTTACCACTCTCGCACATCCATTCTATATGTTATCACTATCGAACATCCATTCTATATGTTATCTATCTCGGACACCCACTCTATATGTTACCACTCTCGCACGTCCATTCTATATGTTATCACTCTCGAACATCCATTCTATATGTTATCTATCTTCTATCTCGGACACCCATTCTATATGTTACCACTCACGCACATTCATTCTATATGTTATCACTCTCGAACATCCATTCTATATGTTATCTATCTCGAACACGCACTCTATATCTTATCACTCTCGAACACCCACTCTATATGTTATCACTCTCTAATACCCACTCTATACGTTACCACACTATAGCGAGAGGTAGCGAGTTATTCATCGCTGCAACCTATTTACAACTTGGTGGACTAAAATACGTATAGCAACGGTGTCGTTGTCCAATGACACATCTTCGGCTCCGAATTGGATTCGAACCCAGCACATTCCGTTGCGGAGGCGTTCACCGTAACCGCTGAGCTATTTTGAAATCTTCGAGAACATCATCAGCTTGGTATCATACACTTTATTTAATATTACATGTACATTACTTTAAAATGTAACTCAAATCAAGATGTTCAGTAATAACACTGGGAAATATTACATACTGTCATGAATATCGAAAAAAAATACAACGGTACATCATGAAAAATTGCTTTAACGATATTTCACTATAATCACAGTGTTTTTGCAAAAGAATATTTTCTCTTATTCTTACCAAAAATGTGGTTTCCATATTTGTTTCAGAAAGAATGCCCCACGTATAAGAACCTTTCAGTTTCGTCATTTCTGATAGTGTATTAAAGGGAGGTTTCTCTTTCGTCACAGTGAGGAATGCAATGAGATTACCGGAATATATTCCAACAATAACGATACAAAACATCCACCAGAAGCTTACCAATGTCCGACCCGCTACGGAATCCGGTAGATGTACCCCACCTGCAAATTACACAGGAAAATTATTGGAAAATGAAAGCATGTCTGACTTAACTAGACTGTACAGACACATGTATTTTACGCGTTTGTCCCGACACACGTTCTTTCACGTCGTTTACAAGATGAAGTTCCACTTTTTCTGAACAAACTTTTACTTTCTTTACATACTAATCATAATTGAAGCAATGTTATATAACAGGTGTTGTGGTGAAGCATAATTGAAGCAATGTTATATAACAGGTGTTGTGGTGAAGCAAATGCAGTCTTCTGTGAAAGATAACACCTGTTCTGAATAACTTTAATTTCTTTTCAAGACTCTGATTTTTTCAAGACAATATAAAATCTCCTTCACAAGTGACTCCCCTCCCCCAAACTTCAGGAGGTCTAATCTTTTAATTGTTTTATGACCCCTTATCAGATTAATGCGTATTTAGACTGGACATTTAGTCCAATAAACTGACTATTAATTTTATTGATCAGTAGAGAGATTATTGGTTTATTACTTATTTCCTGATGTTTGTTTTTTAAAGAAATAAGTGTTTTATCCAACAGTGAAAATGTCTTTTATAACAAAAAAGCATTTACTTCAATACTTTACATGTGTTTTCTTAGGCATATTTAGCCATGTTTGATACCTTAAACACATTTTATAGGCAGAACACTTATTCTCACAATAGATAATTATGTAAAAAATGAAAAGTTTTATCAAATTAAATGTTTTGTTTAGGAAAGACAAAAACGACAATGCTATTGTCTCAGACTTTAACTTTCTTGAAAAATTTATTTACATAGCAAACTTTAAATAACTTAACACGTTGAAAGAGAAAGTACATACCTTTATGACAATGAAAATCATAAAAAACTTAATAATTTTATTCTTTTTTTTTTCAAATAAGAAGTTTTTAACCTTTTTAAACATGTAAACCATTATTTTTTCAACGAACTGTAGCTATGCAGTAGTTGATTATGAAAACAGAAGCTCGTCTATAATTGGCTAAATCCCCTACTGTGAATACACAGTTCTCTCTGAACCCCTGTGGCCACATATCTCACATTCCTGTTCAATTGTCTTTAAGTTAAAAGGGAACAGTTCTTCGATCTTGATTAGTTTTATTGCAGCCTGTGAACTTTAAGTGTCTTATTGATAACGTGTTGCATGAAACCATTGCATAAAACTTCCTTTATTTGACAATATCTTAATGCACAGTAAGTGAATATCAAACATTGTATTTGTTTTAGACAATTGGTCGAAATTGAAGCATTCCCCGGAGGTGATGTGCCTGGCGGAATAATTCACGAGGGCGAAGCCCGAGTGAATTCGCAGGCACTTACCGACGGAAAGCTCAATTTCGAAAAGCACTCCAAGACATAGATATTTCGATTCTTAAGCCGATTTTTTGAAAACTATCGAACTACTACGGACCTTTTTTCAGTTCGGCGGTATGTGAAAACAGCAAAATAGTAGCTGTTGGATTCCCTCCCCTATTCGGGCAACCATTCAAGATATCAAACATAACTATATTATACAAACTTCTTTTAGTTTAATCATCTAATACATAAAATATAAAAAAAGAAATACCTGAGTGACATTATGCAGAAGACGTCAGATTCAGAACCTACAAAGCAGCCAATCGATTTAAATGCGCACCGTTAATTTGAACTGTACAACGTTTTAACGTGGAGTAATGACGTCAGTTTGATGACGTAAACGTTTTCATTCATAGTTTTGTCTTCCGGAATCAAAACATGGATGACGTTAATCCTGAATTTCTTGGCCTTTTTTAAGGAAAACAAGGTGAGGGTATTCTAAGGCTTACTTGACGCAATCAAAAATAATATTTAGGTTCTTAAACAAATCTTTTCATGCGACTGAGTATGTATACTGATATTATTTCCATTTCTTATTTTATTTTTGCGCGGGAGTAAATTAGAAAAGCCGGAAGGAGCTACTTCCATGTCCGAAACTCCGCCTATTTTTCCGAGTGCTTTAATCATATTAATGCACTCGAATTGACTATAGAAATATACCGTAGGCATATTAGAATGCGTGTTAAAGCGTTTTTAACTTGTAAAAAGGATACAACTAAAGAACAAACCTTGGCATAACAATGCTCCATACATGTACCAGAATGAACTATGCCAATTATGAATGCCGCCATTACTTTCTCTTTCTTCGGAATGCTTAGGTGTTCCATAAAATGGATTATATTTCTCTGATAAGAATGCTAATATAGTAATTGTTGGTAAGGAAATCCCTGTAAAATGTAAAATCAATATTGAAGCCAATTATGTCACTTACTGTGTATGTATGCGCAGCATGCATGCATTGTATGTATGTATGTATGTATGTATGTATGTATGTATGTATGTATGTATGTATGTATGTATGTATGTATGTATGTATGTATGTATGTATGTATGTATGTATGTATGTATGTATGTATGTATGTATGTATGTATGTATGTATGTGCAATTAGCATGTATGTTTGCACAATAAGTGTGTATGTTTGTACAATGTGTACGTACAAAACACTTGCTGGTTATGTTTTAAAGATTATAAAATAAAAGAAAATAAAAACCCTCGAAGCTAACAGTATTAAAGTTATACGTTTTCATCTTCTTACATATGTTTTGGAAAATTATAACATACTTCGTCATCAACTGTAAATATATAGGGCTGGCGCATTCACGAAGACCTTGTCTAAAGTTTAGGTGTCGTGGTTTGTCACTGCCTGATCATACTTATAATTGTTTTTCAGACAAAGTTCGAAATAGACAAGACATTTGATTTTTATTATACTTTTTGATATGGAAGCTCGGTTATCTGTTTAAAACGTTAACTTTTCACTTTGCATGGATGCGTGAATCAAATTGTAGCAAAATTTTAAGTGAGATATATCTTACCTATAGAAACAAGGACTTCCCATTTGAATGGATCAATTAAAGTTCTCCACTTTGTAGCATTAACGTCTGGCTTTTTTATAATAACACTGGTATATTCATAGAAGAAAGGATGACTGAAGTCGACTACCTCATTTCGTTTAGATGTCACTGCAACTGGTGCAACAACAATGTCCTCTTCCTGTTGAATAAAAAATATATAAAAATTGTGGGTACTTTTTATCATTCTCATGTTTATGATGTGAACATAAGTCGAAGTCGAAAGTGTGAGTTTTTGAATTGAAGCAAATTTAATAAAGGTCCGTCCATAAGGGCAACTATGTTACAAAAGTGTGAGGGACTGTCTTTCAGAATAAATATTGCCATGAGCTTTCGTTACAGCAATAATCTGTTATTTTAGTATAGCAGCAACACTCTGCTATTTTATTATAGCAGCAATACTCTGTTATTTCAGAATGACAGCAATACTCTGTTATTTCAGAAGGGCAGCAATACTCTGTTATTTCAGAATGGCAGCAATATTCTGTTATTTCAGTATGACAGCAATACTCTGTTATTTCAGAATAACAGCAATACTCTGTTATTTCAGAATTGCAGCAATACTCTGTTATTTTAGAATGACAGCAATATTCTGTTATTTCAGTATGGCAGCAATACTATGTTATTTCAGAATGACAGCAATACTCTGTTATTTCAGAATGGCAGCAATAATCTGTTATTGCAGTATGGCAGCAATACTCTGTTATTTCCGAATGGCAGCAATACTCTGTTATTTCAGAATGGCAGCAATACTTTGTTATTTCCGTATGACAGCAATCATCTGTTATTTCAGTATGGCAACAATATTCTGTTATTTCAGAATGACAGCAATACTCTGTTATTTCAGAATGACAGCAATACTCTGTTATTTCAGAATGACAGCAATACTCTGTTATTTCAGTATGGCAGCAATACTCTGTTATTTCAGAATGACAGCAATACTCTGTTATTTCAGTATAACATCAATACTCTGTTATTTTAGAATGGCAGCAATCATCTGTTATTGCAGTATGGCAGCAAAACGCTGTTATTTCCGAATGGCAGCAATACTCTGTTATTTCAGAATGGCAGCAATACTTTGTTATTTCCGTATGACAGCAATCATCTGTTATTTCAGTATGGCAACAATATTCTGTTATTTCAGAATGACAGCAATACTCTGTTATTTCAGAATGACAGCAATACTGTGTTATTTCCGTATGACAGCAATCATCTGTTATTTCAGTATGGCAACAATATTCTGTTATTTCAGAATGACAGCAATACTCTGTTATTTCAGAATGACAGCAATACTGTGTTATTTCAGAATGACAGCAATACTCTGTTATTTCCGTATGACAGCAATAATCTGTTATTTCAGTATGGCAGGAATATTCTGTTATTTCAGAATAACAGCCATACTCTGTTATTTCAGTATGACAGCAATACTCTGTTATTTCAGTATGACAGCAATACTCTGTTATTTTAGTATGACAGCACACAAGCCGTTGAAGAGTTGTTCGAGTGAATAAAAACTAAACGCAATGTCAATCCGTTGTTTATAGGAAGTTAAACAACACTTAAAGAGTATAATTTCGACTCTAACATGACTAAATATCAACAAACTGTGCATTAAGGTTTACGTTTTCGCATCATACTAGTATATAGCCTTTTGATTTGGACCTATTTGGCAGGTAATGAAATATATATCCTTAGAATTAAATGGGATAATTTATAAATAGCGGGAGATTACAATAAGCATTACGTCATACAAAGAAACTTGCTTTGAGTTGTGTTACCACTGTCCCCGTTATAGGAAATATCCCTATTGAACGAATATGGATAGCCCCTTTCCTATTTCTTTCAATAGTTTCTAGGCATTGAAATATTCGTGAATTTGTTTCTTCTACGAGTTAATAATATGTAACTAGACCGTGTATAGGGTATTTCACTATTACTTATATTACCGACCTCACGCTGAAGTGCACCAATAAGACCGTTAAAAGTGATATTGTTGATGTCCTCGTAGGTCCCCCATGCACCGTCAGCCGGTTCAGATAGTTCGTACCTATAACAATAAAAGGAGTGAGCATATTCTGTCTTACAAGAACATTTAAAACACACCAATCTCTACGTGAAATGAATGTGTAACTTGAGATGTGTGGTATTTGTTCTTTAATAATGAAACCAATAAACTTGAACGAAAAATATTCACATGGAGACCATTTGGTAGAATTCACAAAACTGATCCACATCTCACTTGGAAATGGTCGACAAAAGCATTATTTTAGTATATCATTTTATGTATTATGCTTAATTCATTAGACGTTATTATGGATATACATGTTATATAATATTTATAATATGGTTTCGTCCTTATCTGTGTATTATAGTCAATCTTAAATAGTTGCATTAGATTGTGCAATTTAAATAGTTCTTGTCGACTTCAGCATTGTGTCCACGTCTACAACCTTTCGACCAAGGAGTGTTTGGGCTGTGTTTTCGTCATGCTTTTATCTATATCTTGTTTCAGCTTACGATAGACAATTTGTTAAAGTGATATTACCGTTCAAAGTGACCAAAATAATTCTAAATAAAACATTAATCAATTGTTTATTCTCCTAAAATATTGAACATTGCAATGGTAATAAAGTAAAAATAGTAATCTGTATAACAGTTTCATTCACATTAAATATAGAGGAAAACTGTATAAATCTGTTTTGACCATCCTAGTCAAAAAATAAAACAATCAACCTTTTTGGTTATGTATATCTTAGTTTATATCTGTCAATAACATAAATAACTTGGTAAAACTTATTTATTATACGTTTTAAAGCATCCACTGTGTTTTCAGCATCAATTTTACCTATAACCAAATGTGGTAATTTTGAAGGGTAATATAACTATAATAATAATGCAAGTTTCGATTATTTGGCCTTCGGGGATCTTAAGAATGTTCCTTAAACGTTAAATCTAAACGAAGTACCCGGATTGTATTTAAGCATAATATACAGACAATATGTTCTTTGCCATAAGCCAGGGAGAAGACAATGGGAACTCTTGTACTTTGATACGCAATACATTATAATGTCGTTTGCAAAATACAAGTATTGAATTAATTTCTGCTGATTGGAACAATGTGGAGTAGCGCATTCAAAGAAATCGTTAAATTAATGTCTACTTTCGATGAAACGTTACACTTCTAAACGTTAAAAGTACTAAATAATATACTCATAAATTTGTGGTATCGAGAATAGGTCTAGAAATAAATTAAACGTAACAAAAAATCCCAATTAAATATTAGGGCTGAACAAACTAGCATGTTTTAAATAAAATAAATAGATAACTCACGTAAAGTTTAATTTTCTAGCCAGTTCATCTAATAGATCTATGCAGAAGCCCTCGTAAATGACTGACCCATTGACCTCTTTCTTCATAACGAAGGGCGAATACTGTAGTAACAAGTCATATAAATTACATTTAAATACAATAGCTTTTTTATTTCTTTGAAACGAAATTTAAGCTACTGGTGGAATTTTACTACCTTAATTACCTTAATAATAAAACCACATATTCTTTCAAATCAAAAGAACAATATAATATTATATGAATTATAGTAACCAACACGGAGGAATTTTCGTAGTATTTGTTGAGTGTTTACGAAGAATGTTGCATAAAGCAAGCTGCCAAGTGTGAATAATTCAATACTAAGTTCGGCAATAATGGTGAGTTCGGCAATAATGGTGAGTTCAATAACTTATCAATGAAAAACACGTTTAAAAACTCGGAAAATAAACACGTTTTGCCGACTGCAGTTTGAAATATCTAGTAATAAAAATTAAAACTAATAGAATCTGATGTCACTTATATCTTATGCTATGTTTGTTATTATTTGCTCGTATGTTTTATTTGCGTGTATAAAATGTCTAAAGTTAATTTAACGTTTGTATAGGTCCAAAGGCAAATGTATTGCTGTTTGCCAATAAAGTTGAACATCAAGAACGCTCAGTAGTGATGAGGAATAAACTGTAAGATTTATAGTGAAGTAACTATGCATATTTTTGTTGTTTCAACTGTGCTTTTTAGAAGTTGAATACGGATATCTATAAATGATTAACAAAGTGTCTTGCGCAAAATTGTTTGTAAACAGACAGATAGACAATGTATGTCCAAACTACTTACCGGAAGTGTTGCAACCTTAAAAAGTCTCTTATTGTAGCCATAGTTTGTGTTAGGGAATATATTCGAATGTACTACTGCGGTGCCATCAATTCCAATATATCCCACTGAGGTAAATCGTCTTCCAGTCGTTGTATGAAGTAATGTGTTGATGTTATACGCCAGACATTTACATACAGGAGACCATGTTGCCGCTTTCTAGAATGGAACTTCAGAACTGTCATACTAAAACTGCTATCAATCTTTCAATATTTTACGCCTGGCAATTGTAACAGACGAATGTACATGTTCGTCAAACATATTCTAAATCTACGAGAGATGTAATTGTATATTCAAAAACGTTGCAGATTAATAGTTTCTGTCATGAGGACGAGGTTCAGATCGAAATATCCGTCACCGAGGGTAACTGTTTTGGCGGGAACGAGGCTCTGCCGAGTTCCCGTAAAACAGTTACCCGAGGGACGGTATTTCCATCTGAGGCAAGGTCCATGATGAAACTTTCTTGCATACCGTCTTGCACTTTAAAGTACATTTCTAAAGCAAACTTATCAAAAGATGAATTATTTTGAAAAACAAATGATTTTCCGACGTTGTGTTTGGGAAATTGACGTCACAAGTTTATACGTTACGTCATAAGTAATCCGCGAGAGTCGTCTGGCATAGGAGGGGTGCCAGACCGGTTTTTCCGGCATGGGCAAAATCACCGGAAATGCCGATCCGATATGCAAGAAATACATGTACTAATAGTCTAATATCCTTAACTTTAAGCGTGTGCTTTTATAACAAGCAGAATGGTTGAAATCCAAATTTATTTATCTCAAAGGCACAACAAGCGTCAAACAAACAGTGTAAGTAGCAAATATGTGTATGCTTGTACTGTTTATATTTATCTTTAGATATTGCAATGCAAAATGATTTGTAGATGGAATAAACGTCAAAGATAAGTTCGATTTTTTTTAAACAATAGTTCCGTCAGTCAATACATGTTGGACAGCGCCCTCGACTTTTGTCAGAGCTTGCCAATAAAACAAATTAAAAAATAGTAAAAATAAACCACGGATGTGAATAAAATAGACCCACAATCAGCAAGATTTTAGGCAAGAGTAATCAAACTTAATTGTTTGCTATCCCTGAATACTACAGCCAAGTTTTAAATTAATACTTCAATTGGTTTTAAAAGTTCAAATCAAGCAACATTTTCACATGATTATCATCTCTTGCTTACAAACGGGTGTCATAATGGTACATAAGTATTCCAACTTTCAAAGTAATATCTTAAAAGGAACAGTCAACAAGCGGACAAGAATGAAGATTTTGAAATTTGAATAAAAAGACAAAAAGGGCCATAATTCATACGAAACCCTTGACAGAGTTATATTTTCCTGTCTATGTTTGGGCATCATGATGGTAAACAAGTATTCTAACTTTAAAATTAATATCTCAAACAATTTAGTCAAAAAGTGGACTGGTACGAAAAACTTAACCACGATTCTTAGTCGATAAAACGCCTTAATTATAAAAACCTCTCTTGCCTCCCGATGGAGGTAATGATGTTAACAAGCATTCAAAGTTTCAAAGCAATATTTCAAAGGGTTAAGTCAATAAGTGCATTTTACCCATATTCAATGTATTTTCTAAGTCAAAATATTGCCATCAAAAAACCTTGACAGAGTTATGTTCTCTTGTCTGTTGATGGAGGTAATGATGATTAATAAGTATGTTGCTTTCAAAGCAATATCGCTTATGGTTTTAAAATAAAGTCGGGTGGTACGAAAAACTTAACCAAGCTCAATACACTTTCTAAGTAAAAAAAGGGCCGTAATTTTGTCAAAAATCCGGACAGAGTTATGTACTCCTGTCTGTTAATGGAGGATATGATGGTAAACAAGTATGGTAAGTTTCAAAGCCATACCTCTAATGGTTTTAAATAAAGTAGGATGGTGTGTGTGTGACACCAACGTTGACGCCGACGCTAAAAACGAGGCGAGTAGGATAGCTTCTTTTTTTTCGAAAAGTCGAGCTAAAAATGTGTTACATGATAATTGGTTCTACGGTACCGTAACACATATCAGAAGCCAAAATTAAGAAAGAAATATGTAAACAAAGAGATGCTTATTTCAATTGCTGTACAAATCAGAAATGACTTTGCTGTATGGTTGATTATTAACTTATTTGATGTTTATAGTCAGTTAAGTATTATGTTCAATTTTCGCTAGTTGCATCTGCCTATAAACTTATTTAAATATTAACTATTACGTATCAAACACAGGCTTTTACAATAGAGAGGCTATATTGATCTTTCAGACGTGCCACAAATCTTCGGTAATTGTATGAATTTTGTATTTGTAATTAAAAGGCATATTATTTCTTTATCTGGTTATTACGTAATTTTCAATTAGTTTTCCCGTATTTTAAGTAATTTACCCAGAGAAAACAATCACGTTCACATTTAATCGAGTTGTATCCCTTTGACCGTAGTATATATAAGAACTACTTCAAAAACGTATCCGTTTAAATAACTCATAAATTTGGAGCAGTGGATTTATCTTATTACATGCAAAATTGTTAGCATCTAACAAATGACATTTCGCTTGAATTTTTTAATGAGTTTGTTAAAAAAAACTAACTTAAAATGCAAAAAGCATGGTGTTCTTTAAATTTCCAAATACAAAAAAAATATCTGTCAAATCTCTGGTTGCGTTTAAATAAAATTAAAGTTGTTAAGTATAGTTCAATTTTGATTTACGGGCGTTTTCGAAAGAATGATATTATATACTACTTAGCAAATAACGTACATGATTTTTGTATATTGAATAAAGAAGCAAATGCATTTAAGGGGTATAACTCATTAGTGACTATCTGTACAACTCATTTTTGACTATTGTTCTGTCTGTTTTGCTACACGTACTCTTTACCGTTTTTAACTCCCAACAGCACTTTAAAGCTGCTCGCTCTAAGATTTTATTTTTAAAAAATGTTCTCAAAACTCTCTGAAAATAACATAGAATAGTCAAATTAAAAGGTTCCAGTATAAATTCCTGTTAAGTATATCTGTATATTTGAAATTATACGCTACCAAATAATAGAACAAATAACTACAAACGCCTTTGAGCATCCCGATATATTAACCATACAGCATTGTGGTGCCGTTTAATCAACATTTTCAATGGAATTTTGCAAATTGCTACCTAGATTTCTTCTTCCGTTGTTGATTGAAGAATTTACTTTTGCATTTTATGCTTGAATACAACATTTTGGAGACATTATTTTTGTCACCTGAAACTGTGAGCGAGCAGCTTTAATGCTCTGAAATACTTTACCATAATACAATACATACGCTCTCTAATCTGTCTATGATTTCCTTTTTAAAACCATGCGGACCTCCTTGTCTACGTATCTTTAGTATATCGAGCAGTATTAAATCCAGTGCCTCGTGAAATGCCTAAATCAGTTGTACAAAAAAAAACACACACATTTATGACAACTTCACCCTTCGGTTAATATGTTCTCAGATCTGTTAATGAATTACTGTTATATACCCACGCACAAATTTGCTATATGAACATTAAACAAAGATCCAATAAACACTTTTGACAGTTGTATATATATATATATATGCCTTACCGGCGAGTAAAAACTATATTGTCCCTCTTGTCCCCTTTTACTCGTACATGTATGTGTCTGGGTGAAGTACAATTTCAAGAAATAACAAGCGACAAAGGATAATGTGGCTTTGAACAAAATACATCAAAATCATTTTTTTAGAGTTACAATACAAACAATGTTTCAGTGCTAAGTGTGTTTTCTTTATTGGATACAAAATAACAGCAAGCTGAATACCGACATCATCATTTTTTAAATCTTAGAAGTGGGCCGCATGCATGTACCATTATTGAACATCAAATTACGGGCATTGTATTAATACGGCAAGCATTTTGATATTGCATTAAATTTTTATTGGCAAAATTCAACACCCTTTCCTTATTTAGTCATATTGTAACAATAATTTATTGTGATACTTTTTTCGATCAGCTTCACCAAAATAAATCAGGATTTTTTTCAAATAACCAGTTGCCATGGCAATTTTGCTCTGCAATTTTGTGTTGGAAAATGTGGTTTCTAACAGTTTTATCAGATATTTTGCATTAAAAGAGGTTGCAAAAATTACATTACATTGATATTCTTTTGACTTTTTTTACTTACAAATACTGATTAATGGGTATTTATGTCCGCAGCTTATTTAACTGTGATGGAGGTCTGCCATTTTTAATTGAAATATTGCATTGAAATACTACAATGTACACACCTTTGTTCCATTACCATTAAATTCCGGGAACGCAACGACAGCGACATTATCCAGTTCTTTTGCGCATGCTTGAAGCCCACGTGATACACCTTGGCTGTAACCGTATACAGCAATCAACCATCTGGAAAATGTTTTCAATAGTGTCTTGTGCTGCCTATTTTCGGGGTCGAACGTGTTCGCCTGTCGTAAAAAGCGTTTAACATACTTATTTATAAGCGTTCATGTTTCATTTCAATATGCTAAACTTAAAGTTTACCGTAAGATTTTGCGTATTTAAGTAGAACTTTCTGGTTCCAAGCTTCAAATAACGTGAAAATATATTCATGCGTAAAGCAAACAGTATGGCAATATGGCAATTGTTGCATTCTTAAGAACCGCCAATTATTAATTAACAAAACAGTTGAGAACCAGTTGTAAGAATAAAGAAATAATGTTACCATCCTTAATATTTTTCGAGTGCACATGAATCGACAGAGAACAATTATGTTAATGTCTTTATTGTGTGGTATTGTTGCTAGGTAGATCTTCTGTAGAAGGGAATGTATATCATGTACGTCGTCAATGTTAAAAAGCGAAAGAAGAACACTTTCTCGTGATAAAGAGTCAACAAGATCGGAAGTTTCTGTCTCTGAAATAGACACGATAATACATTCTTTTCTAACGCAGCCTCAACATACAGTAAGCTAAAAGTTTTCGTTGATATTTAATTTCAATTTATTATACATTGAATAAGCTTTGTTTAATAAACATCTTTGTTTTATTGAGCATGATACATGTTTTCATTTTTAAAACAACACTGCGTCACATTATTTCAAGAACCCCTTAAGTCGGTTTTTTTGGGGTATGGACATTTTGGTACCGTTGTAATCGTCGCATCATGCTCTTAATGATCACGTAGTCTGTGTTATTAAGAAAACTGAAATAAATCGGTTAAAAGCCAATTCCATAAACCCGTAGGTCACTGATCTTCATTGAAATTCTGAAACTATGTTTTCTCAAAATTAAACAAAACGATTTATGGATTTCTGGAAGTTAGGTCTAACCGTAGAATTTTTGAGTTTCAAACCGTTTGCATAAGTGGAAATTCAATTTTTCTTTACATTCTCCACATATTTTATTTTGGACGTTATGTAATAAATAAATGAGAAATAGATCTTGTTTAACTGAATATTAACGATATTAAACTAAAACCTAAACAAACTCACATGATACAGTTATTATGGGAAACAAATGACTATTGTGTTGAAGACACTGCTACCATCCCGTCTGACAAGTCACAGAGACGTGTGATGACGTTTGAATCTTTTTGTCTCTATGGTAACCCCCAACCTTTTAAAACTTAAGCAGTTGTACATTACCTGTCCGCACTTTTGTGACATATCATTGGCATCTGTATCAATTGTGGGAATCAGGAACTGAGATGACATTACACTGGCACGGACAAGAATAAGCTTTCAAATGAAAAGTGTAAATGAATCTAGCAATGTATCAATATATGCGTGATCGATATAATGTACATAAATACTTTATGTCTCATTTACCTGTAGAAGTCTCGTAAAAGATAAAGACAGCTTTCCATAACAATGTTTTTACTAGAACTGTGAGCGCCTGGGGACCTAACAGCGTTATCAGTTTGTCATTCCTGAAAGAAAAGATATTAAACGGAATCAGTTAATTCTATAGAACATATTCCATAAAACCGGATTCGTCTGAAGAGAAACGATTATGACAAAGGCAATAATACAGAATTTTATACTTTGTAATACTGGAGTGATGCGCTATCATGCCTCTAATGACTGAAAATATAACTAGCCTTTTCGTTTAGTTTTATGTTATTTAGCGTAATATACCGGTTAGTATATCATTGTGTTGACTAGATGCGTGATAATCAAACGCGAAGACTGAAAGTCTGAGTGATGAATTACGAAGCATCTGTACTCTCTGATCTGTTTATCAGAAAAGTTACCAAATAACTTCAGATGCAAAAATATACTGTATGCACTTCAAGTCATTACAGTGACATATCGTAAAAGTTCATTTAGATTTACAGCACCTTTGCTTTGGAATTCGTTATCTGAAACAACAAGACAACTAACAAACTTCAGTCTATGCAAGATAAAATTGAATCTTATTTTCTGTTAGTTTATCTTGTAGTTTATTATTCCATGCAGGATTATGTTTTATCTTATGCCATCAAATGATTTCTTCATGCTGCATTATGCTTTCTTTCAGCCAACATCTGAAGTTTTTCATTCTTATCTCAACTAAATATTTTATTGAGCATATAGAACCTAATGATTATGTCTGAGTGTTTAATAGCAAGCATAATATAAAGTTTCATTATAACACCAGGAGGCTGCTTAGATGAATATTCGGTGGTTTCCGTAAAATAAACGATATCACACAGCTATGGAAGGCTTTCGTTCATTGAACTCATCCCTATGCTGAGTTACCAATTTTAGCACACCTGTCATGAAATGTTACGGTGAATTTTTTGAATACATCTGTGTCCGTCGTCGGTCAAAACGACCTTCCCTACCAAATTCAACCAAACTGCACAGGATTATTTTTGGCTGGTTCCCTTCAAAACGTATTCAAATAATTCCATTCCATGCATAATTCTTGACGTCATGGCAACCGTAAGAAAACATCTTTAAATTTTATTTTTACAAATTAGCAAGGCCTAGATATGTCAGTTTAGCGTTGTCTATTAGACTTTTACCCGTGAGGTATTGACCATACCCGGATGTCACTTTTTATGCTTTGACTTTCACTTTACTACATTTAAAAATCCCCCTGGCTGAAATATAAATATCTGCAGGTTACCATTTAGCAATGCGGTGTATTTTTTTAGCGGAACTCTACCCAGATTACCCCCTAGGTCAAAATCTAGTGGTCATTTCATTTACATAGACTTAATATAGGATTTTTTACAAAAGAGCAAGGCTATTCTCTTGCCGACTGAGAATAAATCTTATCTTGTCTTGTCTTGTCTTGTCTTGTCTTGTACAACAGATCACATTATTTTAAGTACTAGATGGAATTAGCTGAACATCGTCGATGTCAGTCGTGTAGGCAACAAAATTAAGGAAATGAATCAGAGAGAATTGAAGTTAAGTCTGAAGACACATCAACGTCCACTGATATGAGTATAATGTATAATGAATACCCGCACCAGACAAGTCCTAGTATAATGTACGAATACCCGCACCAGACAAGCCCTAGTATAATGTACAAATACCCGCACCAGACAAGCCCTAGTATAATGTACAAATACCTGCACCAGGCAAGCCCTAGTATAATGTACAAATACCGGCACCAGACAAGCCCTAGTATAATGTACGAATACCCGCACCAGACAAGCCCTAGTATAATGTACGAATACCCGCACTAGACAAGCCCTAGTATAATGTACGAATACCCGCACCAGACAAGTCCTAGTATAATGTACGAATACCCGCACCAGACAAGCTCTAGTATAATGTACGAATACCGGCACCAGACAAGTCCTGGTATAATGTACGAATACCCGCACCAGACAAGTCCTGGTATAATGTACGAATACCCGCACCAGACAAGTCCTGGTATAATGTACGAATACCCGCACCAGACAAGTCCTGGTATAATGTACGAATACCCGCACCAGACAAGCCCTAGTATAATGTACGAATACCCGCACCAGACAAGCCATAGTATAATGTACGAATACCCGCACCAGACAAGCCCTAGTATAATGTACGAATACCGGCACCAGACAAGTCCTAGTATAATGTACGAATACCCGCACCAGACAAGCCCTAGTATAATGTACGAATACCCGCACCAGACAAGCCCTAGTATAATGTACGAATACCGGCACCAGACAAGCCCTAGTATAATGTACGAATACCCGCACCAGACAAGCCCTAGTATAATGTACGAATACCGGCACCAGACAAGCCCTAGTATAATGTACGAATACCGGCACCAGACAAGCCCTAGTATAATGTACGAATACCGGCACCAGACAAGCCCTAGTATGATGTACGAATACCCGCACCAGACAAGCCCTAGTATAATGTACGAATACCCGCACCAGACAAGCCCTAGTATAATGTACGAATACCGGCACCAGACAAGCCCTAGTATAATGTACGAATACCGGCACCAGACAAGCCCTAGTATAATGTACGAATACCGGCACCAGACAAGCCCTAGTATAATGTACGAATACCCGCACCAGACAAGCCCTAGTATAATGTACGAATACCCGCACCAGACAAGCCCGAGTCTGCCTTTATATGCATTTTTGATTTTTAGCAGTTAATGTTTGCACACATTGATACATCCATCTAGCGCACGAAATTGGTCCTAATTAATGAAACGGTATGAATTTGTTACAGGCGTAACGTTAGTAACATATTGCAACTTTTGTTACATATTAAAGCACCAACGACAATGTAAGATGTCTGTTTCATAGAAGAAATGTTCATAGAAGAAAGTAGTAAAAAATATAAAGGCATCCTTTCTAATTACACGTGACATAAGTACTCACAACGTAATGTGTTTGTAACATCCCAGTAACATCAACAGATCCTTCCTTATTACAAGTTAAAATAATGCTGAGTTGTCTAGTGTTAATGTTACATTTTTCTTATGTTGAGGCATGTGTTTAAGATGCATGTAACGTAAGAAATCTATACGTAACAACTATGTAACATTTATGTAACATCAATAATTCCTTCATTAAAACAAGTTAGTTTAGTTTATACTAATTTATTTTAGCTCGATTGTGAAGAAAGCTTGTAGCTTATCGAGTCACTCTCGAGTCCGCTTCCTGGAAAAACCTGGCCGAGTGCATAAAGCGGTCGTAGGCCTACGTACAGCTTATCCAGAGCGTAGATAACGGTCGCAAAATTTAATCCGAGTGCATAAACGAGACGTAGGGTAAGTCAAGTAAGACATCTAGCACGAAAGTCACGACTGCTATGGAGTAGGCGTAACTAAAGCGTATTTGAGTTTTTGTATACATTATCATGTCAAATATCAGTTAAGGCAATATGTTTGGTGTAATAGTCTGAAGGAGACATAGGGTTTTGTCATGGGTGTCCATCTGTTTGCCCGTCTGTCTGTAATATAGCGTTTCCAGTGAAATCTCTTGAACTGCTCGATTTTTAACAAAATTTGAAGATATAAAGCCGATATACGGAACTCTTGTTTCATCCGGCTCGGTTTGAGGGTATGACAACATTCGCCTATAAATCGTTTCCGTTCTGTCTTTCATGAAAGACTTAAAGGGTAATGAAAAAACTTGATCGAGACAATGTTCAGACATCTGTAGACCAGTTCAGGGTTATGGACACCGGGTACAACGGCTAATTATAGAGACATATAAATCAATATATGAAAGGAAAGACCTTTTACAACTACAGTTCGTACTGATAACATGTACTTACATGTAATTTGTTTGATCTAATGAAAACGTTTGAAGAAGCTCGATCCTCAAGTACAGTTTACAGTATTTTGTGAAACAAACAGACGTTCCGACTGCCCAACCAAACAACTGCCGAAACTGTAATCTCTCCCACACACCCTCTAAGAATAAAATAGAAGCGAAATCCGTATAGGGGCCTTCTTTTGTCGTCTTCACTTATGTAATCCTTCTTAGCTAGACGCAATCTATGTTATAGTTCAGCTATAAAACGTTGTAACATTCAAAAGATTCTTTCTTGATACGACTTTTAAAATAATTATTTTATTTAAACTGTGAAAAATTTTAAGAAGATTAAATAATTTAAGTTACATGTTGCAGCTATTTCAAAGGAGTTCATTTTAAATTAAAGAAATGGTTAAGTTCCTAGACATGTTGCTATTCTCGTATTTATATAAAACAGTCAGTTTTAAATTTATGAAATAGTTTTTGTAAAAAAAGTGTAATATTTCTAGACATGTTCCCATAATTCAAAATAGATTATCTTAACATATGCATATAACATCTCATGCATTGAAAAAAGAAATACAATGATTATGCACGTGAAATATATGGTACAATAATTAAGACAGTCGTAACCCGGGCGTAACTACGACGGACGTACACTCGCTTTATGCACTCGGCTTAAAATCCCGTTGTACGACAGGATTAGTTACGCCAGCGCAGACAGTTTACGACAGCGCAATCTACGCCTACTTTATGCACTCGGCCACTGGTGTCAAAACAAGTTGATAATGCAGATTTAGCAAATGTTACTGTAACATTGTAACATTTTATTTATGTTGAGGCACGAGTTTTAGATACACGTAACATAAGTAATCCCCACGTAACATCTATGTAACATTTATGCAACATCAATAACTCCTTCTGTAAAACAAGTTTATAGTGCAGGTTTGTCAAATGTTACTGCAACATTGTAACATTTTTTATATGAAGGCGCACGTTTTTCTTATACACGTAACATAAGTAATAAAGACTTCTTATGTTACGTGTATCTGAAAAAATGTGTCTTAATGTATATTCAATGTTACAATGTTACAGTAACACTCGATAAATTCTGCACTATAAACTTGATTTATAGAACTCATCATTGATGTTACTTGGATCCTTATTTCTCACAATCTTTGTTATAATAGAGGCTGTCACTTTCTTCTCTAAATTTTATTTTCATGTTACAATATATTACAAATGTTACGTGTAACATATATGCATAATATATGCATGTCCGGTCATTATTTAGGACCAGTTTTGTGCTCTATTTCATTATTCAACTAAACCAAATTCTCACAAGAAGTATACAGAATTATTAAGAATACTAGAATATTGAGATTTACATAACCAAATTAATATCAGTTATGTCATGTAACTTGATATTGATTCGTTCGATAGGTATTATCAATCGTTTTTGTTGCATTTTAGATTTAATTTCTTTTTTTTTTTTATTACTTTTTTAAAATCTAATACCGATCTTAACACATACATTTTTGACGTGCTGCTTCTATGAATCATAGTCTAAACAAAAACAGTTACTTGTTGGCCAAAACTATTATCAATGGAAGTGCAAAATGTAGTGTAATATGTTTGACTTTATATTTTTAATAATTTTATGAAATTCCTTTCAAATACCGTACATACTGCTAGCTGTTGACAGTATATATGCCAGACGTTTTTTAATAATGCATGTAAAATTTAATCTGCTAGTACATTATGATAATCATCATGCAAGCCGTCTAGGATTTGCTTTCTGATATAGACTGGGTGTATTTTTAAAGGGAGTTAATTTGTAAGGGTACTTTACAAGTTGAAAAAGAACTTATAAAGTAGAAAACATGTTGAGATCTTGGTTGATAAACTTGAACTTATATAATATGCGCAAAGTTATGATTATGTGGTTACAAACGTATATAATATACGTGAACTATGTAAAAAAAATACTGATTCAACTGAATATGAAGTTGTATATTAAAGGTGATACGTTACAAAACAGTTCTGGACAATGTATGAAAACCCAGTAGTAAAAACTTATAAGAATGCAAAAGACGATAATATCTATCTCGCATTTCAGAATTAGCACCCATTTTCACGTGCAGACTACCAGTAAAAGAGTATCATTTGGACAATATGGCTGTTCATAATTATGTAAGAGATTGTAACGCATTATGTAAACGAAGTACTCTTGTAAAACAATATGTCCGACCAAAATCAATATCATGTATTAATCCCGGATACAGTTCGAATAGATACACTGAACGTCTGTTATAATTCAAGTGGTTCTCCAATTACTCTCATTAATTTATACGTGCCGATAGTATCACATAAATAAGAGATTAACCTTACATAGAATGCCGGATTATTTTATATTCAATATTATGCACATTTAGACAGGAAGAAATACACCCAATGATGCATAAACTGATGTCTGACGAGTTATTATACAAACATTCACTGAGGAAGGTTAAAACGTCATATATCATTCAGTGCTCTTTGTTTTGAAACATTTGTTAACAAAAAATTTACAGTTGTTGTAACGTCATACATGTAATGGAATCTATAAGTATTTCCTGCAAAATAGTTTTTCAAGGTCTTCGAGCTCAACTTGGATAAAATAGCGGATAATTGTTGGTTTCAGTGTAAGATCACGTTATAATTTCACCGAGTGGGCACCAAAAGTGATATTTTCACGAGTGGCGCAGCCACGAGTGAAAATAACTACTTTTGGTGTTCACGAGTGAAATTAACGTGATAATACACTGATAACAACAATTTTTCTGTTTATTGTATGGTTAAAACTCTACTTTTATCGACTTTGTTTCTATAGGATATCGAAAATCGCGGGAAACGTCATCAGAAACATAGCGCAAATGACGTTATTTAAACGACATTATTGTAGGGTTAACGCACGTTTTTTCGTGTTATAACATCTGCAGAATCCCGAGGGATGGTTGGGCGAGGGCACCAACATATCCCGAGGGTTTCTGCAGGTGTTAGCACAGGAAAAAACGTTCGTTAGCGCTATTCTAGCATTAATAGCATTAAAAATCATACAAATAAAACGCTCTTATTAGTACGACGTTCATTAATGCGCTGGCCAACGTCCGTGTTGTTTACGTCATATTTATGACGTCACCAGCGGTTTTTAAGCCCGGCACTGTTGACGCCGTACATGATGTAAGACTTGGGAGACAGGTCCATTGTTTACAATGGCCCTGTACTGCGCATAAATGAAAACGGGTTATAACGGCGCGTGAATCTCCCCGTTAACACACGTTTTATCTCCTGTTAAAACACCGGCAAAATAGGCAAAAACAGCACATTGTATGCTAGAATGTCGCATGGTTTCAAGCATTAATTACCTTCGGTATACTTTTTGACGTAAATCCGGGTTAAAGATTGAAAAAAACATTGAAAAATAAAAATGGTAATCCAATGTTTAAAACTGTGGATTATCACTTTAATTTCATTGAGAAAACTCTATAATTCACTGGAAAACATAAAATAAAAGAGCTTTTCGAGTTTTGCTAGTTCTCAGAAACCAAACACTGTTACTGTGGCTTTCAAACAAGCTCTAACCTGAAAACCAATATGATCGGAGATTAAATTGACAATGATCATAAACGTACAGTAATGGGATTTTATTTGGTATTGTACAGATATCCGATTGTCAAAAGGGTTTTTATGTGCTTTACATGACATTTCTGACAGAAATTAACAATGTATCAATTAACGATTCCCGAGGTAATGAAAACTGAATCTGTAAAGCAAATTATTGTAAGGTAGCGGCATATAAATCTATGCAAATATTTACCCCTGTTCTAGAGTTGAATTATGGTCATGTGTACAGTTTGGGTCATCGAAGGTAAGATCAGGAAAATCTTCTGTACCACAAATGTCACCAGGATCAATGTAATGACTACTTTTGTCAGCATTCTAAAAGAAATATGCAAATCAAGTAAATTAAAAATAATATAAGAAGTTTAAATAAATGAGCCCGTGTCATAATATCTTCTGTCTTTTCGTTTCACAAAGTATGTTATCTTATTGTGACCTGAAGTATTCGCAACTTAAGAAAACTAGATGCCCACGTGCAACATGTCGAGCCGCCAGCTGTTTAAAGGGTTAATAGGCTTCCAGCCAGTAGGTGAAACAGTCCCCCCCCCCGCCCCCCACCGGTTGAGTTTTGTAGACACTGTTTATTTGAACGTCCAATATCTGCTGAACATTTTCACATTGTCTACATGCTGGCCATTGGGGCATAAGAAAATTACACCATGTTAATTTACGTTACCCCCTAAAATGTAGATGCAAAATAGCTTTTTCAACCTGAATGAAATATCCATGTTGTCCCATCACTATATATACTGTATAACAATAATTACATTTAATGTCTACATTGAACCTTATTGTTTCTTAAAATACACATTTTACAATTTTTGGATACACTGTTAACGCTGTTATCTACGTTACAGAATGTTACCGAAAAAAACAACAAGAAAATGCAACTGAAATTATGTTGAACTAAGTCAGAATGAAATAATTCTTCATTTTTTCAAACGTATAGATACATATTTATGCATTAGTGAATTTGGTGGCACTTGGCCAGATTTACCTCATAACAGATATGTAAACCCATCAATTTTCTAAGTTACTAGAAAATTGCAATATAACAGTATATATACTGAATTGTTCTTACAGGAATAAATTAAGACCAATGAAATCAGCTATCAATTTGATCGCAACAAAAGGTTTGTACAAAGCAAACATTGATGTGAGTGACTGACATCATGTCATTTACGTTACAGTACGTTACTTATAATTATAACTTTTATTCACACTAAAATATGTGAAATATACATCAAAATGTTTATAAATAATTATATCAATACATGTATTAAATATTTAGCTGTAGGCAACGGTCAAACCATGTCTTTTAATACTTGGCTATTTATAACAAGGTTTTCGTTACAAGTTATGTTACGTTACTTTTAGTTTTTGTTTTTCAATATTAGTATTTTTCTAATATCAGTAGACTAAAAAAAATGGAAGTGACATTAAATGCTTGCTATATATATGTACTTGTATGACGAACAAGTCATTTACAGATACAATTGGCAAACCACAAATTTGTTATTTTCGTTACCATGCTTACTGCTTACGTTACTATATATAATAAACATAAGTTTTGTCTGCAAAATATGAACTTTCTTATGTTTATTAATGTCAAATATGGCAACAAGTTTTCTCCGCGTATTTTGGTTTATGTTATTTCATCAATACTTTCTGCTTGATACAGCCGATCCGCCTAACTGTTAAGTTCAACGACATCGTCATTGTCCAAGTCTTGTGGCTAGTAACCCTACCCCCTGAAACACATTATGCTTTTTGAAACGAAAACAAGGGAAATTAATTCAAGTTGAGTGAAACATATCAGGTAACAGGTTCCTTGACGGCTACTGACCCGATGGTGGATCTCCTGACATTAACAAGGCACATCTGCGTTTGGTGTTGGAATGTGAGGCCCTTTTACCAAGCTGGTAGATTAGCACAAGCAGTGAAGGAAATTGAGAGCTACATCATAGTCATGTGATTCTAGATAATATCTAGACATTATTCTGCCTCTCTGCCCATGAATTTCACGCAAGGGTCGGGAAAAAAACTACAGCAACTGACAGTGACGAAATGAGAGAGATTTTGTCAAAGGTTCGAACCTCTGTGCACACAAGACCATTCACGAACTGATTTGGACTTTCCAGATTGAAATAACCAAAGCAATAAAGACCACATCATCATCAACAACAAGTGGAGCCACTCTCTCCAAGATGTGCGAGTAACAAGACATGATGATGTTCTAGTGGCCACAATCTTGTAGTGGGAAAGCTTACCCTAAAGTAAAGCTTAAGAAAGCAAAGATCAAGAATAACAGAAAAAAGCGCGTCAATGTTGCCAAACTGAAGAACTAAAGTGTCTAATTGCTACGTCGAGCCGAAAAACCGATTCAATATCCTTCAAAATGTCATGTCTCAGACTGCTGCAGAGGTCATAGGCAACAAGAGGAGTGCATGGGAGGACATGGATAGATGAGCGGAAACAATTGAAGAACAAAACTCCTATCCGTCAAGCCACCAAGGTTGACTGAGAGGTCTACTGCGCTGTACATAGAAAAAGAAAGGCAAGTCAAGATTTCTGTCAGAAAGGACAAATGCCAGTGTACAATGTATTTAGCGACTGGCAGAGGAAGCTGAGCTAACTGATGAACAGCAAGACATAGAGAACGTCTACCAACTCACCAAGAAACTATGAGGTGACAATGGACAAAACCAGGACCTTCCAGTGAGTGGCAGAAGGCTGACAGAAGAGGAAGCTAAACTCCAGTAATGGAGGGAATATTTTGAATGCATCATGAACCGACCAAAGTCACCAATGCTCGCTGACATCAATGAAGCATATGAAAATCTTGACAACAATATAGGACCCATAATTCTACAAGAAGTTAAGAGAGTTTTTCGCAAGCTTACGAATGGCAAAACCTACGAGAAGATGGTGTGTGTGTGCTGGGATGCTGTAGGCAGAGGACCAGGAACACGATGATTGCCGCAGCGTGTTCTTCAGGACATCTGGGATAAAGAGATTATTCCCATTGACTGAAAGAATGGTTGTCATTGCAAAGCTGCCAATGAATCATGACCAGAGAGACTGCATGCAACAATAGAAGTCATCGCACTTTTTTCTCTCAAGGAAGGTCTTCTGTCGCATCATACTTCAACTCATTACAACAGCAGTGGACAGCATACAACGCCAGGTACAGATAAGTTTCCAGAAGGGCAGATCATTAATATACAACTTCTTTGTCCTCTACGACAGATTCTGGGGCAGTCACAAAGTTGGAACAGCGCACTCTACGTGGTATTTGTTGACTTTGATAAGGCGTAATAAGTCTACATTGTGACTCACTTTGAGAGATCGTACGTTAAAACAGAATCTCAAAAAGACTGGTTAACATAATCTAGTCCCAATATGGGAATTTTCGAGTGCTAAGTTTACAACAATAAGCTAACACAGCATTTCAAAGTGAACACTGGATTGAAGCAGGGATGTCTTTTGTCGCAAATGCTCTCCTCACTGGCAATTGACTGGATTACGAAGAGTGTCACGCCGGGAAGACAGTATGTTCTACTGTTGACACTTAACTCAGTGCTAAAGGATATTGACTATACAGGTCTTGAGAAAGAACACCGCCAGCAGCAACCCGGTCACAGGAGGCAACTTAAGGGTGTCAAGGACCGAGACTGTGACCGTGAAGAAGAAATTAACACCAGGATAAGCAAAGCCAACAAATCCTTTGCCATATGGAGAAACATAGTACTCAGCACAAGCACCATGATCAAGATATTCAAGAGAAACATAATCAGTATCATCTTACATTGCCCGTAGTGCTGGAAGAAATACTATCACCATTAAACGGAAACTAGAAGTTTTCTAGAACAAGTCCCCAAAGGGCACACTCAAGATCTTCTTGCCCAACACTAACCGCAATGGAGAGTAACGAGACGAGACAGGGATGGGTTCAATTGCTGAAACCATCCAAGAACGATACTGGCGCTGGCTGGCACACATTTGTGGCATGCAATCAAACTCGCTCCCTAAGGTAACTCTACAATTGGCACCACAGATGCCGACAAGAAGAGACATGGGGGCGGGCCTTTGATAAGGGTCCCCAAGAACAGAGGACACATGCTAGAGACGACCCTCGTGTAGCAGCTGACAGAGTCTTTTATAGTCGCGTCATGCACTAGACAGCATAAAGAAGACTGAGTGAGTGGGTGACTTTACTCTTCGTTGTTGGCTTCTAGGTATTTGTGTACCCAGAATGACAGTGAACTGAACAACAAGCTTTTGAACCTAGTGCTATTAAAATGTATTACACATATAACCCCATCCCTTTCATGCAACTACTTTTTGGCTTTTTTCTTAATGTTACTCTTCAGAGAAACAGCTTGCTCCATGACTATACCGATGTATATTGAACTATACAAAGATATGGTTATGTTATTTTCCCATAGTTATGCTTCATGTCATAATAGATAACAAAATGAATATTTCACAGACAATTTTGACGCGTAACTGAGTATACCTTTTAGTTATACAAATTATCTGGACGCTCAAATACTTCTGGACCAATTATTTAAGTATCAGTTAAGATGCTTTATTTGAAACGCATAAATACCATACACTTCTAGTGATGTTTTTAAATCATCCGGTTATTAGTGACAATCCAAACACTACTACACTTTAAATTTTGTTTCATAATAACCTTCTTTTAATTTTCTATTTTTTCATATTTTTTAAAAACACATTGAGGTGATACATTTTATCATACGATGACTTTACCACCAGGTATTTAGATTGGTAATCGAATAATTTTGGACTTGAAATATTATCCAATGCCATTGTTGTCTACATTTTGTAACATTACTAACTAGTGGTAGACTTGTAAGTAAGACAAGCGTGTAATCAACACAGATTAATTGTAAACAGAAAAGACATACATGTACCTCTGGCATCTTACAAAAAAGAATATTGTTCAACCTTTTGGTCTTTAATTTAATACATTAAAACAAGATCATTACGCAATTACCTACTTTTCTCTGTACAATACATAATTTCATTGTTAAACACTGGTAACGTAAGCTACAAAAGCTATTTTAATGTTCAGGAATTACAATACAGCATTACAGGTTACGTAGGTATAAATATACCTACAAATAACTCTACATCAATTGTTCTCTGTCAGGGGAATTATATGTATGTATATTAAGATCGCATATAGGTAACGTAGGGGAAAAGTGCGTTACGGACGTTTGCCCCAACGACCAGTGTTTAGACAAATGGATTTGATAGATCTTTTAATATACTTTAAGAAAATCATACTGTCGAAAATTCCCCCGGTGGGGGGAGTGGGGGTTACAGCAGCCCACAGTCTATAGCTCCTTACCAAGTAGAGATAGGCCACAATACATCTAAATATTGGATGTAGCATGCATGTTGTACCACAGAAAAGTGGTCTCTATTTTTCTCTAAGGCAAGTAATAAAATAGTTACAATATGAACTATTTATAGTAACAACAAAGGGAAGCAGTTCTTAAAAAAAGGGTAGCCTATGGTGGTGAACATTTGTGCCAAATTACATCAAAATCCCTTCATACATGAAGAAGAAATCCTCCGGACAAAGTCATTCTTGAATTTAACCTTTAACCTCTAAATGTCACCTTGGCCTTAGACCTAAGGATCTGAATCTTGCGCATGACACTCCGTCTCATGGTGGTAAATATGTGTGCCAAGTTACATCAAAATCCCTCCATGCATGAACAAGATATGCTTCGGACAGTCATTCTTGAATTTGACCTTTAACCTCTAAGTGTGACCTTGACCTTAGTCCTAGGGACCTCGTTCTTGCGCATGACACTCCGTCTCATGATAATGAACATTTAAGAATCCCTTGATCCATGGATAAGTTGCAGCCCGAACAAGCTAAACTCTCGCACGCACGAACGCACGCACACCGAACCGCCATTTGGACAGCTACATCGAGCTTTCGCAAGCGGCTCGACAAAAATGAAGCTTCAAACTTGAGACGGTCACGCGACGCGTCCTTTTCCTCACGACACACACAGTGAATTTTAGAAAGTGAATGCATTTAATTACAGTTTCAGACTAATTATGAATTTTTATTGTTTTCGATAAACAAAGAAATCGAATTTCCAAACATAAAATGTATAGTTCCTGGTGTAGAACAAATATGTTTCCACTGTTTTATTATGTGTCGTGATAGCAATCACTTGCGATGGACAATAAACATGTCAAAGCAATATTAAGACCTGAAATATCATTACCAATGAATGACTAATTTGTACAAATTCATTGCTTATCTAAATAGGAAAGCTATACCAAAGTG
This sequence comes from Saxidomus purpurata, assembly GCA_022818135.1. Lineage (NCBI taxonomy): Eukaryota > Metazoa > Mollusca > Bivalvia > Venerida > Veneridae > Saxidomus > Saxidomus purpurata. The sequence continues at coordinate 44,099,502 of JAFMSR010000015.1, forward strand.
TTATTCGCTTATAATTCCGTAACAGTGTAAACTTTGTCTATTTACAATATGCAAACATGCAAATATGCGATATTTGGTTGCGCCTTAAAGTTCGTTTTTAAATAGGCTAAAAATAAACATTCCAGTCATATGAATACTACATTCTAGCTACAAACATGTATATATGCAGTTAGGTCAGTTATGATGACTAAAACGAACCTGATGTTTGTGATGTGTTCTTTCTCCCCATTTAATGAGTGTTTTGTTGGTAGTTTTGAGCAGATCTGGCATCCGGAGAATCGAAGGATCGTAGTCAAATAAGGTAATAACATCTACATCTTCCTCAGCGTCAAGTACTTTTACTGTGATAGTGATTATATATTCATTAATTATTTCATGTTATAACCGTCTTCAAATTTCTCTGTTTACTTTTAGAAAGTACGTGCGGCAATTTTGTTTGGCAATTCATCGAATTGTTCATTGTAAATATCGATGATTATTGCACATCACAAAACGACATACGACATACGACATTCGGCATTCAAATTTGAATGTCGTGCTAGCTAGACATACAACATTCAAGCTTTGAATGTCATGCCAGACATTTGAATGTCGAATGTCGTTTGTTTGGTTAACTTCACACATGTGTACAATACGATGATCTTAAATTACTTGTTAACTTGATGGTGTAACTAGATTTAAAGGGTTGACATAATTCTTACTTTATTCAAAAGACTGATTGAACAAGTTTGTAAAATATACTTCACCTTTAAATCTTTATTTTGTCTAATATGAATAATAATTATTGTAAGGGTAGTAGGGGATCGCCCCGTTAATGGGAGCCTTATTGGGGAAAAGAAAAAAAGAAAGTTCGTCATGTACAACATCAGTAGATCTAGTTATCACTAATTCAGAAACATGCATATATAAATATAACACTTACCAGTATTAAATGCATGTATTAGTGAAAACAGTAATAGTATAAATAAAATCAAGACAACACGAAGTTTTCAATTTACATGTTTCAACTTTATGTCTTTAAGTTTGAAAACAGTAATGAAATACTACATCAGGTATAAAGTACTGAATCATTCTTACTTGATCTAAAAATATTGTAAATTTCGGACGTGTCAACCGAGTGCCATAGGAGTGATACATTGTTTTCATATTTGGGTATCCACTCTGTCGACACACTGTCTATCCCGTTGGCAATGACCCCTGAAAACATGATCATAAGTGTACAGGTTCGTCGACATAACTCCTTAGACTTTTGTTAGCGTATAATCAAATGACCGAGTTGCATATATGATTGTGGAACGTAATATGCTTACTGTTAAGAAATGTGTATCAGGAATTTTCCAACATTTGTTCACAATGATATATTAACACAAACTACTTTTTTCTCAATATTTATTATATCAACACAAAATGCATTTTTTCAATATTTGTTATAATCAATTTATTTCATCCATATTTTCTTCTGTAACGGTACTCTTTAATTTCAGTATTACTGTTATTTGATTATTGACGTAAGCTCATGGATACCACTAACGTGTCTGTTTTTTTTTCAGGCTAATGCATGACTAAATTATTTGAGTAATTATTAAAATTAACTCAACATTTTACTCAGTTTAAAGTGGAAGATTCTACTTTTAAGGTATTGAATTAACGACTTGTCTTTAAAACTTTGATTAAAGCAATGTATTGTATGAGTCATATATGTTCAACAGTTATTATTGTAACAGAACTAGCTATTCAGCAACTGTTTCTGAAAACAGAGCTGATGTGTCACTGGCCGAAACCCATCGTCTGTTTAGCCCCAGAGGTCACATGTCTCACATTCCATTGTAGTGTGTGTAAGTAATTTCTGATATCCAGTACAGTGCCTGCTTTCTGTATTTCATACAAGTTCTTAGAAATGAACACTTGTATTATCAGAAACCGTATCCGACATGAAAATAAAATTTGCTTTGAAATCAATCTTGTCAGGATATTCTGATTTGTATTGACTGAACACTAAGACTATATCATTCAATAAACAGTTTGTTTGTCTATGTTAAGTGTTCTGTTTTAATATATGTCATAGAAAACGTTTTTTCCATCTTTATGTTTTGAACAATATTGGTGACACCTTGTTTACCCGATGTATCCTTTCAATAATTATCACATTCACTGACTCAAAATATTATGCTGTATTGTTTTTTTTTCATTTCTGTTATAATATAGGTACAGTTGCACTATTGGGCGTAAGTTTAACGTTCTCTTCTTTATTAGACTTTGTATTCTTATAAGTTAAACTGGAAAACTGAACCTTTTCTGTGGCTGCATTATTTTTTGAATCGTTGGTTCCATGTACTTTCTGTGATACTTTCAGTGGTAATTTCTATGATACCTTTTAATAAAAGTCCATAATCGACGAGAGCTTGGTACTTTGTGTTTTGTCTTCTATATCTTGCAAGAGTTTCAATCTATTTAATTGATATTTCATCCAAAGGCTTTTATTTTCATCATTTTTCGTACTTAATGCAACATTATATATAGCTCAAGCAATTATATCAATATTAACTGTTTGACTTTAATTATATATCTGCAGCGAAAATCTGCTAGAGCTTTGTTCGATTAAAACGTTGAAATGAAATCTTCTAGAGTATTATTGAACGTCTGTTTCTTGATTGACAGAATTCAATATTCATGTTACAGACACAACAATCCATGGGCTATTGTAGTCATTATTTTTTCTTTTAAAATCAAAGTTTCCATTTTAATATCTGCTTTCAAGCACTAGGAATAGTGACCAGTCTGAAACTCACTCAGTTTAAATCAACTGTACTAAAGAATGTTGACTGCTATGTGCAATGACCTACAGTCTCTGGTTTAGATTCCAATCATGGTGATCAAACCCTAGCTTTTCTATTTCGTTCTTAGTTATAGAAATAATATCTTAGCAAAGTTTATACATTGCCTTGAGTATTTCAAGAAGCAGAGCATAACCGATGCCAAATGAAGTGTATGATCATGTTGTAATAATTAGGGATGATCATCCAAAACACGAGTAGCTTTCGAGGGAATGTTAGGCCTTGCATTAATAGAATATAAAAATATGGCGTCAAAGTATGAAGTATGAAGGAAATATTTAATTGTTTCTTTCGGGGAGAGTTCACGTTAATTGCAATTCGAGATCGCTATAAGAAATTGTTTGCTTGCACGTGGGTTAAATATACAAAAAAATGTAATTATGGCATAGTAATAGCAAAAATCAAATCAATCAAATTGAATCTTGTCGTCGGAAGAAAAAAACATACCTATTCTTATGCAGTCTTCTCCGCATGTCCGGACTACCTTTACAATAAGAAAGATAAACAATCCTTCAATCATAACCCTGCATGAATCCATAAATACAACGGATAATATAATAAATCTCCGAGGAAATCTTTCACTGTAAAGGTTTTCTTATTACTCTGTTACATGACAGTCTACAGTCGCAAGATTACGACTTGACTTCGATTACAATTACGCCTTGCATCACGTGTCCAATACGTGTTATGGCATTCTAGTTGACTTTAGAAAATAGTTAATCGATGATTCTGTTTGTAAAACCCAACAATTACTTAAATGTTTTATGATTTTCAATCCCGTACGGCATCATTGTCAATTCAATTTAAACATCAACAGCTGATGTTTCAAACAGCTCTAAATCACTAGATTCAATGGTTCATTACAGTTTCAATAACAGATATTGATCAATGTGGTTGTTGCTTCACTACGTTACATGGTATGCCATGATTCCAAAACAGATGCTTTACAGCAAATGGGACGCCATGACATCCCCATCCGCTAGCTATTGCAAAGAGATACAATTGACAGAGTTTGGACTATTGATTGCCGTCAAATCTAACCAGTTTACCGCGAGTACACACGTACCCATACGACCAGACACTGGCGTTTCTCTTGCTCGGATGCTTCCGTATCTAGTCGGAACATGTTAATGTGTATATGTGAATGTTATCATTTTTACCATCCCAACAATAGCATGAAAATGTCAAGAACGTACGTATAACTTTCTGCAAACTGTCATGCTTTTACATAAATCTGAAATTAGCCATGTACCTGCTTTAAATGAAGCTTAATTTATAAAATAAGCTGAAAACGAAAGCATTTTTCTGATGTCCATGTTATTTCGCCATTTATCTCGTTAACGCGATGAATACCGGACGCCCACACCATTATATCTTATAACACAGCACATGTCTTTTGAATTATTTTGCAGTCACGTGACTACCATGGAGCATTTCTCCGATCACTTACGGAAACGCAATAAACACGAAAGTATGACAAACCGACCAACAATGTCAACCTTAAAAAATACAAGTAGTACTTATTTGTTTTTCTGCAGTAGTTTTTCAAACAGAGGAACATTCCACAGCAACATCATAAAGTGTTGTATATGTAATACTTTAGTAATGAATCTATAGCTAATCTTTCAGTATCATAACTTTACGTTGACGGAGATTTCACCTTTAAACATTATAATTAATTCAGTCGTTAATTTGTTTTGATTTGACTTTCTTATCAATGTGATTGATTCGTTCGTCGGTCGGTCGTTCGGTCGGTCGGTCGTTCGGTCGGTCGGTCGGTCGGTCGGTCGTGATTCTAAGGCTCGTTCGTCGTTGGTTGTGGTGTTTGTCGTCGTCAATTATTTAAGGCTCTTACTCTTGGCCAGTTTGTCAACAGCGTACATGTATCATAAAATCCAAATCATCATAATGAACATGTGAATGATACATGATATAAATAGATCCGTGAATCAAGCAGTTTATTTCCCTTCCATAAAATTTTCAGCCTTTTGATTGGTCGTTGTTCCGCAACAAGAAACAGATATTAACGTTCTAGACAGGTACTTCCCTTTCTTGTACCCTACCGTGATCCATGTTGGATGTGTGCGCACTAAAAAATCGTTTTGACGTGATGCATGCGGATATTTATTCACTCACTCAACTGTGCTTCAAATCATGTTATAATTTGTGATATCATTTCTAATATTTGAACATGTTAAACTTCATTCGATGTTTGTGTCCTCTCTTGAACCATCTGGTGTATTAACAAGAATGACCCATCCCCAGTTCCATCTCCACTGCGCCCCATGAAGTGAACATGGTGGCATTGTAGACATTGCAGCAACCAAACGTCACATATTGTACTGGGCGGGTTTTTTGCTATCTCCCTCAACGCTAACCATACTTAAGAAATAATAGCCTATGTATCCATGTTTTGTTTATCGTAGAATAAACCGAGTTTGGAGTTCTTATGCGCAAGAATATATCACGAAGGCCGAAGGCCTGAGTGATATTATTTCGCACAAGAACGACAAACGAGGGTGTTGATGCACTTTTATTGCAAAGTCTTTATGGATATAGCTGATACGGTTATTTAAGCAATACATAAATATACAATACATGTTTGTCGTATTTTCTTTCAGAATGCACCGAAAGAAGCCATCGTTGTCGCTTCATCGACAGAAGAAAACACAAGCGGAGCAAATTTCACCTCAACGATGCTCAAAACATCCATGGCATCGCAGCTGAAAAGTGCAAAACGGAAAACATTTTTCCCCAGTCAGGTGTCCATTATAGTAAGTCTAAAAGAAATGACACCAAATACTGTCTCCGATGAAATCACAATTTCGTTCTCCGCTAAATTACAAAGCATCGCCAATTAAAAAACGTGCCAAAACTCCTCAGCACGAGTGCTTTTCGAACCATCTGACAGTTTTGAGCATCGTTGAGGTGAATTTTGCTCCGCTCGTGTTTTCTTCTGTCGATGAAGTGACAACGATGGCTTCTTTCGGTGCATTCTGAAAGAAAATACGACAATCATGTATTGTATATTTATGTATTGCTTAAATAACCGTATCGGTTATATCCATAGAATTTGCAATACAAGTGCATCAACACATACTTAATTTTTCGCATTGTTAAATTAGAATATAAATCACAGACGGTGAAGACCAGATATTGAAATGTTTTAAAAATAAACATCTTACATTTTACAATTTTTCAGATCTTTACAAGAGTATGTATCGTTCATGAGCATTGGATTGAATTTTCTAGAAATAAAAAATACTCTTACCTTCCAATCTCTAAAAAAACCTGACAAACAGGCAACAGCAAGAACGAAATGCTTGCTTTGATGCTCCAAACTACAAAGAACTGAATATACATGAGTCAGTGGATGCATTGAAAAAACGTTCAGACAATGTACTCATTTTATTTTGTTCAGACAGTGTACTCGCTATGAAAATATCCATAATTTTTTTTAACCTCCGAAAAAACACTGGAAACTTGTCATGAAGGATACATTCACAGATTGAATAATTATTTTATAGAAGATCGTGCATGATATATGCTTTTAGCGCTTAAATACCTATATTAAATGTTTGTTCAGACAATGTACTTAAAAAAATATTATCTGTATAGAGTTTCAGGCCTAAACAAAGAAACCTTCGGAAAAACGAAGAGATTGTAAGTCATTATTTTTATTATGCGGGTACTTTGCGCCTATTCTGCATATCCTTAAATATCAATAACAATGAGCTTACCCCTTATTTCTTGACCGAAGTGGCGATGTCTGCAGCAATTTTGTGTGGACAGTGTACTATTGAGACCACGTGATACTCCCCGGTGTTTAAGGGAGATGAAAATAAATAAGGTACAAATAAAGTGACGATTAGGATTATTGAACTTTCATCAAGCGTAATCTGTACAGTAATATATGCATTGCACTGCGGTTTTACAAGATACACAAGTAGAGGGAAACACTGACAATCTTGATGCAAGAGTTATTGTTCATTTGTTTCCCTTTCTTGGTACTATATCTATTATCCATATTTAAAGACAATTCTTGTGCACACTACACTGTGTTGGGCGTGCAGACAAACTGACAAATAGATGGATACGCTATTCTTTGTACATGTGAAAATCATTTTGCACCATCAATGGCACTGTACTTACCCCCATGTCAAACCCTAAAACCACTGAAAGAGACAAGAGACATCACATGACATATAATCTTAAATAACCTGTGTGATAGACAATAGATCGTACCCATCGACAAGGATAACCACCGCGATCTCATTATTGAAATTATATGACTACCACCTGCTGACTATTACCTAACTACTCACAATTATAAAAGTCGTTTTTCACTAACTTTACAAGACATGCATAAAAGTATATAATAATAATAATAATAATAATAATAATAATAATAATAATAATAATAATAATAATAATAAAAATAATAATAATAATAATAATAATAATAATAAAATCTTTATTTCATGAAGGTTACATATCAGACATACAAGGATTTACATCTTATTTTCATATGGCCTTCAACAATGTAAAAGTGGAATTCTAACATGACTCACGATTTTGTCTCTATATACAAAGAGTAGAAAAATTATGTTATATTAAACCATAAACAACGCGGGAACCGATATGCTGTAAACCTGACGTCATATTGCGCCGGAAGATAATCATTATATATGCATATCACGGACAGGTGCGTGTATAACCGGAACGTGCACGTACTGGTTAGTGAAACTCTTCGAATACCGTGATATTATTGACTTCTTTAATTGTTTGTATTGTTTATAATTGTTTCTCGTGTTTTAAGGTATTTTGATATACTTAATATATAAGTATAAATTGACTCAGTCCTACGGTGGTAGACGTGACATGCACTTCTCTTCTTTTAATTGCACTTCTCTTTTTTATGTCGTTCCCACGAGATCCTTACTCGAAGAAATGACTTAGTATGTCGTGGTAACGACTTAGTCTGTCGTGGGAACGACATGAAAAAAGAAAAGTGTAATTTAAAAAAAAGGTATTGTATTTTTTTAAAAAGTATTGCTTTGAAAAAATAGAGAAGCGCATGAAAATAAAGAATAGTACAATCAAAAATGAGTAGTACATGCTAGCTATGTCGTGGGAACGAGTTAGCTATGTCGTGGAAACGACTTGCTATCTCGTTCCCACGACAAACTAAGTCGTTCCCTTGAGTAGGTATCTCGTGGGAACGACAAAAAAGAAAGAGCAGTGCAAAATAAAAAAAAGAGCAGTGCATGTCACCTCTGTGCCACCGTACAATCCAGCGCGTTAAGCGTAACCCTTATATACTACTGAGTGTATGTCCATGTTAATAAATTGTAACCGCTAACCGTTGCTAAGTGGACTAAGTGCAGCCCATATTGAGTCTGTCAACAAAACAGGAAAGGTGTGTAAGGGATTTATTGAGAGTCTCTTACTTGTGAATTAGTCTCCTAGTATGTACCTAGAAGGCTCTTGGTTATCTATTCCAGAGCCCGAGGAAGCCGCCAGTATGCCAAGTCTCAGTTGATGAGGATACCATGTTACATATTAATTGTAAATATTTGTCAAAACGAACATGATGAACATAGTTCTAGTCACTTATAAATGGAAATATTAAAACTAAGGAAGACGAACCACGCCTCTCTCGTTATTCGTGTTGGACTACAGTGATGCAAATACCAACAGGATTACGTGTACACATACTAACCGTTCTTAAATATTACTTATGCACGAAAGCTGACAAAGAACAACTTCATCTATTTTCGGATCTTCTCGCACTTCTTCCTGAGCAGCAATGCGTGAAGATCAGACACGTGACCTATATTGAACATGGCGAAAAGAATCATTTTACGAGATAAATAATCAACAAGCTGAACGGTTACAGCTTCTGAACAAAGAGCACCAGATGTATTTAAGTAATTACTTCCAGGAAGATCCTTGTTATTTCCTGTTTACCCATGTCTATCATTTTTGTCTTCATTTTATGACTAAAAGATTTTACTATAAAGTTATGGGTAATATTAAAAGTGCGTGTGTGATTCAACAAAACACCACTTAACAGCGATGGAACAAGTCATCGTCAAGTCTTATTTATTGATCTACGTAATATCCATATCATTTAAATTTGTTTACATGGTGAATTAAATCGTGCATGCATTGAAATAACAATGTTGGTATTGTCTACGGGAATTGGTGCAAACATCAAATGTGCGGGCATATAAGAGTACATTTGTACTGGTAAGATGTCCGCTTAACAACCTTTCCAATAACAACTGTGGAAACATTTTCACTTCTGTTATCATTGTATCGAAGTATGAATTTTTGTTCAACGGAATCCATTAAGTGAATTCCAAGTACGTGATGATGTGTCATATAGAACAGTCATTCTGCTATGCTAATGTTTCAATTAGAACACTCAGAACATGTTGTCCTCACTCTGTTATCAGTTTTGTGTATCTTAAAGATAAAGTACTGTATTAAACTATCGCAATCCTTCTCGACAAGTTCTCGGTATTATGAATTTATATACACCAACAGCTCGATTATTCATAAATAAAAACGATTTTGAAAGAATATTTAAAGTGGAAATTGGAATATATCCTACATGTACATTACAAATTAGCATTTAACGATTATTTGAATAGGACTATAGATACCGAATCCGGTAGAATGAAATTTCACTGAATGTTCGAAAAACAAGAATACAGAAATGCCTTCTAACGAAAGAGAATCGTTTAACAATCAGAGATAGTGTCTGAACTATTTTTACCTCCCTTTATGTGCATGTCTGGCCTGTATTATTTCTGCAAGCGAGCTCTCTATAAGTCAACCTACACAATGCTTCTGTACCGTATATGATTGTCCCCTCAGTGTGTCGTACATGAATTGTAAAATTATGTTAAGCTATAAACATTACAGTCTGTTTTCTTGTTGACGCCGCGAGGAATCGCGGCGTCAGTATTGAATAGGTTTCAATTTTGGACCATGGGGTTGCATAATCAAATAGGGAGCAGCCAACATTATATTGTAAATCAAACTAGTTCTATATGTATGAAAAATGACTTTATGAATCATTAAATGTATTAAGTCATTAAGAAAATAATAAAGACAAAATACTTACGTCTTCTTCCCTTATTACAAAACTTTGGACACATTTAATGAGTATTTAATAACTTTTCCACAAACTCGCAGACTACGGGTTTTTATAGCTTTGTTTACGGACCTTACGACCCGATTCATCAAAGCTCAGAAAAAAAGATTCGGAAGATGTTTTGCTATCTTAAACCACTCAGATAATAGAATACATGGCGCCAACGCGAAAAATCAATGAAAACCCATTTTAATTACTACATATTAGACTATAATATTGAAACTGTAAAGAAAAACCGTTCACCCAACTATGCAATACGTAGGGCCCTAACGGAATTCCATTCCATCATTTGTAAATAAAACAATACTCAGCCAATGGAAGTTCTGTAAAATGTATACGTCACAGCATAATTAATCATGTGGATTTCATCTCTTTCCGCCATATTGCTAGAGTGTATACGCTTCGGGAATAGAAAGAAAGAATAATCCACATTACCAGCTACAGGGAGGGAGGGGCTGGTATATCTGTTTTACAAATAGTTATTTTTCACAAATTTGGACCCGGTGTAAATTATATTTGCACAGGTTCTTTTGCCTCTGCTTCCTATAAACCGACCTGTAGTCAGTGAAATTGTGGGAGGAGCCATGGTTATAAATAGTTTTGTCTATCTAAAAATAGCCAGTGTAAAATTAGCATCCGAAAATAATTAATGTTGTGAAAAAAGAGGTATTTAACAATATGGAAGTTACACAAGGATTTAGTATTATGCTAGTTACTAATAAAAAGTTTATTTTTATGAATCAGTTTCATAAACAAAATGTACACAGAGGTAATGATCATTTTATGTAGTAAAAAGGGTTCGCTGATTTTATAGAGAAACCTGTCCAAGTCATGCTTCTAAAACATGCGCGGCGTCTTTGATGCTTTGCATCAAAATTCGTCTTGTTAGATGTTATAGAAAGCACAATATGTTATTACAAAGGATATACAGCTAAGTGAAGTACTATAACAGTAGGTCCTCAGACCACCAAGTGAATAAGGTCCAGCAGGGAGATCACAGTGCAATATTCATTTATAGTAGATAGACCACCTGCAAACAATGACCACATTTACAGCTTCCCAACAGTGGTCTTTGTTCACAGGTTTGAGTGTATACAATAAATCACACGCCTGCTATTTTCAGAAGGTTATTACACAAAGTAGTTGAACTAATTATTTTCATATGATGTTTACTAATATTCAGTTCATTGAATGCTGATAGTCGAGTCAGTCTGTTTTTTAAACATTTCTGAATGTCTTTTGTCCAGTATAACAAAGCACTGATTTTGAATGTCAAATGTTGTTTTATGAGCTAATATGACGGATAAACCTTATGTTAACTATACATATATGACTACAAGATTTACTCTATGAAATACAATTGACAAGAGAGATAGTGCTAGGTTCGTCTTGCAAGACTTCAACCTCTTCTCAATATTTGTCTACGAAGTCATTTCCCTATCTCTGAGAATGGCTGTTAAGGCAACCTGTGGCGATACCACACTGCATTTTCTCACCTATGAGATACATATTTCCGCGCATTTACCCATGTGAGATAAAGTGAATCTAACATGTTCATGAGTTGTGAGTTGTTGATAAGGAAATCCCACCCGAGGGTTGAGACACGTCCAAAAACGAGGCTGTGCCGAGTTTTTTGGACGTATCTCAACCCGAGGGTGGGATTTCCTTATCCACAACTCAATGGACATGGTAGATTTATTTTCTCACCGTTTAAATCGCATTTTTACACAAGTAAGAAGAAATAAGTGCAAATACAGGATGGGAATGAAAAAATGAAAATCAACTTTTTCTCGAATTTTAATTCAAAACTGCTATAGATGGATAGAAAATGATCTAACTAAGAAAATGAATACCAACAACCCTATGTTTATTTCAAAAATAACAATTTTACAGCCAGTTCTCACATGGGTAAATGCGCGGAAATATGTATCCCATAGGTGAGAAAGGTACTTGTCAATACTGTTTTCCGAGTAATAAAACACGGTTGTTCCAATACTATATCAGTAAATTAACTAATGCTATGATGTCATGGGGGCTTTAAATTCATTTTAAAATGTGTAAGTTACGTTAAAACATGCGATTCGAGTTTCAGATATATGTAGTCATCTATTTTATGCTCAATATGTAACTAAGATCTTTATTGATACAATGAATTTCTATGTTCAATTGTTGGATTTTACAGAAGCGTACACGTACTCCCTTTATATATTGTAAATAAGTAACAGTGTTACATCGCACAGTCATGTACTTCATATAAAATCATATACGAATGTTTTAACATATAACTTCACCCTTGCTTGCATTTGTAAGCCTTGATAAATTTTATCAGGGATCGTATATACAGTTAATATAATAAATCCTGATTTTATCGCTGTTTTAACTACTCCGGAGCGAAGGAAAATTATTTAAACTCCGTATATACCGTGCCAGTCCGTACATGATATGTTTATTATACGGGCCTCACTCGGCATGTTTGCGTGCCTATTTTCAGCTTCTCTGTTGATGGGTAACAGTAAATAATGAACAATTATGGACATTCGTGAGAGCTTTGATAAAGTGAGCTACCAAGTCTACCAAGGAGAAAACTGGTACAGTAGTGTAATAGTGCAATAAAAGATAACCTTTATCACACCTTCAATTTTTTTATGTGATATTTTATATGCTAGCACAAGAAAGTGTGAAATTATGTTTCTCACTGTTTAAAATTTTGCTAAGACTATTTTAGTATTACATACAGGTCGCTTGCTTGAAATATTAAAGAGTTAATTTCACTTAGCAAACCTCGCAAAGTAAGGCCCGTATTTGGAAAATAATTCAATACATTATACTTTTGTACAAATTAGAATAATATTCTAGAGTGTCACTGTGTTAAAAATCGCTAAAACATCGTTATTCATTTCCGTTATGTTTAATTGCAAAATCCTGCACTTTACTACCTTTTAGTAGGGCCGCATAATCAATTCGTCCGTACAACAAGCGCGCACTACAAGAATGACGCAGGAAGCGGCAATTTCTCTGGCAGCAGCAGGACACAATTTTATTTTGACGGGATCCTGTGGTACCAGTAAAACATATACATTAAAGTGAGTATGTGTATTGTGAGCGAGACCTGATATACAGGATACTAATCAGGCCTGTATTTTAATGGTAAACACGAAAGTAATATACAAAACATTCGTCCTTATATTATTCGTACCCGCATATTTAAACTTTTATTAATTTTACATTTGTTGTATAACAAGTTATTGTATATGTATCCAAGTAAGAACATTTATTATAAATTATTTCCTGTCTGTCCGTTAAACATATGGGACATACTCACTTGATTTTCTGTGTAAACGAATGAAACATAATACATTCGCAATAAATACTTTCAATATTCCTCAGGGAATAATAATTATAACTGTTTTTCTATTTACAACAACTCTTTAATTCAAATTTTCGGCAATATTGCCTTTTTTAAGAAATTTGTCTGCACTTTTTTAAATTCACATGTTGATCATCTTCATGACAAGCTTAGAAATGAAAAAACAACAAAACGTCAGGAAATGACGTCACGTCCTAATGACGTCATATACACTAAGCGTCTAAATGACAAAACAAGAGTAACAAGTGGTGTTCCAAAGGGATCGGTATTAGGACCTTTACTCTTCATTTCATTTGTAAATGATGTACCTGAAATTGTTGACTCCTACTGCCAGATGTTCGCTGATGATTGTAAAGTATATAAAGATGTAGCCAAAATCGAGGAATTTTGACTCGGTACAAAATGATTTTTTCAAACTTTGTGATTGGACAACAAAATGGCTTCTTTTCTTCAACACAGAAAAATGTAAAGTAATGCATATTGGGAGGAAAAATCCAAATAATTAATATAATTATGATGGTTGATAAGTCAGGTGTAACATCAAAACTGAAATATGTTGAAGTAGAGAAGGACCTTGGAGTTCATTTTCATCAAAGCCTAAAGTTTTCAACTCACATAAGTGCATCTGTAAACAGGGCAAATCAAAGAGTTGGACTCTTAAAGAGAGCATTTAAATATCTTGATAAAGATTCACTACTCACAATATACAAATATATTGTACGGACAATTTTGGACTACGGATCAACAATTTGGTTTCCCATACTAAAGAAAGATATTCGTGCAGTTGAAAATGTTCAGAGAGGAACGACTAAGTTACTGCCTGAACTTTCTATGCTCTCATATGAAGATCGTTTAAAAGAATTAAAACTTACAACATTGGTCTACCGTCGCGAACGTTATGATCAAATCCAGTTATTCAAAATTGTGAATGGTATCGACAATATTTCAATGGATGGAATGTTTGAGTTTTCAAATTCATATACTCGAGGACATAGTTAGAAATTAGTTCTTCCTCGTTCACCTAAAACTGTACGTCTAAATTCTTTTACTCACGACTTCATCGTGAGTAAATTAATTATTCTCTAATCTCTATTTACCTTAAAACAAAAATATTAACAAATAAAATAACAAGTCTAGGATTAAGGCTTGTATTTGGCAGCAAATATGTACAAAGTATCGCGGAGTAAATTCAGCATTCCATGTATGTTGATCCTTGAAGTAGTGGTATGTTGACTGTTTGGCTTAGATGAAAACTTGTGTTACTTCGGAAACTGAAACGCCACTGACACGAAATTGAGCAAGTGTATATTTCACAATTAAAGTGATATATTTATTGTCGTGTCCAATCCACTTCTTGTGCTGAAAGAAAATAAATGATTATTTAACAGAACTACGTCGATTACTTGAAAAGCGAGAATTTCTATTGAATTTTTCAACCCTCGGGTGGGAATGCTGATATATTTTGCTGCCAAAATAATTGCCTCGAGTGGTTACTAAACACGAGCACGTCTCTTATATAGCCGTGCTCAATACACGCACGAAATCCTACAAATACTGGTCACTCTAATATAACACATCTACAACCTAAAACAGGTAAAACTGGTTAATATCGAAACGCGAATAATTGTATTCTGTGTACGTACCATTGACACTTGGAATTCTTTACCAGAGACCATGGTTAGTGCTAAGTCAGTCCTTCAGTTCAAGACTCAATATGACAAGTACTTTTCAAATTCCAAATATGACACCAGAGACATTTATTAAGCCTTCGTTGAAAAGCAATTCAGTATGATGATTTATACACCGGAAGTCTTGTTTAAATTGTTGAAACATATTGATGTAGATGATGAGATTATTAGATCTCAACCAACAACTCTACACAGACCAAGTAAGACCAAGTAAGATATAAAAAAATTATTCTACAGATTCTAAAACAACATTTAAACTTATTAATTTTACATGTCTTCTATAACAAGTTTTTGCAAGGAAAATATTTCCAAGGTTTGCTCACTGATCTTGCAGTTCCTAACTAAATACCAGTATATACTCGTGTACATGACTGTGTAAACTAAAACGGTAACAACCGTCTTTTCTGCTTGTTACCATTGTTCTGCTGTGGATTAAGTGGTACATTTAGTGGTTTGATGGCATTGTAAACATCTGCGGTTGTTCCTGAATTCGCTTTGCTGCTAATGGCGTGCTGGCCAAGAATAATAGCTGTGTTAGAGGGGCCGTACTGAGCAAGTGTCGGATTTGTGTTTAAACCATTTCTAATGTCCCTCTGCTGACAGAAGAAGTTCTCTATTAAATCCGAATTGAGATATCCAGGATTAATTAATTTCCATTTTTAACACTTTGTCCACAAAGAGAAATGAATCCTGAAATACTTGAATTTAAATCGCCTCTTTTTTCTTTAGTCATTATATGTTTCTTTTCAGAATAAGTATTTGAGGTCACAATATTGTTCTCCCAAGAATTGAAAAATGCAAGCACACGTGACAGTGTTGATAATCTGCTGTCTGACAGTGATGAAACAGGTCTGTTTCGATCACACAAAATTGATATCAATTCTGAAGTGTTCTCTAAAAATGAAATAGATGATGACAGTCTGTCTGGGTTGCTAAGTGTTGCTTGGTAACATTTCATAAGGTAACGCATATCTTTATTTAATACATGGACTGCCAAATGATTTCGCATTTTTGATGCTGGTGTCAATTCAATATGTTCATCTGTTAGTCTCCTGTGTATGGAAAAACCATTTTGAAAATTGAAATTAAAACATTCTTTCCAGTGTTCCCAGACTATTGCAAAACTATTTAAAACTAGGTACCTGCCGCACTTCAATTTATTTTCACTAGAACTGGACTCTAAATTATTTCTAATTTTTTTCAAAGCATGCATGATGTCTTGAATTGCACATATAGAATGTTCACGAAAGAACACATCTGTTAAAATACATTTGCTCTCCCTTGGACTCTTTATTAGCTTGTTGGTAAACGCTCTATTTGCAGACGCACCGTCGAGCATAAAATAATCCACAGTGAATCCATATTCATCAAGTTTATCGAAAGAGTCCCAAAAGGTTGTATAAAGCTCATGAAGTGACAGTACTGGATCCAAAATACACAACAGGCCATCTGTGTTTAAAAAAAACAACAAAAAACATCAATACACATAGATATAACATTATTTTTTGGGAGGGGTTAATGCACATTTTTAATATTTCAGGTGGCCAGTGCACCTAACCATCGATTCAGGGAAAGACCATGCAGTTGTAAACCATGATGCCAACTTTGCCACACATTAGGAATGGGACTGAAACCATGACCTTGCACCCATGTTGAACTCAACGACCATACCAACTGCATAACAGAGTTGGTCTTTCAATGGGCATATTTAAATCACAACATCAGTGTGCATGAACAGTGCATAAAGGAGTTTTGAAATCATGTGGTACATGTCCACATTTCAGCACGTGAGGAGAGGAAATGTGGCACCCCGAGTCAGGAATGAAAAGGTGATGGTCACACTTACATTGTTGAAGCTTTACAATCCTTTACAATATTATATGCACATGCTTACAATGTCAAAATTTTAATGCTGTAACGCATTGAAGGCTTTCTAAATGTAGGCCAAACCTGCTGAACAACTTGAAAGTTAAGGTCACAGACTAGGAATAGAGTTTTAGGAAAATTCACTACTTATTAGGGACAGCTGTTATTTTAGGGTGTTTTTTCAACAGTATCTAATTATTGTTTTTAACTCCTTTCTCAATAAATTATGTGAACTTGAGAAAGGGCGCGGACACAGGCAGTTATTTTACTAAACAACACCTTGCCTACAATTTAAACGAGAATTTCCATTTTGGAGGCAAGCACCTTACAACCATTTTGCTAGCAATGCCCATTAACTAGTATTTTTACATTGTTTAATTAATGGATAATTTGGCATGGGCATCTGACTTCAAGTTTCACCTTTCGTGACATTGACATACATGTGCTGACGTATTTCTGTTTTCGAGGCATCAATGAAATTAAGACAATGTATACAGTTTTGCATGTTCATTAATGTTATAATTTCACAACACAAAATTGTAGTATTGGGGCCTTTAGCAAAGACATTCAGTATTTACCTAAAACCAGTGAAGCCGTGGAAAACAAATTGAAGAACATGGGTGGCCATTTCAACCTTTTTCTCCCTATTGATTATCATCTTTATGCTATTATTGGTTTCTCCTACATCTACCATGCCCACAATATTCCAAACATCTCCAGTCCTGGTAATGACTAAATCGTCTTGAACAGTCATTTCATCTATAAGTATACCGCCATGATATCCAAACTGAGAAACCTTTTGTCTCCTACATTCAGCCTTCATCCATTGTAAATGCTGGTCAGTAAGCCAGGTTGTTGTTTAACTACATTTTTATCGTACTGCAGCAATCTCCTTGACGGCAACACAAGCAACAAGCAACACAGACTCTCTCAAATTTGTATAAGCCTGCGGTGATTTAGAAGAAGACCTAAGCAAATGCTGATGACCTTCGGATCCCACCTTCTTTGACGTGCATCTAGGTCTCTTTTACTGTTCTGTAGTTGGGAGTGTAACAAGGTTTTAAAATGATCTGCACTACCATCCTCGAGTAGTTGTGCAAGTAAAGCTTCCATGTCTGAATGAGACTCCTGGCTTAGATCCATAGTTGGGTTAAAAACGGGACCCACTTCGGGATTATTTGATCCGGAACTAAGAATGTCGCAAGCTGGTTGTCGTGGTTTTTTTATAGGTGAAGGAAACATTTCGTCAGTATGTTCATAACGCATTTGTACACGTCTCTTAAATTGATTATAAGGAGTAAACATATTTGACGAATGTCTTTCTTAAAAGCTAGTTGATCCCTTTTAACAATAATATTACTTTATTTTTTTAACATTCAGTTGGATATTTCAAAGGTAGTAATCGTACTGCACACAGAAGTGATATATTTGAATGCCTACTTTGTTGAGAAGCATAAACATGGTGTATGACCTATAATTCTTGCTTCATCTGTTTAGGATTTGCACTTGTAGTACTGTTTTTGTATTTTCAACAATATTTCTGTTATGAACTATTGCAGGTAAAAAAAAAAAAAAGGGAAGCCAGTACCAAAAGCAGCCCCAAAAGAGCCCCACAGCACCCAAAGTGACACCACAAACACACACACACACACACACACACACACACAGACACACACACGGACACACACACAAAAGACACACACACATAACACTACCAACACACACTAGCATACAAAGCAAACACACGAGGACAAAACGAACAATTAAAAGGAACACAGTGGGGCACCGCCTTGGAACGGTCAGTGGAAAAACACCACTGGGGAGCTAAACCGGTTTATGGTGCGCACCCAACCTCACTCTTACCCCCACCATGTTCCAAAGTCACAGGACAGTGTAAATAAAAGTAACCCTGCTAGGTGAATCTCTAACACACGCAATGGAAACAAAAGGCATGGTATGTAAAACACAAAAATGCTCGTGTATGAATATATAAAAAAGCAAACCTTGAGAACCAAAAAACGATGTACTCAATGCCTTTGCAGAAGGCAGAGCACCAAGAGAAACACCCTTAAGGGCCCGACGAAACAGGCCAGAGGACAGAAATCAAAACAGTTTCGTCCCAGTGGGATTTAAAACTGCCCATCACAGAGTCCCCCCTCTTCCGTCAGACACAATCAAAGAGGGAAGCATAGCGTCCAACTGTAAACGGGTTGAACACCAAACAGCGGTGTGTCTCAAAACAGTTGGGTCGTAACCTCTTTTAACAAAACGTTTTATAATTTTAGCAAATACAGTTGGAAAATTGCCATGACCCAAAATCTTACGAAGTTTGTAAACCACATCCCCATAAAAATCGGGTTTTGAAATACCTTCTCGCAGAAGAGTCTTTAGATTACTATTGAATTTCAAAACCAAATCAGAATTACGATAGTAAAATTTAGCAAAAATTACGCAATTTGTAATAACGGTAGCCCTGTTGAAGAAGATATTTGTAATATATTGATTACGTTCATTGAAACCTCAACATAACTACACGCTCTGGCAAACCGAATTAACTGAAAATGTAACCCCGTAAGATGTAGCACGAGGTACATCCCCATCCAAATGGGGGAAATTTACAATACTAAAATTAAAATCATCCCTCTTGTCATAAATTTTGGTATGTATAATAAAGTTGGTGTACACTTTGTAAGGAATTCTACTTTGTGCAGTCAATTTAATGCTAAATGTCAAATGTATAAAGTGGTGTTAATAATGAGGATAAAACCCAAAACGTTTTATTATGGACTTGTTGGCGCCGCCGCTGACGACGGCGGCGGCCTATTATGGAATAGTTTTTCCGGAAGTACATGGTAGGAGCGGTTATTAGTATGCGAAGAAAAATGGTTTTAACTGTATGCTAAATTATATAATATGTGCTCCAAATAATACGAAATAGACATTAAAATATTGATTATACACATTTCCTTCATTAAAACATAAATTCGAATTATATGCTTATGTAACGTCTAATAAGTAGTGAAAAGTTTTTATTGTACTGCCAGTATAAAAACCGATACCGGTCAAACATGCCGGTATCTTTCGGTATCGGGTAAAGTAGGTCTATTACGTTACTCTGACTCGATTTTTATAGTTTAAAATTTACAATCACACTTCATTTGTTTTGGAATGGAAGTATCATTGTACAGTCACTGACAGTCTATTTAAATCAGACATGTCATGTTAGAACAATAAAGTGAAAGGTAGCCAAAGTTAACTAACTGGTCGGGATGCACTTTCTTTTTTTTCAGACTGGTTTACATTTCGTATTATTAGACTGGTCTACAGCAATAAACTGACAGGTAGCCAAAGTTAACTAATTGGTCGGTAACGATACTTTTAGTAATCGTAAAAATGTGCGTTGTTTTGTTTACAAACATTTTGTCTGCAAACGATTTTGTGAGATTAGAGGCAGGAATAGTATAGTATATTCTGAGAATCACCTTAATGGAACATAGTGGAGAACATGTTATAATGTTGCTGCGTTAACTTTGTTTTAATTAACGCTGAATGAAAATAGGGCTCGTATATACAATCTAATGAAAAGAAAACGGAAAGAGTATAAAGACTATTTAAAGCTTTTTCATGAATATGATTTCGTTTCTTTTTTAAATCATTTTAAATTGTTATAATGGTTATTGAATATTAACAAATTATTCTATGGATGGTGAAAAAGACTAAATGTCAGAGAATAAGGGACAGAAAAATGTCAAATACTGAGAGGTGCAAGCAACTACGAAACGTGAATTCTCTGTTTGAGATGATGGATATTTCAAGTAAATTCATCGCCAAACTAATACAGATACAGGAAATTTGATTTAAATACGTTATACATGTGTATAATGTACTCGTACAGTTTTTAAACATTGTTGCAAAGAACTGCAAACATGTGTGCATCTTTATCCAAGGAAGGCGGATAAGTAATTTAGCCGTTGCGTCTTGCATTTTCATGTGTTTTTCATAAAACACACAATTCGACGTAGGTATAAGGACATTATGCCTTATTACAATAAATTACCTGATACCAAAAAATAAGCAATAGAAATGAATTCTTTGCGGCGCCTTTGATGCCTCGCATCAACTCTTTTCTTGTTTATAATTGCAATCATTTTCGGGTCAACACTGAACTTTTATACGTGACCTGGTCTATAATGATCCTAATTTACACATAAATCAAGGAAAGCATTAAAGTTCGTTAAACAATATGAGGGTTTTTTTCAGGTTTCATATTTTATTACAGTCTCATCCATATACATACATAATACAGTACATATAAAAAAATGTCAAATATAAAACAGTATATGGCCATTCCATACAGAATTACAAGAGACTTTTTTTAATATCATATAATTATATACATTTGTACATCTACATGCATACAACTGAGCTTTAAAATTATGTTACCTAGTCTATTTTACAGTAAACATATAAACATATAAAATTAGCAAAACGTTACCTACAGCTATCAATTGAGATGGCAAGAAACAGTACTTTGACATTAATAAATAGCATCATAATATCACAAGTATTATATCACATATTACGGGTGGTACCAGACCGCTGAGTAATTGCACAGGCCCACCAAAATTCATATTGTAGTGCAGATGACAACAAATGAAATTTTGACTATGATTATAATGCATATAAGTTCAGTTGTAAATGAAAATGTCTTCAGTTATTTTAAAAAGAAACATCCAGTCCATCTTCTAGACTCCATATCTTATATTTGATATAAGGTTGTACAATTCAAATGAGTATCTAGCTAGATGAACTCTGAGCTATCATCTCATTTGATAAAGTGTTGGCAGTTATCAAATCATGCTCCACTAAAGAGTATGCCTAAAAGACATACATGTATATACAAATCTGTACATATTAACAGGTAAGAGTGAGTAGCAATTGCTAATTATGTAATTAAGATCTAGCTAAGACTTTACATGTACAATTCTGAAAAGCAAAAACAGCACTAATGCACTAAACTTAAAAAATGGGTTTAAAAAAACATTTATCATTCTCAATCTGACTGGAAATGATTTAATTAGCAATTACTTCTCACGATAATGTTCTACAGTCGTCATTTAAAACAATTCAATACATTATTTACACAGGTAAAACTGTCTTCTCTGTAATATTAAAAAGCAGATTTTGGCTAAAATTCTTGGCAACCGTCCTCACTGAATAAATATTTTAGTTTATCAGTACAAGATAATTCCAGAAAATTTGGAGCAGAAACTAAAGCCTTTTTGAATAGTGTATCTCTCAAATCATTATACATGTTGCACTTCAACAGAAAGTGCCTTTCATTTTCAACTGCATTGCAGAAAAGACATTTACGCCTATCAACAGGTAAACCTTCACAATATTACCCTTAGAGATAGGTCTTGAAATATCAGAATAGTGTGCAAGATTACAATGACTTAGCTGTTTACGAACAAAATCAAACCATTTCTTGTATTTTACAGAATTTGTGCTTGCCCAGAGTGCTATGCGTTTATTAACTCTCGAAGAGTTGGTAGTGGATATCCGTGCCCAATAATTGACAACAGATTTCCACTAGAGTATGTACCATATCTCCTGCAACTCCTAGATTTGAGGTGTATACAAGGTCATTGTTACCCTTGCTTTATTTGTTCTACGTTTTTGCAACTTAACATACAAATTACAATTTTACTACGGACAAGACACAAATAATTCCACATTGTAGGTGGATTCCATGTGGAATAGGTCTCGAGGGCATTTGATCTAAGTTGTTAGATCGAGAATAAATAAATTGGTATAAATTAATTACAGTATGTGATTTAAAAGGATGTAGTGTTTAAGTTGAAAATATCTTTACCAAATTCGGCTTATCTAGATTAGTTATAAACCGTAAGAAAATTAAAAATTCAAATTGCAGATTAACAAATCGTTTTACTACATGTAAAATCTGTTTCTTCTTCATGCGAATTTGATAATGACGTTGATAGTGCGCATTATTTTGTCTAAATTTTTCATGAGGCCTAAAACGAAAGATTTTGGGTTGATGTCATATTTATATGCTTTAATCATTAAAACAGCAATAATAAAAACAATAATTTGTATACGTACGCGTATAAAGTGTTCACTTTTGGTAGCCTCACAATAACAGTAACGAATATGACCCGAACTCGGTACCAAGTAAATTTACGGTGAACTCGCACTTGACACTAAAACAACAAAGACGAACCAGCATAACATAACACAGGTTATAATGGCCGTTAGGTATAATGTAAAACCAGAATGTACAATGTCGTTCTGATCCAACACAATGCAGTACACTAATAGCATAATGGCGTTGTGACCTCACGTTACAGTATTAGTATGTATAATATAATGACCCTACAAAACGATGTTTGATCATAGAATAATTACGTTTGCATATAACATAATGAAGGTGTGAGTCAACAAAACAACGTTTGCACATAACAGAAAAATGTTCTGCCAGGTCATATTTTACTTAAAGCTGCTCGCTCTCAGATTTTGGTAAAAAAATAAAGTTCTTCAAAATGTATGTAAATAACATATTTTAGAACATATGGTGATATAAAAAGGCTCCAGTATAAATTCAAGTCACGTACATCTCTTAATTTCGAAAAATACGCTACGAAATTCAAAAGCGTTGCAAACGCTTTTGAAATTTCAATATAAACATATAGTGTAGCGGTGCCGTGTAACCGACCTTATCAATCGATTTCTGCAAATTCCTACCTAGATTTTTGCTATTTTTTATTCTAGCCTTTAGTTTTATATTTATGAATAAGAATGTCAATTTTTTTGAAAAATATTTTTTTCAACGGTAACTGAGAGCGAGCAGCTTTAAAGTCCAAAAGTTTGAATTATTATCACTCTTTTGTGTACAATATTATCATTATTATTAACTATGTTCAGGGAAGTTGTAACAATTTTTCAACAAGGTGCAATGCACGTCCTCCTTTTTAAATTTTCTTCTAAAGGAAACTGTTAATTTGAACGAAAATCTCAAGATTTGACTTAAGATACTACTGGAATACGATCCTAGGCCAACATAAAAATCTTTGCGCATAATGAAGTGATGTACTCTCTCAGCATAAAAATGTTTGCACTTAAAATAATAACGTTCCTACCTGACATTAGATAAAATAATGACATATCGATATGATTTTACAATGTATACATCAAATTCAATGCTGTTAATGCCTTTGGAAGAATATATTCAGTGATGTCGAATTGGCATTTTTTTACTTTTGTAAATCAGGATATGTGCAGCGCAAGTTCACCAATGACTGAAAGAGGGAAGGGGGCAGAGGCGAGGGAGATTGCAGATCTTAAGAAACACCTACGGGAAGAGAAGAGAGGAAAGCGAAATTAGAGGTCAAGGAAAAGGTCTACAATCCGTCCATGCTCATCAAGAAACAGTTTGGCGACGAAAAGCGAGTGGACTTGAATTACGTAGTGACCCAAATAGAGAAAAGGTAAATTATTCCTACACTATTTTAGTCATTTACCGGTTTGAAAAAGATCACTATTGTTTATAGATTGTATGAATGTCATAAAATTGTAAAGTAAAAGATCTATATTGTATATTAATTTACTAGATCAAATATCAGCGAAAGTTGACGGCAAAATATGATTCTTCGAGATAAAAGTTTGTCTTTTTACATCAATAATACATGTACTACTCTTCAAGCTGTGATTATCCTCACACCAGCAGCCATCTGATTTAAGCAGTCAATATTGAAGTATCTCAACTGACCATATTTCAATTAAATGAAATAATCATGTCTTAAGCGGCAATCTACCTTGGGTTATCACTGATGGTGAATCCTTTGACAAGAAACTAAATAAAGGATCTATCATCAGATTATGTGCTTCATACAGCGAAAACAACTGCAGTAAGTTACGTTAACTATACCTATACCACTACCACTACTATAATATCTCGTCATCACCCAAGTCACATTATTACTTTGCAACGCGGCTCGAACACACAACCCACAACAGGCAAGTCAAGCTGTTGTAGCCATAACTTTATCTTTTCAAATACCTTTAACATATGAGCTTGTCTCGCCTGTTGTGCGATGAGCGCCAATTGTAAATATGGTGAAAGATGTAGAGCAAGAAAACAATCGTCTTTTTCTGATTTTAATTAACTACGGGTTTGGCATTAATTTTGGCCATGACTGGCATAAAACGGTTTTTAGATATGTTCCCTGGTAACGGTGGGAATCTTATAATAAATTTAGCAGATACATGAAAGTTCGTGCCATCAAGGTAAGAAAAGTTCTCCGATGACGGAAAATCCGAGAGTAAAGTCTGTCCAAGTTTTTACGGCTATAAATGTTATAAGAAAATTAATTATTTATACACAAGAAACTTCACGATTAAGAAAAGATTCCACGATGGCGGTAGAATCTTAGAATAAGTCTTTTGTAAAATGTTATTCTTTAAACATAACTTCGTGTAGATAATCAAATGCTGTGATCTACAACGCAAAGGTCATTTTTATATAAGTTTCTATCCAGTCATGACGATGTCGTCTGCTGTAAGGACGTGCGTCTGGTCCTGACATAAAGTTCAGTCTACAGCGCTAGCAGACACCGACCACGCGTACATGCATGTTAGTATACCCCAATGGAGTAAATATATCATCAGTCTGCTGCTGAAAATAGAAAAAAACAAGACGAAAACAAAACCAAAAGGGAGGGCGGGTGCGGATTTAAAATTTAACTTTAATTCTTAAATGCCTGCAAATTTAAAACTCTCTACCTCTTCTTGATGAAGTTTGTAGTTAAAGAAAGCCCAAGAAGCGTGCGCTGCTTTAAATACTAGGTAGTGCATGAAGGCGGTTCCAAAATGTAGATCAGTAATTTTGATTGGATATTAGAACTGCCGCTTGCAAAATAAACGCTGTTCACGATAAATGTCGTAAACATTTTATTCTTACCGATATTTACATTCCCTGCTTGAAGACTTCTTTTAAGATTATTCTGAGACATCACTCTTATCGCAAGGCAAATTAGCAGTATCTTACAGAAGTTCTGGCTCTTACAAGAGTTGATGTTAAGTAAACTGTCCCCCTGTAAATAGCTTACATACGGTTCGAACTGAAACAAATCAGACCTGGCTAAATACACACACAAGTTGATTAAAAAATTCTTATTTATACAATGTGTCTTTGTAGATTTAATGAATTAACAAAACAGTTATAAATCGGCAATGAAACAATGCTGTGGAGATTTTTCAACATCAGAACAAAAGTGAAAATAAGCTGTAAGGGTGTCTTACTTGTGTATTTTTTTTTTTTTTGCGAAGATCTTTGTTTTATGAAGAAACCATCAAAGAAAATGCCACAAAGGGATTGGTTACAGCAAAACATAGCAAAACCTGAGAAAATCATATAATCTTTGGTTGTCTTTATTACCCGGAAGCAACATAAAACGTATCATGAATAATTGCAAAAACTGTTCCAGTTCCAAATGTTATAAATGTGGTGAAAATGAAAACTTCCGTCAAATGAGCGATGTCTGTTGTAAGGGAATTACAATACGGATCAAAAACGTTAAAAGGACTGTTTCTACACTTTTATCGACTATGATGAATGAATATCATAAATACACAAAATGTAGATCTATATCATTTATTGTTATATAATTGGATTAAAGCAGGGTAAAATCTGAGGAGAACGTATAACTTCGCGTATTATTTCATGCTGATAAACTTCAACAATACAACCATTAAGCTTAACGAGAATATGAAATGAAAATGAAAACAATCTTGATTGGTTCTGCAGATGTACCCCCTTGCGGTACAGACGAGCTTCAGTGATGATGACAGGTGACTCTGATGACACGTGACTTACATCTCTCCTGTAAACGATCATTTCACTGGAAGCCACATAGCGAGTAGAAAGTAGTTATTTTGAACAGTTTAAAATCGAGAAAGGATGGACAGTAAATTCGTGTTGGTACTTCTTGGAGTGTTCTTCATTGTCGGTCTGCACAATGTCGAGTCACAAGGTATTTACATGTACCTTATATCTTAGATATACATATCATAAACGCATTTTTGTCTCCAGGACAGACACTTTGAAACTATTGTTTCCATGCAATTTGATGCGTTTTCAATATCATGGATTCTTTTTTGCGGGAGGGGGTGTGGGGCCTGTAGGAATACAGTGTTCATAGATTTATCTTGTATATTTATTGAGGGTTTTATTTTAGATTACTGTTTTTGTCCGCAATCGTCCATTCAGTCTTTAATACTTGAATTCTGTGTGAATGCTTGTGATGGGGAAACTTTGAGTTCAAGTTTTGGAACATGCCTACTTCATTTTGCATTATGAAACACAAGTACCTGTTAGATACGCCCAGTGGAAACCCCTTAGCACAATTTTTTTCTTTTCATTTTTTGAAAATAGAAGTACTCCCGTGAGTATGGGAGTATGCCTGGCTACGCGCCTGTGACTTCGTGTACATGCAAACACTTCTTTCTTTTTTTTTACAGCGCAATTACATTACAGCATAATAATGTATTTGTTAACAATATTTTTATTTCAACTCGATTGTGAACTCTGGTTCTGTCACAAAATAGCGAATTATTACATAATCACTGCGGTTGTCATGATTAAATCTGAGTTTATAAAGTATAGGACATTTAGTCAATCACAAGTACACGGTTAATCCAACTTTTAAACCCAACAAAAATATGTCCATGATATTTTTATAACTACTTTTCTTTCGGCCTAGATGTAGTATTTACCGACAATGTACTTCGGTCGGGTTTGGTTTCAACTGCATGTTATAATGAAATACAACTCATAAACTGATATTTGATATAAATTA
Source organism: Saxidomus purpurata (assembly GCA_022818135.1). NCBI lineage: Eukaryota > Metazoa > Mollusca > Bivalvia > Venerida > Veneridae > Saxidomus > Saxidomus purpurata. Next base: position 44,127,299 of record JAFMSR010000015.1, read on the forward strand.
GACCATTCTTTCTTTTGCTAGAAGAATAAGAATGGTATGACTGTACTTGCATGACGAATTGTCAGCTCCCTTATGTACCTGCTGAAGATGTACGCGAACAGTGCTATCCGTTATGCACAAATGGCTACAAGTGTTGCTGCCATGAATAACGGTAGGAAATAGGAACAGTTACCGCAATACTCCCGTTAAGGGACATACCCTATATCTGATGTCGACTAAATAACTTCCATAACATTAATAATAGAATCTTTGGAAGTATAATTACATAATCTAAAATTTTCAGCAATGCATTCCTAGTAATAATCGATAAAATCAGCGGTTTGAAATATACAGCAGTACTGTAAACCATTCAATAATCTATGTAGAGTTATTGTTGTACAATTAATGGGTGGATGCGATTTATTACAGAAAGCCTCTATATTGATTAATTGTGGTAAAATGAGGCATTTTTCGCCATAGGTTTTTCTTTGTAATTGTATTTATCTATCATTTTACGTTCAATGAACACATAATCTATGGTTCGAGAATATAATCTGCTAGATGTAGGGAGTGCCCCTTTAAAGGTATATTATTTACTACCATGTAGCATAATGTGGCAGTGACACAACCGAAGGGTAACATATTATTGTGAAAATGTATTTCCATAGATAATAAAAGGATTAAATAATTATGATAATAATGGCTTACAGTCTAGATATATCCATCCTTAGTCCAGTACATAGTACATGTTAGTGTTAGCAAAACTTTGACTGTATGAGCAACGAAGTTTGTCACTCTTATATGGACTTATTTATTCTTTCAGGTAAAAATAATGAGGGAGTCGAGACAATCAAACAAAAAGGACATCGTCAAATGAATAATTATTATGAATTATAATTAACTTGAAATAAATTATTTTCATCATACATTTATTATTGACTTTGTAGCTCTACTAATTTAGTTTAATTATTTAATCTACCTGCCGTTACTTTAATGTTAAAACAAAGAAGTCCCAATTCAAAATCATCATGACCAAAAGAAATAATATGTCTGCTTAATCAAAGTATATGATATAATAAAAAGTTGTGTTTAAGTTGAAAATGTCTCGTAAAATTCGGCTAAGCAACACATATTTCAAAAATTAAAAATGCAAATTGCAGATTAATAAAATCGTTTTACTAAAATCGGTTTCTTCATACGAATTACAGTATGACGTAACTTGATAGTGCGCCTAATTTTGATATCTAAATTTTTAACGTGGCCTTTTTTATTTATACTAATTCATTTTAGGGCGATCGTGAAACAAGTTATCCAACTTCTGTTAATCACTCTCGACACCTCATTCCAGGTGATATCCACCGCCGTAAGGGTATGAGACAAGTGGCCTTCAACGAAAGATCTTCAGTCAATGTTATATTCATATGCTTAAAGGCGTATATCAGAATTAGTTCTAATGGACAGATTTCTTTTAAATTTTGCACATATCAAGATCAATCCTTTCCAAACAAAATGACATAAAGAAAAATATGGGTCATCAGGCTTGTTCCGGGGTTATACCCCATTGTGTGACCCCACCGTAAGGCCCTTTTAGGCGGATTTTTACTAAATTGAGAATATCATTTAAAATGTATGTTCAAACTGTTCAGATGCATTACTAACCATTTCTATACATTATTTTGTTTGGAATATAGTAATAAACTGTTGTAAAGCACCAAATCTGTTTGAATTTATCTCTTTAAGAAATAAAAATATGTTATTCACGACAAGATTCATGAAAAACAACCATATCTTTTTTTTGTATGGACAGATTTTTTTAAAACTTTATATATTTATACTGTATATAATACTTAACAATATGAAAAGAAAAAAAAGTGGGGTATCCAGGCTATTTTTTCACTTTTCATCATCAAACTTCGTAAAGAACCCGAAAAAAACGGGTTTTTTTTTTTGCCTTTTAGTAAGCGAACCTCTATAAATGAAAGACTATGCCAAAACTGTTCATTTACAAACTTAAACTTACTTTTCCTCTAAAATGTCACAAAGTTTTTTGTGTAAAATGCCTGTAAATACAATAAAACCCCAAAATTTAGTAGTGCAAGTTGCCATGTTAACGTCTAAACCAAGAAAGTCAAATCCACCAAATCAAATCTAACATACAGTGCTGAAATATTCTACACTTATCAATAAAACAATAAACATAGCATGAAAGTCAAACATTTGAGATTTAATACTTTATAGCATAGCATGGTTCATTATAACTTGCCTATACGTCGTGTCTCTGACTCTGTGTTTTCTAAGTCTAATAATGCATAACAATCAGAGCACTTCAACTGTTTGGCAAGGTGACCCAGTTCGACAATTCGCCTGCCAACACTCCAAGCCAATGCATCGCTATCAGTGGGCTGCTCAGTGTCAGATTCGGATTAGACATTGTCCGAAATAATGGTACAGTTGTCAGGAAAGTCGTTATGAATATTTGAACCAAATAACTTTCGTTTCCTCAGTGCGTTGGTAGAATCTGCACTTATAAACCTATCCTTCTTGTTTTTGCTACGAAAGGCCATTGTTATACACGAAAATACGATGATAAAAGTTGTGTTGTTGGTATGACTTCACTAAATCGGTGGGACTTGGAACCAGCCAATTTGTGTAGGGAACTTGCGGACCTATTAGATATCTGTGGTCTCTGATTGGTTTAAAATGATTAGTAGCACTAAAGTTTTCTAGAATTAAAATCGAAAGTACAATGGTTGAGCATAACAAAAAAATAGTTTATTAATTTTCTGATTAATTTTATGGTGCTCTATGGCTATTTGAAAATATTGAATTTTTTGACAGAATGTAAACAAAAATCCTACAGACGAGGGGGTGATGTCCTACTGGTGCATTTTTCGGCTATAAAGTATCACATTATGTATACAAAAAAGGGCATTTTTGGTGTGACTAAGGTGGTTCTACAGATTTATTGGGGTGTAACTACTCAACGAATGTTTTGGTATGCGGACCGTGCTTAAATGTTATACAGTAAGTCTATGGAAAAAGATTTAGTGCAGTCATACCTGTTCTCTGCTGTTGAGTTACCAATACGGTGTGTAAGATTAACTACTCCGCGAGAATAGCAATACAGCTGAGGATAAGCTGCGCATTACGTTGCTACAAACTATTCTGCTAAACGCCTTTAATCATTAAAACAGCAATAGTAAAATCAAAGCGCTATGAGCGCTATAGGCCTGGGGACTATAGATTAACTCCCCTAAAAACAACTTTTGACCTTCGTGATTTACGCTGAACCTTACCTAAAGCGCGGGTCGAAATGTGCATAGGGCGAAATTTAGTATATGACACAGAATGAATGATTCACAAATATATGGGTGGGAGGGAAGTTTGTTTTATTATAAAACGTACGTTTAATGAAAAATAATCACATGGTCAACAATATTAATTGTTTGAGAGAACAATGAAAATAATTCAATCTGCGCTTTGTTCAACTTCAAGCGAAATCTGACGATGTTGATCGAAAATTATTGTGTACCAAGGACAAGACCTTGAAACAGAAATAAACAAAGCAATACCAACAATGAAATATAAATACAGTACTGTACAATGTGTATAACAGGGAAAACCAAAAATGATTCTTGGTTACCTTGTAGTTGTAATCGGTGAAACCGTTCACTGGGCCTTGACATGCAGCGTCCTCGATAAATGGCGGGTGATTTTGATCACGTGAGTTCCTTCTCGGGAATGTACGTAAATTGTATCTTTTTTTTTTTAATTTTTTTTTAGGTAAATATATATGTAATCGTTCGTAAATAAGAAAGTTGTCAATGAAATAACATCAGAAATTTGAAAATCAAACTACAAACTCTTATATCGAATTCACTACGTTTCCGTAAATATCCGTAAATATCCGTACTTTTCCGTGATATGCATATGATTATCTTCCGTAATCAGCTAACAGCGCAGTAATTTCTAAAACAGAAAAAAATGTGTAATGCAGCCCGTAAGCTATAGACCTTTCTGCAATCGTTTGAAATTGTATGTACTATTTTTATTGGCCTGGGGACTGAAAGTCCCCAAGGCCTAAGTTAGTATACCACATTTCAAACCCTGCAAGAATTTTAACTGTGCTATGTGCGAATAACAACTGTAAACATGCGCTTTGGGAAAGTAGTGCAAGACAGACCAGATCAATCTTCTGTTTGAATGCCGCATATGATAAGAACATGTTACAAATAAAAATAGTACATAAAACTTCAAACGACTGCAGAAAAATATATAGCTTACGGGCTGCATTACACATTTTTTTCTGTTTTAGAAATTAATGCGCTGTTAGCTGATTACGGAAGATAATCATATGCATATCACGGAAAAGTACGGATATTTACGGAAATTTACGGAAACGTACGAAGCTCGATATAAGAGTTTGTAGTTTGATTTTCAAATTTCCGATGTTATTTCATTGACAATTTTGCTATTTACGAACGATTACATATATATTTACCTAAAAATAAATGTCTCTAAAAAAAATTATAATTTACGTACATTCCCGAGAAGGAACTAACGTGATCAAAATCACCCGCCATTTATCGAGGACGCTGCATGTCGAGGCCCAGTGAACGGTTTCACTGATTACAACTACAAGGTAACCCAGAATCATTTTTGGTTTTCTCTGTTATACACATTGTACAGTACTGTATTTATATTTTATTGCTGGTATTGCTTTGTTTATTTCTGTTTCAAGGTCTTGTCATTGGTACACAATAATTTTCGATCCACATCATCAGATCATATCGCTTGAAGTTGTACAAAGCGCAGATCGAATTATTTGTACTGGCTTAAACATTTTATAATGTTGACTATGTGATTATTTTTCATTTAACGTACATTTCATAATAAAACAAACTTTCCTGTCACCCATATATTTGTGAATCATTCATTCTGTGTCATATATTGAATTTCGTCCTCTGCACATTTCGACCCGCGCTTTAGGTAAGATTCAACGCAGAACACGTAGGTCAAAAGTTGTTTTTCGGGGAGTTAACCTATAGCCCCCAGGCTTTCAGCGCTCACAGCGCTTTGATTTGTAATATGTTCTTATCGTATGCGACATTCAAACAAAAGATTGATCTGGTCTGTCTTGCACTACTTTCCCAAAGCGCATGTTTACAGTTGTTATTCGCACATAGCACAGTTAAATTGTCAGCAGTGTTTGAAATGTGGTATGCTAACTTAGGCCTAGGGGACTTTCAGTCCCCAGGCCAACAATCCGTTTTATACGTATAAAGTGTTCTCTTTCGGAAGCTTCAGAATCATAGTAGCAAATATGACCCAAAGTCAGTACCAAGTAAATTTACAGTGAACTAGCACTTGACACCAACACAACAAAGACGAACCAGCATAGCATAACACAGGTTATTATGGCCGTTCTGCCAGGTCATCTTTTACTTAAAGTCCAAAAGTTTGAAATATTACGATTATCTCAAAAGTCATTGTGTTTAATTTTATCAACATTACAAACTATGTTCAGGGAATATTTGATAAATTTTCAACATGTAGCAATGCATGTTCTTTTTAAATTACATGTTTATTCTGTTAATTTGAAGGAAAATCTTAAGATTTGACTTGATGCTACTGGAATACGATCCTGGTCTATGGTGGCATATTTCTGCCACCACATAACCATTTAATTATCACGTTAATTATCATGATATCAGATATCTGACTAATTAGTTACGTACTTAGATTTTGTAAATGAAAACTTAACGTTGGCTACAACTTTGCCATTTCTTAAGATTTCTTCATCTAACCTTCAAATTGCATTGCTTATGACAAAAGGGTCCGGATGCCGTCAAATTTGTGTGTCCAGGTCATATTTTTAAAGAGTTATGCTCCTTTTTGTACTAAGATTGTGTCACGAAAACTTAACGTTGGCTATAACTTTGCCATTTCTTAAGATAACTTCTTCAAACTTTACAATTGTATTGCTTATTACAAAAGGGTCGTTATGACGCCATTTTCCCTTCGACAGGTTTGTTTCAAAACACAATTAAACCAATCAAGGTGCTGACAGCAAGTGACTCACAGAAGATTTCTGAGTATATAAGTCCTGCCCAAAACGCTTTTTGAGCTACAAACCTTCTTCTCTGCTTATCCGTTATATTTACTATAAGCCTCGAAGAACACCAAAGATCGATCAGTTCTAAATTCTAATGTATGGAACTTCAGTTTCGTGTCGGTGCATTCAAAAATGTATATATTTAGCTCGGAATTATTGTTTTCTGCGTTTGAGCGATGCATTTCTCTCAAATGAGCACAATTTAAAAAAGATATTATTAATGTTCAAATGTTTATTGTAGAAAAAGGAATGTTTTTGATAATGATTCTAATAAATATAAAGAAAAAACAGATCGAAACGCCTTATTTCCCTTCATTTTCACGTTCATGTTGTGAAGTTTAACTTTTATTCCTGTTGCCGAAGTCTAATCTTAAGAAGAACTACAGCCGTGGCCGTTAATCTGCAGCAGTTCATATTAGTTTAACTACGCATATACACCTTCCTTTCTATAAACAAGAGGGCCATGATGGCCCTTTATCGCTCACCAGAGTACAACTGCTTTTAACAAAGTTGCTAAAGTCTGTTCCATTCCACTTTGGACCCCCAACTTTGACCTGAACTGAAAAAATCTGAGCGGTTTTCGCATAAATTTTACCTGTTTTGTGATCTACAAAAAAGTCACCCTCAGAAATTTTAAGCGTTTTTGAAACAATCACGTCATTTTGCAAAGATGCCGATTTTTAATTTCCTATGGAGACTAGCCATTGTTTACATTGGACGCCATTGACGTTTGCTCTTCCGTTACAGAGAAGTTACGCCAAAGTTCACGTGTTTTTCACTAAAATGTTCGGGGGACATTTCAATATTACAATGAGATGCATGGTCATTAAAATGAGCTAATACAATAATAAAAGTAACGCTTAAATGTACAAAAATGTTGAAAATCTAATTAGATCTATAATTAAAAAGATTTACCTATTAATAATTCCTGCTTTCAAATGATTCTTTGCCTAGGCTAATGTCGGATACTGACATTCCGCCTACTCAATCCCATGAGTCATGACAGCACTAAACATTTTGAAAAATCTTTAGCAGTTGTTGAATTTCAGGTGAAGTAGCATAACATGCAAGTGAAACACGCATTCATTTAAACAGTGGCCCAACATGCATGTCGCAGTATAACCCTGAACACTCCATAATCCATTCTAAATCCTTTATTTTCCTTCAGGCAGTAATGACCTTGTTTTATTGATCTTAAAACGACAACATATATTTCAATTCTCCGAAACTTGTTCGTGACGTATTTAATAGATGACGTAGTATGATAACAAATCTAGGCGACACGAGTGGATCCGACGTGGGAGCGTGCATTTGCGCGCATCCCCTTATGCATACTGGTAGCTTAATAAATTGAAATAACACGAACGAATCTAGTAGTACTGCATAGGCATTTGGTCGAAGATAAAGCTTACACGAGAATATATAGGGCTTTGGTCGTGGATGTAGCTTACACGGTAGACAAAGATGTTAGTACATGTATCGAGAACTGTTTCGTTTACTCATAGTCACGACAAACTACAACACGTATGATCATGCTAGTCTTACTGATGTATACTGGACTTTCAGATTTCGTAACAATCATTTTACTTGTTATTTGAATTGATCCCAGATTTATAGTAAGCCATTTAAAGATTCGATTGCTGCGTAAAAACATCGCGTAGATCTACATATTTAGTGGGGGGTTTTTTTCATTAATAAAATGTATTTTGTCAGGGTCTGGGAATCTGGATAGGGGCAATGTTTTCCATTTTTACAGAAAAAATGCCTGCTAACCAGATATTTAAACCAGTTCTCTCATGGGAAAAATCATTTCGAAATGCTTTGTCCGCCTGGACGCAATACATGAACTGTACATGCACTGTAAATGGGCTACACCGGATGTTTTCATCTTCAACAGTTTGAGTTATGTATCGATTTCAAATCCATGTTAATATTATGTGCTTTAGGCTTTTAGCATAACGGCTAAGTAGGTTTTATTTCTTATCCGACGACAGATCGGGTCACAAATTACGCAACAAAGTGGGGTATTTTACTTTAGAATTAAGCGAAAAGGGATATATCTATGTGTCTGATATAAATGTCAGTTTTATATGTGCGAAGGCTTTAAAATGACTTGTTATTGTTGTATAAAATATATTCTAAGAAATAAATAATATTTGACATGTGTGCGTGCGTCTGTATGTCCGTGGTCTGTATAGATGTACTTGAAACATTACCTGTTACGGGAGTGACAGTCTTGCCGTGTCTATTCTATGACGCGCGGTTTAGGGATTCATTCTATTTTTTCAAAGTTATATTCACAAAAGAATAGTTTTATAAATAATTTTCATTTCTCTCAAAAAAAGCCCCCCTCTCCCTTCTTTCAACCGCTGAAATCTTTGTCCGCACCTGAGTCGAGGATCTTATTACATGTCATATATTTTCTATATCGGTGGGTAGCCTAACTAAGAATTTGATATTTGCCGTTTTTTGGCAATAGATACTTTATTTTATGTTTTTCTAAGATCCGGATTCACATGTTTAATGTCTACAGTACAATTAAAAGTTTGGGGCCCTTACAAAATGACGAAATGTCTCGGCTGATCCTACGATGCCGGTGATTAAAAGCAAGTTTGGTATGCCGAAATTGTTGAACAGTCGATACGGATGTGTTCAGGTCGGCATATATACATTTATTAAATAACAGATATGCACCGCAAAAATTTGTCTCTTTCGACGTTGGTAATTTTGAGTACGTCCCTGGTAACGTCAGCTATGGACGCCGCCATCTTGGAAATCAACGCGACGTCACTTTGCATTACGCCCTATGGAGAAAATCATAAAAATGCGGATTTTATCGTTTTAGTAAAAAATAATGGAAAAATGAAAAAGATGCCTGGAGATATTAAATTTCCAGATACAAATATGCTATAAAGAGCAAAAATGCATGCAATGGCGACAAGAAACCAGTGGTCCAAAATTAGGTGGAACAGACTTTAGAAATCATCGAAACAACCTTTCTGACAAATTTCCAGGATATTTGGGCTGAAAATGTTACCTCTACAGTGTTAATAAGGTATTTCCATATTTGGGCTCTGTGACCTAGTTTTTGACCCAAGATGACCCATATTCGAACTTGAGCTAGAAACCATAGAAACAACCTTTCTGACAAATTTCCAGGATATTTGGGCTGAAAATGTAACCTCTAGAGTATTAACAAGGCTTTTCCATATTTGGGCTCTGTGACCTAGTTTTTGACCCCAGATGACCCATATTGAAACTTGAGCTAGAAATCATCGAAACAACCTTTCTGACAAATTTCCAGGATATTTGGACTGAAAATGGTACCTCTAGAGTGTTAACAAGGTTTTTCCATATTTGGGCTCTGTGACCTAGTTTTTGACCCCAGATGACCCATATTCGAACTTGAGCTAGAAATCATAGAAACAACCTTTCTGACAAATTTCCAGAATATTTGGGCTGAAAATGTAACATCTAGAGTGTTAACAAGGTTTTTCCACATTTGGGCTCTGTGACCTAGTTTTTGACCCAAGATGACCCATATTCGAACTTGAGCTAGAAATCATCAAAACAACCTTTCTGACAAATATCAAGGATATCTGGGCTGAAAATGTAACATCTAGAGTGTTAACAAGGTTTTTCCATATTTGGGCTCTGTGACCTAGTTTTTGACCCCAGATGACCCATATTCCAACTTGAGCTAGAAATCATAAAAACAACCTTTCTGACAAACTTCCAGGATATTTGGGCTGAAAATGTTACCTCTAGAGTGTTAACAAGGTTTTTCCATATTTGGGCTGTGTGACCTAGTTTTTGACCCCAGGTGACCCATATTAAAACTTGAGCTAGAAATCAACCAAACAACCTTTCTGACAAATTGCCAGGATATTTGGACTGAAACAGTAGCCTCTAGAGTGTTAACAAGATTTTTCTATTTTTGGGTCATGTGACCTAGTTTTTCATCCGAGATGACCCATATTCGAACTTGTCCGAGTAATTACTGGGACAAACATCCTGACCAAGTTTCGTGACAATTGAGGCAAAAATGTGACCACTAGAGTGTTAACGAACTAAATGTGGACGGACGACGGACGACGTCCGACGGACAATCATCGATCCTAATAGCTGACCCTGAGCCAGCTCAGGTGAGCTAAAAACCCGATACATCTGTCGATACATAAAGTGGGAGAATCCATTATAGAATTACCGCTTAAAATAGGGGTGTCGTTAGTATTCACGTCGTTAGTACATGCGCTTAAATTTAAACCTTTCTTTACGTCAAAATGTGGCAGATCATATGTACAACGTAAAAAGATTTCGGCGGATTTAAGATCACTAGTGATTGACAATTTAGTCAACATCTTTGAAGGAAATAAAGACTGTTGCTTGATGAAAATGACTTTGTTCCTTTCTTGCACAATACTTTCCAGTTTTTACAATTGATCACCAACGAAATGTTGCCCAAGACTGCTCAATCTGGTTCACAGGTTATATTCTAGACGGCAATTATGAAAAGTGCAAAGTTGTATTTTGATTATTAAAAAATGTTTGCACAATTGTTTTAGACTATTAATTTTCTTTATTTCCAAACAAGTTTCTTTGAAGGAATTGACTAGAGTTGGAAAGTGTCTTTAACCTCTAATGTCAATGCTTACGAATGTGTTTTTGAAACTTTAAAGTTTAATGGGTTTACAATACGATAATAAAAGTTAAAAAAATATTTCCCAGTTTGTTTGTAATCGTGCTTATTAGGTCCACTACACTCGGGAGAGGTATATCTGCGGTACGACCCGTGAACGTCATTACCAACTTAAGTTCCTTCGCTTTTAAGCTCGTTTTTTCAAAGAAAGTGGATCTATCCTACTCGCACCCTTGTTATGTTTTTTGTACCACCCTACTCATTACAAAACAATGGAGGTATTGCTATGAAACTTGCCATACTTGCTTACCATCATAAGTTCATAACATCCATCAACAGACGAGAGAAACATAACCCTGTCAAGGTTTTTGTCAAAATTAGGGCCGTTTTACGTATTGGGTCAAGTTTTGCGTACTACCCCAATTTATTTCAAAACCATAACAGATATTGCTTAAAAACTTGCCATACTTTAACCATCACTTCCATCTAAAGACAAGAGTGTAAGCCCCTTTTTTACTTTGAAAGTACATTGAATAGGGTTAAAATCCATTTATTAACTTAACCCTTTGAAATATTGCTAACATTACCACCATCTGTAGGCAAGAGATACACTAAGTCGTGAGGTTCGTGACACTTCAGTTTATCCCGAAAGATCAGAAAAGGAAAACCTCTGGGTTGTGCCGTAAAACCAATCTACATAACCAAAGTTTGAACCCGTAGACTCGAGGTTTCTTACGAGGTCGCACGAAGGTTTCTGAATTCCAAAATAAGAAAATGGAAAACACCATTATATTACCGTGTGATATATGTATTTGCAATTATTACAGTCCGTTGCAAAAATCCAAAGCAATCTGCAGTCGCTACAATCTGCCGAGATGTTCTCTATATGGGAGAAAATGCAATATGCATGTGCAGTATTCTTGCGTTGATTCAGGGACAGGGGTCATTTCTTTGTGAATGATTCAATGATATCTCTGGCTGATAATCTAAATCACTACCGCAAGTTCATGAGTATAGGTTGTATGATTATACATGCATTATGTTTTCGGAACTTTACGCTAGATCTTTTATCTAATGAAGTCATTTTTTTAAATAAAACCGAAAAGCACAGTTTCGGGAACATATTATCAAGCCGTGTTTGAAGTGTCTTCATGCGTATGACACTAATTGTACATGTATGTACAATTCAATACTTCAAGATATAACGAATAGTATTAGCTGCTAAATTTGCAGTACACCATCCTACCTAATTGATGATCATTGTGATAATTTTCCCATAAAAATGCCTTTTTCACATCGTCCTGTCCATGTTTTGTCAAAATGAGAAGAAATCTGACAAATATACCTGCCTACCGAAATCTTTTCTTGTTGAAAAGTGAAAATTATCTTCTGTGAAATCAACTTTTCCAACTAGACCGTAACAATGTACATGTCGTCAATGTGACCGCTATATTTACTATCGCGTGCAAATTTATTTCCAGTGTTGTTGGCTACCCACATCCATTATTATGATAATCATTAGTATAAAGTTCTATGACACATTAACTCACTTGCTGCGTGCAAGTTGTTGAAATCACAACAAATTCACGGAATTACTGTATGTATGTAATAACTTGTATATACGATTACAAATAAAACCGTGAAACAGAATAACTTTTGTACTCATTCGATCACATTCCGGGGAGCAGGATATGAAGGTGTCGGGAAAATGTCTGTGTCACTCTTTTTGTCACACCATGCCCGTAAAAATACATTTACAGATCTATTTAAATGTGTGCATTTTAAATTGATACCGTAAGGATGGGATTGTAATACATATATTATCGTCTGAAGTTAAATTCCAAATGTTCGAGATGTGCGGTCGTATTCTATTCAGTCATGGAAAGTCGGCTACCTTTATTTCCGTTTCAACTTTGTTACGAATTGTGTTAAACTAAACAGCATTGAGGTGTATTTACTTTGGATCAATAAGTATATGTTAGTGTTCATCCGAGATGTTCTATGGAAATTAGAAGTGTCGACGGGAGCGATAGCGACAGGAGACACTTCTAATTTCTATAGAACATTTTGGGATGAATACTAACATATTTAGTGGGCGGGTTTATTTGGCCTCATTAATATGCATGCAACACATTACGTCACTCGGTCTAGTGACAGGCGCTCCATGTAAACTTGTGACACAATCTATTGTACATGTGTGCTGTCAATTTAGCGTGTAAATCACAAAATGGCGGAACACGAGGTCAGTTTTGACATTCTTGACTCAGATTTTGATTTAAATGCACTGTTTTCGTCTTCGTGTTTTGACGAAATTTCCGATGAAAGCGATGGTACAACTAGTACACAACTTCTTACGATCAAAACTCAAGATCTGATACCTGGTATGTATCTTGCTTTTTTCCAATTGTTTGGATTAATTAAAAAATGGGATTTTCCTTACACAAGGTAAGATTTTTTGTAAGTAATAAAATGCTTCGGAACGTATTTGTTTTGCTTTCAACCGCTAGTCCCCAGTCAATATGTATTTTTGTTTACACATGTTTGCCCCTTTCACTCCTGGACTTGCGCAGTCACCAATAAAGGTCGAAGGTAAAGATAGGCGTTGGATCGCTGACGTCACACGCTTTAGACACGCCTTGCATACATAATTAAGTACTATGTGTGCATATTAAGTACTATGAAAATAAGCAGCCCGATTTTTATCAAGCAAACTGATTTACCCTCTCTACAGAAATTAACACTTGCGAAAACGGGAAAATACTGTATTTTCATTGGACGACAAATAAAGCTGCCCACTAATTAAAAATCTCACCTAACTCTTATAAGGTTTCTCACAATAGCAAAACGGCGATCTCTGTTTAGTGTTTGCCCTACATTTCTGTCCAATACTATGAAAAAAAGCAGCCCGATTTTTATCAAGCAAACTGATTTACCCTCTCTACAGAAATTAACACTTGCGAAAACGGGAAAATAATGTATTTTCATTGGACGACAAATAAAGCTGCCCACTAAATACACTAAGGTGTAGATATATTTAATAGAATACTTTTTTTTAAATAATGCAACTCACAATAGTACACTACTGACGTTGTATTTATCGATCGATACCTGGCTACTGAGATATAAAGTACACCCCTATTGTGAGTCGTTATTTTTAATAGAATCTTCCATTTAAAGTTGTATCGGATTTTAGCTAGTGTATAACGACGTCTCTATATGAAACTATACTATCGGGAAATGCTGCACACAAATTACCACGGCTGTACTTCGCTGGAAAGCCTCTGTCGGGTCAGAATGAATTCGCATCACAAAACGTAATAACCCCAAAAGTATATTGTTCGGTTCTGTTATGTTCCCTCTGGAACGGCTGTCTTTCGACAACGGTCCCAAAAACCGTCAATTGTGATACCTAAATATGAATTAGGAACCCTTACCCTAGCCCGAAGATGTTTTTGTCAGATCACAGTTCTTTTATACAATGTATATAACCTTGGACACTTACACAATAGCTGAAATTACGTAAGTTACGGACCTTGCCTTTATGTATATGTTAGTGTTCATCCGAGATGTTCTATGGAAATTAGAAGTGTCGACGGGAGCGATAGCGACAGGAGACACTTCTAATTTCTATAGAACATTTTAGGATGAATACTAACATATTTAGTGGGCGGGTTTATTTGGCCTCATTAATATGCATGCAACACATTACGTCACTCGGTCTAGTGACAGGCGCTCCATGTAAACTTGTGACACAATCTATTGTACATGTGTGCTGTCAATTTAGCGTGTAAATCACAAAATGGCGGAACACGAGGTCAGTTTTTGATAATAATTTGATAATAATTTTGATAGTTGTGGAACACGAGGTCAGTTGTTGATAATAATTTGATAATAATTTTGATAGTTGTGTTTATTTTGCTTTTTTCCAATTGTTTGGATTAATTAAAAAATCGGATTTTCCTTACACAAGGTAAGATTTTTTGTTAGTAATAAAATGCTTCGGAACGTATTTGTTTTGCTTTTAACCGCTAGTCCCCAGTCAATATGTATTTGTGTTTACACATGTTTGCCCCTTTCACTCCTGGACTTGCGCAGTCACCAATAAAGGTCGAAGGTAAAGATAGGCGTTGGATCGCTGACGTCACACGCTTTAGACACGCCTTGCATACATAATTAAGTACTATGTGTGCATATTAAGTACTATGAAAATAAGCAGCCCGATTTTTATCAAGCAAACTGATTTACCCTCTCTACAGAAATTAACACTTGCGAAAACGGGAAAATACTGTATTTTCATTGGACGACAAATAAAGCTGCCCACTAATTAAAAATCTCACCTAACTCTTATAAGGTTTCTCACAATAGCAAAACGGCGATCTCTGTTTAGTGTTTGCCCTACATTTCTGTCCAATGAAAATATCTAAAAATTTTAAATGGTGCCTGTCTATTTGCCATAAACTGACAGATTGTTCTATGTGTCACTCTGTCTTGATAGAGCGCGACTCTATAGACCTGTTTGTGCATGACGTCATAAAATGTAGTAAATAAAGACTAAATGTAGGGCAAACACTAAGTCAGTTAGAGGCTAAAATAGAGAAATTTATACAACATAGAAACCCAGTCGGTCGCTAGCGCTACCCTCCTTTTGGTTTCTATATTGCATAAATTTCTCTATTTAGCCTCTAACTATTACTTAAAAAGTAATATTTCAAAAAGTAAAACCACCTGTTGTTTATACAATAACAAAAAAAAACACCGTTTAATGCGATTTATCACACATTTCCGCTAGAGGCTGCGTTGCAATCTAGCACGACATTTCAATTACTTTTAAAATCACACATTGTACATATTCTGCCCGATATTTGTGTTGTGCTTTAGTTGATCATTTCCTGATTAAAATAGCAATTTACTCAACGCATTGTGTCCAAAAAAGTCTTTTATGTATGACGAATAACATTGGAACAATGACAGTCTGGTCACATGAACTTTATTAGTGTACAATAATATCTAATGTTGTAAATGAGGGTACATTTGACAAACTTCCAAAACCAGATTCTAAGAGGAATAGGATAGTTACTGTTATAACGATGCATGCATAAGTTAGTAAACCTACGTAAAGTACAAACACAAGCATACATGTACTTATAAGTACCATACCTTGAGGATATAAACAGCCACAGCACGAGATGACAATAACATACGAGTGTCGGCAAGATATACATGTATATTATTTCAAACAGTAAGGAGTAATACACACTGACATCTTGAATAGATCTTCAGCCATCTAGGATAACCTTTAAACTACTGATGCATGATAAATATTAGTTGGAAATACATGTATGTAGTTCCGTATCTACCAAATGTATTTTCGTCGTTGAAATATTTGTTATCGGACTGCCAAAAATGACTGCATTTGTTTTAACACAAAAAATAACATTTCATTATCAGTATGCTAATGCATTAGTTTGTTTTCGTTTTCGTATTTATCACAATAAACTATTTGAACCAATACCAACCAACGATATACGCCTGTGGCATTGTTACGACGGATGAGAGCATGGTGTTCCAGTATAATTTTAACGTTTGAAGTATGAGTTAGAGATCTAAGAGAACAGTACTTTGCCTTGGATTGAAACTGTGTGTTAGGGAAGATTACTCAAATATTCACGGAGTTCAAGTGTTACACGACCGTTCATTTTGCTTTCTAAAGCCGTTGGTAAGCTACAGTAAATCGCATTACAGCTTATTCCATAGCTTTCTGATCTAAAAATGAAAACTCTTATATCAAATCATGCAAGTGCTTGAATATAGCTGTCAGATAAGTGACATTACAACCTTACATGACTTACTGCAACAACCGAGTTTGTTAGCACTTTCAATAAGCATGTTATTGCATGTTTATAAAATGTTTATAATTGTACACCTCTTTATGTCATGTACCTACATGAAATGAGTGTAAATAAAGAATTGAAATAGAATCGAATAAGCCCAATACGATATACACGAAGTAAAAATGATATTTCATACATTATATAAGAATGGTCCAAATAGAATACGGAACAATCGTCATATAACAACGGTTGTAAACAAATCAACCACTTTATAAAGCAGATTAATGGTTAAGTATAGAATATGAATAGCGACCAATAACAATAAGAAGCAAATATAACAACAAAATATAGAGTTACAATTATTACTTTAAAAATCTGCAAAAATGTAGGATGTACAAAGTCCGACATGTACAGTACTGTAGTAACGACAAATTTAACAATATGAATAACAAATAGAATCAGTAAATTGAAATTATTTAACAACAGGTTACATACCATACTCTTGATAATTGTGACATCAGTAGGGGCGATGCTATTGTCTGTACGTGTATATATCAAGTTTACATTTTACATCTCAAAGTAAGATCTTTTTATACTAAATGACACTGCCTCTCTGTATCAAAGTACAATAAGACGTAACTTTCAAACTTATTTGCCCTCCTTAGGTTTACTCCCCTTCTCCGACAAAGTGATTTTCTCCGATCTAATGGCGAGTTTCTTTTATACACATAGTCTATCCTCCGACAGCTTAACCTACCTCTTGGCAATAAAATTACTAGTATAGGAAAACTCACGTTGGTCAATACAGTGGCAACTACGACATTTTTGTACGCAAATTAAATTACGTGTTATTTACGGTCGCTATTCATATTCTATACTTAGTCATTAATCTGCTTTATAAAGTGATTGATTTGTATACATGTATATTCCTAACGGCTCGGGTAATATAAGTGTAGGAGTAAAGATGTTTCGGAGGTACGTAAGAAATGAATTATTTTTCTTATTGACATGCATTATTTATTAGGTTACAGTCAGAAACAATGTGTAATAAATATTAAACATACAAGATAGTCGTCTACACAAATCTTTCATCTTTCTGTAATTCCATGTCGCGTACATGTGACTTATTGGACATAACTCATTGGATGCTCTAAAATCTTAAAGGGACATACCCTATAACTGAAGTGAAACTAAATAATCACCAAAACATAAATGATAGAATCTTTGGAAGTATTATAACTTAACCTAAAAGTTTCAGCTATGCATTCCCAGTCATTATCATTAAAATCACCGGCTTAAAATATACTGCAGTACCGTAAACCATTTAATAATATATGTAGAGTTGTTGTTGTACAATTAATGGGTGGATGCGATTTATTACAGAAAGCCTCTATATTGATTAATTGTGGTCAAATGAGGCATTTTTGCCATTAACATAATCACATGATTTATGTTTCGAGAATATAATCTGCTAGATGTAGGGAGTGCCTCTTTAAAGCAGACAACTTGTGCTATGCTTGTTTCATATATATGTAAACCGAAACAACGAATTACATAAATGTTACAGTATCAGACAGAAAATCATGACTAGGTTCTGCAATTATACATTATTTATAAGCACACATGTACTGCGAATAGACTTCTACTTAATTAGTGCCATCTGGTGGTAAAAAAACAGTGTCATGGTTACGATATCATCTTCACATGCTAATGTACGTATGTAATTTCTGATATCATGGAAATAACATCGTTTTCATTGGTCTAGGTTGAAGCTTCTCCACCTTATGTAGATCTATTCAATTATTAAAAAAAATCATCGAGTTAAAATCAAAACGAGCCTGGTGTTCTGTTTCTGAATGTTAAATTCTTTAAGCAGAAACATGCATAGACATTGTAGCAGAAACATGCATAGACATTGTAGCAGAAACATGCATATAGACATTGTAGCAGAAACATGCATAGACATTGTAGCAGAAACATGCATAGACATTGTAGCAGAAACATGCATAGACATTGTAGCAGAAACATGCATAGACATTGTAGCAGAAACATGCACAGACATTGTAGCAGAAACATGCACAGACATTGTAGCAGAAACATGCATAGACATTGTAGCAGAAACATGCATAGACATTGTAGCAGAAACATGCATAGACATTGTAGCAGAAACATGCATAGACATTGTAGCAGAAACATGCATAGACATTGTAGCAGAAACATGCATATAGACATTGTAGCAGAAAGGGTTGAATTGCATTATTTACGGTATTAAAAACGACAAAAAAACTGACTTTTTACTTAAGTCCTATTAAATATTTTGATAGTTTAGAGTCCCGGCCGGCTCTGGGATTTCTCCCTGGGTGAACTTGCCAAGAATTCTGACAGGCGCAGGTTGAAGAGACATATGCAAATGCAAATAACCTATGTATATAATCAGTGTTTCTAAATTCTGTATATAATTACTACCTTGATTAACCTGGTGACATATAGGCCCAACAGGCTGGGTGCTGTATTTGTCAGTTGTATATATGTACTTGTATAATTTGTTATTTTATGCACATGTCACAATAATAAACAACAATATCTATCTACAATGGAATCCGGGTACCAGACCCTACCTCTTTTACGAATAGACCGGTGTATTGCACCGATACACGTGAGACTATCTATGGGTTTATAACCAGTTCATTTCTATGATAGGAAACACTGAAAAGCGTTTTTGTAATTTTCACTGCCGCGGCTCTGATTTGAACAGGGGACCGCCGGATTGGTAGTCCTGAACGTTAACCACCCTACCACCGTGCCACTGTATTCATTTTCTTTTCTTTTCTGCTTTCTAGCAAAGCACTTTAAATTTCCGTTTTGATTTTTTCATAATTGTGTTTAATTAGGTATTGCAAACAAAACGTAATGATATAATTCATCTTGTCGAGTAGTAGTAACCCTGCAATAACATTAGTAAAATTAATATCAATATCTCATAAATAGAATTCGATAATATTTGTTTAGAGGAAATTGTTCGCGCTTGGGAAAACTGTTTGACTTCATGTATGAATGAGTGAGTGAGTGAGTGAGTGAGTGAGTGAGTGAGTGAGTGAGTGAGTGAGTGAGCGAGCCAGCCAGCCAGCCAGCGAGCCAGCAAGCCAGCCAGCAATAAGCCAGCCAGCCAGCAATAATCCAGCAATAAGTTAGTCAGTCAGTCAGTCAGTCGGCCGCAAGTGCCCTTCCCTGATACCAAGGGACAATAGTTTTGAATGTTTCCAAATACATACGTAAGATAACTGTTTAATTACCTCTTATTAACCTGTTTATATTTTATCTTATTAAAGCTCATTTTCAAATGTATTCAGGGTCCAAGTAAACTTCAGCCAGTCCGTTGCTATGGTAATTATCTTTGATTTTCTACGCATCTTACTGCACATGAAGCAGTTCCTTCAGGGCTGAAACAGTTTTCACACAAACAGTAGGAAAATGACGAATGACTAATTGTATAAAACATCGGGTAATAAACCCATTAGTGTTATTTCTCAGATACAGTTGCCAGTTCTTGATCCGTTTGGACTATGCTGTAAAATTGTTACATAATTACCCAATGAATACATTATTGATTTGAGAAATAAACTGATAAAATGTTTTCCTCCAGACATTTCCTTTGGGAATTGTTATCAATAATCAGTAACCTTGGAGAGTAAAAAGAGTTTGCATGTCTCTACAACATGCGATTAGCATCTCTACTACGTCTCTTTAATCTATTCTCTAAATGCCCCGTCTCAGTGTTTAGTTTCAATGTGAAAGTGTTCATCAGTATTCCATCACACATTTCCTCAGTGTTTAGTTTCAATGTGAAAGTGTTCATCAGTATTCCATCACACCTTTCCTCCTTTACTGTTTTATTGTTTATTACTCCTGAGGTATTTAACGTGTAACATGTGGAGCAACAGGTGTTGTTGTTGTTGTTGTTTGTGTTGTTGTTACTGATATGAACAACGTTTTGCGTTGTAACATAGTGCTGGTTTAAATTCCCAGTTGAACGTTTAAACTTTCCATTAAGTAAGTACTTGACCATAACTGATTGACAAAGTTATTCAATGTTAAATACTTGTTCAAAATGAGCATCTCACGTTTAAGACATACATTTATCAAAGCGAGGAAAATTACCAAAGTAACATGAAATTAATAGGAATTTGTAACACAGGTTTATTCATACTGATTATAATGCATAACAGCAGGCATCATTTTTAAATATGGAGATATGAATCTGTTTTGACATTACCCTTCTATATTGTAATTTCACGTCAATATAATAATTGTACAAATACATGAACTGTAATCATGACAAATAAAATTGCCTCAACTGTTGATAAAGGAAACATTTAAAAAAATGTAGTAATAGATTGTTTGTTTTTTTAGTGGTTAATACTAATGGAAGTGAAAAATGTATGTATGTAATTATGAATATTAAGAATTGATACGCCAAAAAAGGAGGGATGGTAAAGAGTTTTTATATGTCTGATAGAAGTGGTATACAATTGTACTACTTTCTTACATACATGAATTAGATAAGTGCTCTTTATTACTTAGCATGTTTTCATCATTGTATATTGCGGCATGTAATTTCTGACAGCAAGAAATAAAAGAATACATTTTGAACTGTAACGAAGGAATTATGAACATATTGTGTAGTGGTTTCATGTGAGATAAACACCTTAAGACTTTCAGAAAATATAAGTGCTGCCGCACCAGTTGCAAGGAAGTCGAAGAGAAGTTTGTTGTTATATCTAAGTTACCGGTATTAACATACATGTTCGGGGGTGGGGGCGGGGGGGGTAAGAAACACGAGGGATTTCATCATAACCTTAATACACTGCAGTAATCCTGAATATAAATTAACTGAAATATGTTCCCTGATGGGGGGGGGGGGGGGGGGGTTAAATAAAATATTTTTTAAGAAACAAGGGGGATTTTATCATAACCTTAATACACTCGCAATATTAGAACAGTATGTTCACACAAATATATGTTCCCTGATAGGGTAGGACGGAGTACGTCGTAAATAACATCACTTTTTTCTGCGATATATAAAAGAATTGTCCTTTGCATAGAACTCTGTATATCTGTGTACATTTGTCGTCTGCTACGATAACGTCAGTATAACAGATCGGTGTTTTTGTGACGTCATTTCCGATTCACAGATACCACAGCAGCTATTTTGTTAACAGACGTACTGAGTAACAAAGCAAATTGAAAAGCAAATTAAATGGCGTCGCAAGAAAGTGCCGATACACGGACGATAAACAGTTTTTGTGTGAATCTTTGAATGACGCCTACACAGGCAACTAGTTCGCTGACCTAAGACAGAATTATCAAAAATGCATAAACAATTTGGAGAGGGACGAGAATCCATCGCAGACGATAAGCGTGTAAGAAGATAGTCAGTACGTTGGTAACGTCTATCGTGAAAATCATTGAAGAGAGACAGAGATTATCATTCTTGCATAGAGAGCACATCACATCATACAGGGAACCGATGAATCTTGACATTTGACCAAAAGACAAAGCGACACCGGCAGTGTGTGGAAGCGGGCAATTAATTTATTTTCGATTTCGAAGTTCTTACATGTATTACTTAGATTAATCGCTCCTGCGACTCATTCTAGATGAAAGCAACAATCTCGAAGAGAGAAGCAATGTGGAAACACAACTGCCGTAGCACTGGTTGGGGGTCAAACCCGGCACCTTCCGATCCTGAGGTGAAAGTGCTTCTATTGCACCACTACAACTCCACTAGCGGATGATGGCTATTTCAAGAAGTCACGAACATTTGTATCGGCTTTGAACGTCGTTTTCACGAGATACTCCGGCGAAACAGAGATGTACATTTTCAATAATGTGCTATGTAATTTTAAGATCCTTCCATGCATGACAGAGTAACCATGCATACAGTATTCCATTACATTAAACACTATGTATGACCTTGACCTTTGAGGTAGGGACTTGGGTCTTGCACGCGACACATCCGCTTGATGTGCTAGACATTTGTGCCAAGTTATTTTAAAATCCTTCAAAGCTTGATAAAGTTATAGTCCGGACACAAATGTATGCATATATACAGGATTCCATTACCTATAAATTCTAAGTGTGACCTTGACCTTTGTGGTAGGGATGTGGGTCTTGCACGCGACACGTCGTCTTGATGTGCTAGACATTTGTGCCAAATTATTTTAAAATCCTTTAATGCATGACAAAGTTACAGTCCGGACACGAATGTGTGCATATATGCATATATAGAGGAATCCATTACCTTCAAACTCTAAGTATGACCTTGACCTTTGAGCTAGGGACGTGGGTCTTGCACGCGACACGTCGTCTTGATGTGCTAGACATTTGTGCCAAGTTATTTTAAAATCCTTTAATGCATGACAAAGTAACAGTCCGGACACGAATGTGTGCATATGTGCATAGACAGAGGAATCCATTACCTTCAAACTCTAAGTATGACCTTGACCTTTGAGCTAGGGACGTGGGTCTTGCACGCGACACGTCGTCTTGATGTGCTAGACATTTGTGCCAAGTTATTTTAAAATCCTTCAATGCATGACAAAGTTACAGTCCGCACACGAATGTGTGCATATATAGAGGATTCCATAACCTTTTTACTCCAAGTGTGACCTCGACCTTTTAGGTAGGGTTGTGGGTCTTGCACGCGACACGTCGTCTTGATGTGCTTGACATGTGTGCCAAGTTATTTTAAAATCCTTCAGTGCATGACAGAGTTACAGTCCGGACACGAATTTGCAAGTGGGGACGCACAGACGGACGGTCAGACAGACGGACGGTGCGATTTTAATATGCCACCCTTCGGGGGCATAAAAAGTCTATTATCATCCCTAGTACGTGCTCATACTTTGTAGATTAAGAGTGACAACTCGTTCTGTAATATTTATCAAGTTATATTAAGATTTCCTGGTCTGTTTTCATCACAATGTATACTTTGTTATTGCTGAAAAATATATACCATCAGATTAGTAGTCACTAACAATCATTCACCGTCAGGGACAAGTGCAAAGTATAAGATTCACAGACGCGTGGGTTTAGTAGAGCGAATATGGCCCAAAAGTGTATCTTGTAATCATTTTCTTTGCATATTCGCATGCTATGAGTAACCCCACATACATACGCACATTATGCAGCGAACACATTTCAAAAATGTCATTTTTTACGATATGTCATTTTTCACTATATAAAATGAAAGATAACATTTTTGAAATGTGTTCGCTGAGTGACTAAACTTGTTCAGTATGTTTACGTGGGGTTTGTCATAGCATGTGAATATGCGAAGAAAATGATAACAAGATACACTTCTGGGCCAGAATCATCGCTCTACTAAACCCAAGCGTCTGTGACATGATCTCAAGTGCTAAGAAAGAACTTACGGCTCTTAAAAGATATAACTATTATAAGATATAAAGATTCCGTTTGTAAGCCTGTTTTAGATCCCATTATACCTCAATGACACATCCTTAACTTAGGAGTGTCATCAAAGAGAAATATCCAGATTCTCCCAGTAACACAAATGTAACATTCATTAAGAAATATAAATTAGTAGTACCAATTATGTATTTGAGCACGGACTCGAAACCAGTCAAAGCAAGTATTATTCATTTGCGAAGTGAGGTTTGCTAAAAATATACATAAGCTCATAAACAGACCTTCTGATTATTATTATGGAAATCAAGTTCATATTACTTGAGCATGATTTTGTGCTGAGCATGAGATTGTGCTCAAGAAACGTTTATAAGCACGGGGCCAGGTAAATTCGAGTTTACTTTGTGAAAATTAGAAATGCATTAACTGCGGTCGTGATCTCGCTTACAGCTCGATTGAAATGGACTTTAAAAAGAAACAAATGAACCAAGTATTTTCCAAACACCTTCAAAATGGTTATTATTTTATATCCGTTTTAGAGTAAATATAGCACTGTGTAATGTAAAAAGACAGAAAGCTCGAGAAGGTGTGAGAGAAAAGAAAATGTGCCAGAAAATGTACTCGTTCTAGGGTGTTTGTTATGTAAAATGTTAAAATGTAGAATTTGATTGCGGAGATATACCGTTTTATGTCTTTATGAATTTCTTTTAAATCAATGTTTTTCAATACAAAACTTGAAATACTAAGATGATTGAAAACTGGTCATTTGTTGTTATTTTTTCATCACATGAAATATAATTACAAAGCTCTGCAATGAAATTTTAAATAAATCAAAATCATATTAAGTGGATGTCTTTGTATGGTTAATATTTCTCATTAAACGCACAATAAGTTTAATATCTAAATCAAATAACGTCATTAGAAAATCCCTTGATAGTAGATATCTCATGATCAATTATGATCCGTAAATAGAACAGATCGTTGGTAAACACATTTCCAGTGGAATCTACAAATATATGACACAACTTAAACAACTGCCAGGAAAACTTAATGTTGTGTAGTAACTACCGTTTCGTTAAATGTGCTGTTAGAAATAAGACTGGATTCGTGTCTGGAAATGTGAATCACTGGGCTGTGTATCCGGACGCGTCAGTGCAGTCGTATCATCACAATAATCCCCATTTGTCAACAAATGAGATATAAATGATGCAAAATTATATCTAAATTTATCTAACTCATTTACGAATCCATTGCTTGTAATAATTGACGATTAGCTTCTAAAATTAGTCAAAGGAAATCAATATCTAAGCACGTAAAAGTTCAATTATTCGGAAGCTACTAGTAGATAACATCTGACGAAAGCACCAGACATTATGTACAATTTCATGAATCACATAATGTCTGCATCGCAAACTATGGCACACAAATATTTACAAAATTCAAATAGGAAATTGAACAACACAGAATGAGACTGCTAAGAAAATGTCTTCAATTTCAGTTTACATAAAAAACTTAAAGAAATGTAATTCAATATAAAGCACAATAGATCTAGAATATCTAACCTATGATATAGCGATGAAAGAAAAGTAATCCGCATAGTCATGTTAGGACGCGCGTTGAATCATAACATGGATTGGATGTAGATGTTTGGGACTGTTAACGTAAACGACGCTAGATTTTGTTCACCGAATCAAATTTGGAATTCTTTTGGACTGTCACATAGTACAAATACTAAGTCGGTGATTGGTTATTTTTCATATGGTGTGAAATAATATCTAAAATTGGCTATAATGAATGTGATATTGTCAAATGAACTAATAGCCTCAAATGGTATCGGTAAACCCTAGCAGTGATATCGTCTTCGCGAGTATGTTTCTATTATTGCTTAAATGTTGCTTTATCAGTTTGGATACACAATGACAATAACTTCTAGATTTATCTTTCTGGTTACTTTAAATCGGATGTTTGCGTGTGCAAATGTCTGCATAACTATAGGTAAGTTTGCATTATTATTGTCGGTGTATATGTTCTTAGGTATTGACAGAGAATACCTTTATCGTCGTTCGGGTAATATGAGCACACATATATGTTTGGCCCGCAATTTGATAAAAAAAATTGGTATATGGCACGCAAGATATTGTTAGGAAAGAATTTACATAAACTTTAAGATTCCTTCTCAATCCTAATAGTCATGTTTGTTGTAAATAGTATGAACCATATGCAATAAATATTGTTTAAACTAAACTAAGATATTGTTTGAAAAAAATCAAAGTACTAATAAGAATTACACAAACTTATTATACAATAAGTATAAACTATTTAAACAGCCACAAGTCGGCCATCTTGAATCCGATGAAAACGTTTGAAAGTACTCGGTACTGTAGGCTACATTCAATTTAAAGTTTAGTGAAATTCGATAATTGGCAATCACGAATTTGATGTTTAGAAATCAAATAGTGCTGCCAGTCACCTATATTGAGTCCGATCATACATAATGACGATTTTCGCATCTCCGCGTGGTATTGAAACCACCCAAAAAGGGTATACTGACAAGAACAATCTGAAACAAACTCATAATATATAATACATGTACAGACGAACAGC
Organism: Saxidomus purpurata; assembly: GCA_022818135.1. Lineage (NCBI taxonomy): Eukaryota > Metazoa > Mollusca > Bivalvia > Venerida > Veneridae > Saxidomus > Saxidomus purpurata. The sequence continues at coordinate 44,153,892 of JAFMSR010000015.1, forward strand.
GATCTTTTCGAACTCTTTCGTACCATCCAGTGTTGATTTATGGAATGCTCTACCAGAAGATATTAGGAATGCTCCAACCTTATCTTCTTTTAAAAATAGACTTAAAAGAACTTTATTCAAACAAATTGAAACACCGTCATTTTATTTTAAAGGCACGAGAATCTTAACTGTTTATCACACTCGTTTAAGAAATGGTTGCAGTAACTTAAATGCAGACTTGTTTAATAACCACTTAAGAGAAAATGCAACTTGCGACTGTAAAAAAGGAATTGAAAATGCAGAACATTATTTTTTCCAATGTACACTGTTTTTAAACCAAAGAATAGTACTTTTTAGAGAAACACGACGTTATCATCCATTAAGCGTAAATTCGTTGCTTAGAGGGAAAGAAGTACTCTCAGAAGAAGAAAATTTAAAGATTTTTATATCAGTTCAAAAGTTTATACATGACACTCGAAGGTTTTAGCGCGAAACAGTACTTTAATTTTGTAGGTTTTCGGGTCGCACACTGGGCACGGGCATCGCGAGCATAATTATGTGATACAACGTTTTTTTTTTATTTTCATCCAGTAACATTATAATGATACATTGTAAATGTTTATATATGTAGCCACAATGCTTCTTTGTAATTATTATATATTGGGGAGGGCCGTTTTATAATGTGGCAAGCACTTGTGGCCCAAACCATTTGCTATGTATATTATTGGCAATAAATTATGTTTAAACTAATACATGTACATTGTACTAGAATTTAGCGGCAGGACGAAAACAGTTATCGACGTAAGACATCAGCTTTGAACAGTTAACAAACGAAAGAAACACGCCAGAAAAATCACTTTATTAAAGGGACATGCATGTCCCTATAACTGGTGTCAGACTAAATAACTTCCAAAACATAAATGATAGAATCTTTGGAAGTATCATAACTTAGCCTAAAAGTTTCAGCTATGCATTCTAGTCATAATCGATAAAATCAGCGGAGTGTTTGAAATATGCCACAGTACCTGAAACCATTCAATTATCTATGTACATGTAGAGTTGTTTTATTACGCGCCGCCAGGAGGCGGTGCGTATATTGGAATGCAGTAAGTAAAATTTCCATGGGGTGACGTAACTACTTTTAGACTGTAGAATGATTTCACAGTGTGTCTTTGTAACAAGCGGTCTTTTGATTTCAGATCGCGAACCAGTCTAAATTTTACGGAAATAGCCGAGTCTAAATTTTACGGAAATAGCCGATTTTAAACGAATGACTACGAACGACTGAGATTCTGCCGACGGGTAGCGGCTGAAGATAGTCTTTTAAACCGACTTTGAATTTTTTTTCCAACAGATATTTGAATATACTTTACGAAACTACCAAGTTTATGATGTGTCCACTTCTTATTTAAAGTGTCTGGGAAGTTAAATTCGTTTCTAAGTTGTACCGCCATTCCGAAACAAACGTCTGTATTGGTAAATAACGAAGTTATACGCTATTAAACTCGATACCTCGGCAGCGCAGTGTATCCCCGCTTGGCACGCGGGAGATCAGAGATCGAAACCTCGCCGGAGTGGAATTAACTTTATTTATTTTATATAGTGGGGAACAAATTAATTTATATCTTGGAAATAATTTTTCTTTCGTACAAGAATAATATAAATTGAAGCAAATTTATATGTTAGAATTCTAGACTTAGGAAAATAAAAAAATATATTATTTCAATGATTTGTAATTCAATAATGTGACAGCAGCCAATTTCCATACAGAGGAAACAATGCCTATAGACTTGAAGTAGAATCACCCTTTTCTAGCATTAAACATTAACAAATGGTCAGCCTTATACAAAATTAGAGTGCAAAAAGATTAGGTTTGGTTAATCACCATACATTAAATCCAACATTACTAATTATCGCAACCCCCACTCCATTTGGCGGCGTTCAAACATTTGACTTGTACAATTAATGGGTGGATGCAATTTATTACAGAAGTCCTCTATGTTGATTAATTGTGGTAAAATTGGGCATTTTTCGCAAAAGGTCCTTTCAAATTGTATTTATTAATCATTTTACGATCATTGAATTCATCACTTATGTTTCGAGAATATAATCGGCTAGATGTAGGGTCCCTTTAAAGGGACATACCCTATAACTGATGACAAATTAAATAACTACAAAACATAAATAATAGAATCTTTGGAATTGTTATCACCTAACCTAAAAGTTTCAGCTATGCATTCCCAGTCATTATCGATAAAATCAGCGGTTTATAATATACTGCAGTACCGTAAATCATTCAATAATCTATAAAGAGTTGTTGTTGTACAATTAATGGGTGGATGCGTTTTATTACAAAAAGCCTGAATGTTGTTATATGAAATATATGTAACTTAAAGCATGGCTAACTACTTTCACTCTGAGAGTAGCCTGGTACAGACGTATCATTTGAGAGTATTTGATGTTTTTCCATCTCTTCTCTGCAGAACGTATTTATCTTCCATCTTTGTGTTGATAAAAGATATCAGTGTTATAGTCTGGATAGCCAATGTGTACGTTCTGACATTAAGAATTCTGAATCATCTTGATTGGTAATTTGATATCCATTAGAAGTTGAATATTCTATCACTATTACTTAGTGTTCTTGCCAGACAGTATGTATCACCGGGATTATTGGAGATTGCCTTTAGACAAATTAAACTATGAATAGTCATTTGTCATAATTACATATTATGCCTGTCGGCAGTGATAGCACATAAATTGATGACAACAAACATTGGGGATTAATTATTTTATCATCCTTGTGTGGCAATACTTGCATGTGTTTAATACAATACAATATTTATTTATTGTCGGATAGGGTTTAAACATGTATAGCTTTTGACCGACTTAATAGCACATATACAATTCAAACAAATAACAAGATATAATAATTATTAGGATTACAAGTACAAATGTATACATAGAAGTGAGATATATCTTTCACCTGATGCAGACACGAATACATTCATTAATAGGTAATAAGAATATCACACTATAATAAACGAAACATATGCATATGCAGTGTAAAAACTAAGTTGTGGGTGCTCATCTTGACCTAGGCCTATATGATCACAAAAGTGCGCCTGATAAGTGTAATTTAATGATAAACACATCGACCAATGTGACTCCTTTGGTTTAAACAATATTTTATTCAATACATTGCATATACAATATGTCACATTTATGATAGACTTTAAGGATCGAGTAGAAAGCTTCAAGCTTATTTAAAACTCTCTCCCTAATAATGATATACATGTATAACATAAGTTTGGTAACAACAAATTCATCAAATAGAGTGTGCTTGCAGTTTATTTATATCAACCGTTAATTTTTCAAGACATAATGAGTAAATTTTTAAATGCGGTTCTAATTAAGGTATACATAATGAGACACTGTCAGTTTGTTTAGTTCATTAATTTACATATCGACTAAATATATACCCAATTGTTTTGCTAATTGTACAAAAGAATTCATAGGTATGTGTTATTATAATTGAGAGTTGTAAGAGCTTATAGGATAGCGAAGAGTGTGATATAGATCAGGTAGACTAAAGAAAGATATGTTAGAATGAAGGTACATGGTCACATACGCTACTGGGATTTGATAGTACTTTTTTCTCCGGTACTCATAGATATTTCCTTGTGGATTCATTTGTTAACAGGTTAGTATACATGACACTCATTAGACTGGTAAGTATTTTAAAGCGCTTTATTTCTTGAGTAGTTTAGATGATGTCATGTATCAAATGTCTTTGTGTTTCTTATGAAAGTTTGCACGTGTATAAAAATTAATGCATTTTCTTCTTCGGTTAAGTCTCTGTTTCTGTATAAAGTAGTTGATAGTGTGATAGGAGAGAAATCATTTATGTTGTGAGTTCGGTGCGAGCTCGTTGGTATAAGGGACGAGTAAAAAGATAATGATATGTATTTTCAATGTCACCACATTCACATCGAGGGCTGTCCACAATGTTTTTGGAGAACAGATGTTCTTTGAGAGAACTATAATGTGTTCTGAGTCTGATGTGTAATATTTGATATTTGCGTTCTCCAACATAGTAATAGGGTGGAACTTTCACTATATTTGAATTTAATGTGCGTTTGTTAGAGATTCACCTAGCAGGGATTACTTTTATTTACACTGTCCTGTGACTTTGGAACATGGTGGGGGTAAGAGTGAGGTTGGGTGCGCACCATAAACCGGTTTAAGCTCCCCAGTGGTGTTTTTGCCACTGACCGTTCCAAGGCGGTGCCCCACTGTGTTCCTTTAATTGTTCGTTTTGTCCTCGTATGTTTGCTTTGTGTGCTGGTGTGTGTTGGTGGTGGTGTGTATGTGTGTGTGTGCATGGTTGTGTGTGTGTGTGTCGTGTGTGTGTGCGTGTGCGTGTGTGTGTGTGTGTTGGTGGTGTGCGCTTCTGGGTGCTGTGGGGTTCGTTTTGGGGGGGCTGCGTTTTTGGTACGTGGCATTCCCTGTTTGATATTATTTTTGTTTTTTTGAAGCTGTCAATAGTTGCGGAGTTTCTTTGATCCGACGTGAATTGGTTCCACGCGTTAACTACTGATGGCAAGAAAGAGTTTGCAAAGAGTTGAGTATGACATGGGATTCCGCTCGAAGCATTGGCATTTCTGAGATTATAATTTGTTGTTTGTCCTACACAATCAGGTACAAGAGAAGAAAGATATTCAGGAGTAAAATTGTATTTCATTTTGTAGAACAATGTCAATTTGTGTTTTTGTCTTCCGATTTTGAGAGGTTCAAACCTCGTTTCTTTGTATAAATTGTCAAAGGAAACAAGTTTAGTTGCACCAGTTATAATCCGACAAGCTTCTTGTTGAATTTTCTCTAATTCAAACTCGTCATGTTGTGTAATGTTCAGAATATTCTAAGAGAGGTCGAATAAATGAAATATATATAGTTTCAAGGGACTTTCTATCTAATCAGAATATTCTAAGAGAGGTCGAATAAATGAAATATATATAGTTTCAAGGGACTTTCTATCTAGAATGAATTTAAGATTCCTCAACATATTGATGCGTTGCCAGGCTTTAGTTTTAATAGTCTCGATGTGTTCATGCCAGCCTCTATCACTAGCAAATGTCACCCCTAGGTGCTTGTGATTAAGAACTTCTGATATCTGTACACCATTCGTGGAGAGAGGAGGATGATGCGGCTTGTGGATCTTGTGTGAAATCAGCATGGATTGGGTTTTATTTGGGTTGAAGTCAACCAGCCATCTTTCTGCCCATTCTGATATTTTTTGCAAATCAGTATTCAGGGATGCCGCAGCAAGCAACGGGTCGTCAACAAGAATATAGAGGCTAGTATCATCAGCAAAAAGACGAATGATAGAACCAGTGTCGTGTACGATGTCATTTATATAGATTATAAAGAGTAGAGGACCAAGAATCGAACCTTGAGGAACACCTGCATTTATAGAAACTATTTTAGAAGAAGCACCAGATAGAACTACCCTTTGCATTCTACCGGACAGGTAATCACGAAACCAATCCAATAATTCACCTGATATGCCAGTTGCTTTCAATTTATGTAACAACCCCCCGATGCCATACCCGATCGAACGCCATGGATATGTCACAGAAAACTGCTCTCACTTCTTTGCCTTCATCGAGTGCTTGGCAGAAAGTGTTGTAGATGGAGACAAGTTGATTTGTTGTAGAGTCATTAGGTACGAAGTCTGATTGTAGAGTAGTGATAGTATTATTTGTATGAAAGAAGTTAAAGACGTGTTTGTGAATAATTTTTTCTAGTACCTTGCTAATGGTGCTAAGGAGTGAAACTGGTCTGTAATTAGATACAATATGAGGATCATCTCTCTTGTAAACGGCGCAAACATGTGCTAGTTTCCATTGTGTTGGGATTTTACCGGTGCTAAGGGATTTATTGAAAAGACTGCATAGCAGAATTGCCAGCTCCTGTGAAAGCTCCTTCAAAACTTTATTATTAACGTTGTCCGGTCCTGCAGCTTTACCTACGGTCAATGACTTCAGTATAAGTTTAACTTCATCAGTAGTTATGCTGCTGTTGTTCAAAAGAGGAGAATTTGGGTCAATTTGTATCTGGAAGGTGTTTGTTGTGATCAATGAGTTGAGTTTGTGCTTGAAAGAAAGTGTTTAGAAGATCTGCTTTAGAAGATCTGCTTTCTCATTTTCATCAAAAATCAAGTTTCCATTATCATTTAAATGTTGTATTCCTGAACTGGTTCTTATTGGTGAAATAAACCTTTTTAGTATCTTCCAGTAGTCAGTGGTGGTAAGGTTTCTCTTTTTGACTTTGTCCGCAAGCTTTTGAGAAAGGTGTATTCTTGCATTTCTTAATAGGTGTGTCGTTTTGTTTCTTAGTTGTCTGTATGTATTCCAGTGTTGTTGGCTTTGTGTTCTTTTTGCTCTATCATATGCTCTTTTCCGTTTTCTTATGAAGTTTCTAATTTCATTATGCATGCAAGGCGGGTCTGATTGTCGTATTGTTACTGTTTTGTTCGGAATGTATATTTCGAACATGTCGAGAATTTTTTTAGTGATGTTATGTGCATAGATGTCAATGTCATTGTGATATGCTATATTCCAGTCAAACTGTGACGCCTTGTGTCTAAGACTATTATAGTCACCATCCTTATATTTCCATATCTTTCGTTTATAAGTCTTGAATTTCGGTTTTGTACATTCAATACAGCATATTACTGGGCAATGATAGCGAATATTTTGATCCAGAAAAGGTTCACATACATCTGATTTTTTGTCACACATGTTGATGATAGTAGAAACAGATCGAGGATAGACTGAGATGATTCAGTGTAATGTGTAGGTTCATTTATGATTTGTCTCATGTTGTATTGTATTGCTATGCCGTTGATTTGTGTACTTGTTGCAGCTTTGAGCATGTCTAAGTTAAAATCACCAGTAACGAGGATATCAGGAATGTTAGTGTCATAGGCAAGTCCAATAGAGCTTTCTATGTTAGACAGAACTGTAGGAGACGCATTTAGTGGTCTGTAGAACGTACCATAAAGAATGCGTTTATTTTTTATTTGGAGTTCCAACCACACACACTCGACTCCTTTAACCTCTAGATTGAGTCTTCTTACAGCCGGTTAGGGACTCCTTTAAGGTAACCAATGACAACACTCTGCTATCATGAAATCTTTTAGCACAAACACGTTTCATTCCGGTTGCGTTTTTCATTTCAACAGGAATGGAAGCCTTTTTTATTACTTGAACACGTTTTAAGGGCAATATTGAAATAACAAGTACTGGAACATATTATGTTAACAGTTAAATATTTGTAAGCCTACGGCGCAATATTTCATATAAAACAGTCAATTATACTATGATTGTTGTTTACAAAGAGTATTATATAGTACATACATGTATAATGGAGAACGTGAATACTTATTAAACACTAATATTTTAATCAAGTCCTATGCGATCACGCATCACACTGGCTTCATCCGTTTTATACTTATGTCTCATTATGTTGTATTGAATACGCCGTTCATAACAGAAACAGTACATTCTAAATTGGTTAATTACCCGTCCTGAATCGAAGTCACGGACCTTGACAAAGAAAAGGTTCAACGGCTAATGGCTATATTCAAAAACTATTTTCGACTCGAACTCCGCCAAGAAGGGTCCTTTACTTGCCAATTATTGGTTAACACATTATTGAAGTTAATTACATTTGTTTGATGTATTGCGTTAAGTAATCACCATAGGGGTCCGTATTTTGACTCGTGAAATCAGACTATAATTATAGACAAGGTATGTTTCTTGAATATAGCCAATTACTCACCACCATTTACAAATAGCACTGAATTTGTTTCTAAATTAACAGTTATTCTCCTAAATCTTTCGACAACCGACAGCTGGAATACTTTTCTACAAAAAACAAAAACACTTGCGAATTCCCTGGAATAATTCTGCCTAGAAGCTGCCATTTTATTTGACGCCAAGTGGTGCGGAGATGTTAAAAGCCATTTGTTTGGACAAGCGATTATACTACGTAGTATTCCCAATACTACGTCAATACATCTGCCAATGAAATTTATCGTTTCAAACAGCGTCACGTGGCAAATAAAATGTCAGCCGTCATATGAAATAATTTCTTAGCTACAAAATCAACGAATTCTCAAGTGTTTCGTCGTTGTTGAAGATCCAAAGTATAAGCTAGTGATATTTTATAACATGTTTAAGAAGCATGCGCCACTAATTTTACCGTATTTCGGATTTAAACTACATTTTAGTCTTGAAAATCGGATGTACGAGCCCTTTTCAATGCTGCAGATTCACGTCTCTATGGCAGCCAGGCTGCAAAAGTCATTGACAATTAGGTTTTGTAGAAAAATGTTTCAGCTCTCAGTTGTAGATAGAAGTAGGAGAATAACTGTTAATTTAGAAAAAATACAGAGCTTTTTTGTAAATGGAGGTGAGTAATGGGCTATATTCAGAAACATTCTTTGTTTATGATTATAGTCTGTGGGTTTTACGAGTCGAAAAAGTGACCCCTGTGTTAGTCACTGGCAAATCAGATCTGCCCAACGGTCTTTTCCTCTGGCCTGTTTCGTCGGGCCCTTAAGGGTGTTTCTCTTGGTGCTCTGCCTTCTGCAAAGGCATTGAGTACATACGTTTTTTGGTTCTCAAGGTTTGCTTTTTATATATTTATACACGAGTATTTTTGTGTTTTACATACCATGCCTTATGTTTCCATTGCGTGTGTTAGAGATTCACCTAGATTTACACTGTCCTGTGACTTTGGAACATGGTGGGGGTAAGAGTGAGGTTGGGTGCGCACCATAAACCGGTTTAAGCTCCCCAGTGGTGTTTTTGCCACTGACCGTTCCAAGGCGGTGCCCCACTGTGTTCCTTTAATTGTTCGTTTTGTCCTCGTGTGTTTGCTTTGTATGTTATTGTGTGTTGGTAGTGTATGTGTGTGTGTGTACATGATTGTGTGTGTGTGTGTGTGCGTTTGTGTGTGTGTGTGTGTTGGTGGTGTGCACTTCTGGGTGCTGTGGGGCTCGTTTTGGGGAGGCTGCGTTTTTGGTACGTGGTATTCCCTGTTTGATATTATTTTTGTTTTTGAGTCGAGAAACGTTTTTGAATGTAACCATAAATCCACTTTGTTAGAGCTTTACAGGCACATGGGAGGGTCAATACGAAAACAATATATATATTTCAAACAATTGACCCTGTACGACGGTCAGCACGTATATGTTTCAGCTAAAAATCCGATTCTACTTGACTGACATATTTGTTGCTAATGCTAACATTGAAATTTGCTATATACGTGTGTGTATATCAATAATCTATCCTCATTAAGGAGCGAGTTTATAATAAGCCTAGAGATTTCTACTCAACCCTTTATACTGTTGTATGTTAGTATGTATTACATGTGATTTTTCAATAAAATATTGTTAAAAACAAATCTGTCATCTGACAAGCTATTAGCAAATTAAAAAAATAATCGAAACTCATCTTTCACGATGACACTAATGAAACAAGTTGGCTGCTCAAAAAGCACCCAATCGGTTATGTCGCATGAGTAGCATATAATTTTTTATGAACATAACAAGAGAGCCTTATAACATCACCTGAGAACAAAAACGTGTTTCGCATTAAAACCCCTCAATACTGCCAGTCACGTGGTTAATCTGTAATATCTGCAAGTCGACAACTTGCAATACTACCCTAATCAAATAAGCGAAAACTAAATAATAGACGATTGGTATTTATATATTTCTGTAGAACAGAATTTCTGAACTGCGCAGTAAATCTAAACTAAAGCTAGATGTTTTATTGAAGCCTCTATAGATTTAGTTTAAAAAGCGCTCGGAGGAGAGAAGCTTTGGTGATTGACTAGATAGAAATTCGTCTCTGTATTGGATGATGCCCAATGAATTAGTACATTTGTAATACGATACTGAAACTTTACATGTGTACAAGACATTACAATATGATCACTTCTCAAAACCTTTTTTAGCTCACCTGAGCTGGCTCAGGGTGAGCTATTAGGATCGATGAATGTCCGTCGTCCGTCCACACTTAGTTCGTTAACACTCTAGTGGTCACATTTTTGCCTCAATTGTCACGAAACTTGGTCAGGATGTTTGTCCCAGTAATTACTCGGACAAGTTCGAATATGGGTCATCTCGGATGAAAAACAAGGTCACATGACCCAAAAATAGAAAAATCTTGTTAAGGCTCTAGATGCTACTGTTTCAGTCCAAATATCCTGGCAATTTGTCAGAGGTTGGGGTCTGCTCAGTTTATTGGGTCACCTGGGTTCAAAAACTAGGTCACACAGCCCATATATGGAAAAACCTTGTTAACACTCTAGTGGTAACATTTTCAGCCCAAATATCCTGGAAATTTGTCAGAAAGGTTGTTTTGATGATTTCTAGCTCAAGTTCGAATATGGGTCATCTGGGGTCAAAAACTAGGCCGTCACACAGCCTGAATATGGAAAAACCTTGTTAACACTCTAGAGGTAACATTTTCAGCCCAAATATCCGGGAAATATGTCAGAAAGGTTGTTTTGATGATTTCTAGCCCAGGTTCGAATATGGGTCATCTGGGGTCAAAAACTAGGTCATAGAGCCCAAATATGGAAAAACCTTGTTAACACTCTAGATGTTACATTTTCAGCCCAGATATCCTGGAAATTTGTCAGAAATGTTGTTTCGATGATTTCTAGCTCAAGTTCGAATATGGATTATCTGGGGTCATAAACTAGGTCACACAGCCCAAATATGGAAAAGCCTTGTTAACACTCTAGAGGTTACATTTTCAGCCCAAATATCTTGAAAATTTGTCGGAAAGGTTGTGTTGATGATTTCTAGCTAAAGTTCGAATATGGGTCATCTGGGCTCAAAAACTAGGTCACAGAGCCCAAATGTGGAAAAACCTTGTTAACACTCTAGAGTTTACATTTTCAGCCCGAATATCCTGGAAATTTGTCAGAAAGGTTGTTTCGATGATTTCTAGCTCAAGTTTCAATATGGGTCATCTGGGGTCAAAAACTAGGTCACAGAGCCCAAATATGGAAAAGCCTTGTTAATACTCTAGAGGTAACATTTTCAGCCCAAATATCCTGGAAATTTGTCAGAAAGGTTGTTTCGATGATTTCTAGCAACTTTGTTAAAAGCAGTTGTACTCGGGTGAGCGATAAAGGGCCATCATGGCCCTCTTGTTTGTTGCTTGGTTTCTAAATGCTAAAATTTAAAGCAGTGAAAGATTTATTTTGTAACACTGCCCGGTCTTAGTAACGAAAACAGGTAAAAGGCTATGCTATTTTAAAGTTGTTTAGGTCTTATTTGGAAATTTGTTTTAAGTTGAACATCATTCTTTCATACACAGGTGTAATCACAAATGGAACAGGTGTTGTAGAGAGGGAAACATTTTCAAGACATGGAAAAACAATTGTGATGGTGAAGCATCTAATAGATACAACTGAGATGTATGATATACTACAATCAGGTAAAGCATTAAAAGTTTGTGGAACATTGCAAAAATACAGCAAAACTTTCATACGAAAAAGCTTACTTTCATGGTTTAAATATTCAGCTTTTTTTAAATCATATGTAAAAACATGTATCTTTCGCTTATAACGAACTCAATCGGACCATTTAAATATATTCCTTATATCCGGGTTTTGTTATATCTATATAGCATTTTCATAGATAGTTTATTGAATAAAAGGTTACAAACCCATGAGTTCCAACATGGTATACAGTTACATTACAAAATTAATAGGCACATAACAAGTCAATGGTGGTTAATTGCATAATGTATACATATATCATATTTCTTAAATTTTATTCTAACACAAAGCGGCTGCTTTTCCTATATAAACATATAGGGAGAAGCCTGTATTTTATTTTACCATAAAATACAGCACGTTTTTCCAAGGACGACGTGCCTCAAATGACGTAATGACGTGACGTATGTAAACAAGCATGTCCAATCGTATCTCGCGTTTTAGGGTTACGCTGATGTACTACTGCGCGTTAAATAAAGTTCGGGATAGTTTTCAAAGAAAATATCGTGTTAGAATCGAAATAATAAATTGTTCCCTGTATTTTATCGTTGAATAAAATACAGTCAGTCATTTGAATGCGAAAAATTAAATCACTCGTGCTACGCACTCGTGATTTAATTACTACGCATTCAAATTCCTGACTATATTTTATTCTACGATAAAATACAGGGAGACATTTATTATTTCTTAAATATCAAATTCATATCAAATAGATAAAAAACAAACAATTCGGATAGAGAAAAATTGTTCCTTTTATCCGGAGTTTCGCTATATCCCGAGGTTATATTCACAAAGTATACATGGATATAACTGTTGTGATAAAACTAATATATTACCATTCAAACTGACCCTTTATCATATTAGTACAGGATGAAGACTGAAGCTAAGCAGATGCTTAAAAACATGTACGAAACGACACATACTAAGTAATGGTTCTTACTGGCAAATCTAAAAGGACATACCCTGGAACTGAAGTGAAACTAAATAACCTCAAAACATAAATAATAGACTCTTTGGAAGTATTATAACTTAACCTTAAATTTTCAGCTATGCATTCCCAGTCATTTTCGATAAAATCAGCGGTTTAAAATATACTACAGTACCGTAAACCATTCAACAATCTATGTAGAATTACAGAAAGCCTCTATATTGATTAATTGTGGTAAACTGAGGCATCTTTTGCCATAGGTTCTTCTTAGAAATTGTATTTATCTATCATTTTACGTTCATTGAACACATAATCTATATTTCGAGAATATAATCTGCTTGGTGTAGGGAGTGCCTCTTTAAAGCTGCTCGCTCTCAGTTACCGTTGAAAAAAATATTTTTCTAAGAAAAAGACATTCTTGTTCATAAATATAAAACTAAACGCTCGAATAAAAAAATAAGCAAAAATCTAGGTAGGAATTTGCAGAAATCGATGGAAAATAGCGGTTACACGGCACCGCTACACTATATGTTTATATTGAAATTTCAAAAGCGTTGCAAAATTTGGTAGCGTATTTTTCGAAATTTAGAGATATACGTGGCATGAATTTATAATAAAGCCTTTTTATATCACCATATGTTCTAAAATACGTTATTTACATACAGTTTGAAGAAAGTTATATTTTTACCAAAATCTGAGAGCGAGCAGCTCTAAAGGAATGTAAACCTAGCAGAAAAGGATTTTTTCAACTTCTAACCAGGATTGTCTAATCAAGATTTGTTAATTTTTTTTTCAATGGGAACATCGTTAGTATAAAGGTTCGTATATTTTGGTCATAACTTAAGTCAATGCTCATTATACTAATAATACTTAAGTCTTTCGTAAAGTTATGATGGTCCTATTGTTATGATAGTCCTTTTGAGAGGTAATCTCACTTTCAGGTTAATCAAGTTCCAAAATATCACGTTTTTAAAAATAATTTTTGACATGTGAAATAGGAAATAAAACACTCGCTATGACATATTCTTGGAGATATATGTCTCTACCTCTACCTTTCAAGGATATTGTTGTCGTTATTTTAGTATATTTAAGAAATAATCTATGGCTTGAAGTGCTTTATCGAAATTGAAGCATTCCCCGGAGGTGATGTGCCTGGCGGAATAATTCACGAGGGCGAAGCCCGAGTGAATTATTACGCAGGCACATTACCGACGGGAAATGCTTCAATTTCGATAAAACACTCCCAAGACATAGATTATTTCGATTCTTAGAAGCCGATGTTTTAAAAACTATCGTAACTTCTATGGACCTTTTTTCAGTTCGGCGGTAATGTGTAAAACAGCATAAGTAGTAGCTGTTGGAATTCACTCCCCTATTCGGGCAACCATTCAAGATATCAAACATAACTATATTATACAAACTTATTTTAGTTTAATCATCTAATACATAAAATATAAAAAGAAATACCTGACTGACATTATGCAGAAGACGTCAGATTTACAACCTAACAAAGCAGCCAATCGATTTAAATGCGTACCGTTAATTTGAACTGTACAACGTTTTAACGTGGAGTAATGACGTCAGTGTGATGACGTAAACGTTTTCATTCATAGTTTTGTCTCCCGGAATCAGAACACTGTATGACTGTTAATCATGAATTTCCTGGCCTTTTTAAAGGAAAACAAGGTGAGGGTATTCTAAGGCTTACTTGACGCAATCAAAAATAATATTTAGGTTCTTAAACAAATCTTTTTCATGCGACTGATGTATTTATACTGATATTATTTCCATTTCTTTTCCGAGTGCTTTAATCATATTAATGCACTCGAATTGACTATAGAAATATACCGTAGGCATATTAGAATGGACGTTATTTGTGTAAACAATCTAATAGTCAGAGATGTTTCTAGATGTTTACCTATCGTATCATTTGAGTTATAGCCGCTTTAAAAATAATATATTTGCGACTTCCGTGACAGCAATACAAGAATTTACCACTTATTCAGTAATATTTACAATGCATGATCTGTTACTCTTAAAATGCAGTTTTGTGATATAAAGCTTTTAAATTAGTGAAAAATCTGTTAGCAAAGATGTTGCGGAAATATGTATCAAATGAAAATGTTAAATATTTAATATGAGGGAAAAGAGAAAGAATAACAGAAAGGGTTTATTTTGACTCAGCCTTACATAGCCACATTTATCATTAAACTGGGATGCCACTCTCTGACGTTTCTGAAATATGTATGATACAGAGTATTTCCATGAAGGATGTTTTGCTGCAAATATATCAGTGCCTTCTTTGTTTGTGTTTTCTTCTAGTTAAAGCCCTAGATGCCGATACAAATGTTGATGTTATCGCTCTGGTTGATTACGATGCTTCCATTTTGAGGGTGCAGCAAATCCTGACAACAGAATACAAGAAACTGATCAAATTTGAATCAAGATCTACATTATATAAAAGAGTATCAAAGGTAAAGTGTCTGTTTATTATAGTGTCACCCCTACTAAAAGGGCCAGCCATCATGATATCTGACTTATGAGACATCTTCTTTCTGAGCACATTTACCTCCCGAATCATATCCTTATAATGCCAGGCACCAGGCAGGTAGGTATGTATACGGTAACCATTATTTAACTAGCTGGCGGCTCACCAACCGGTCATATCAGTACCGACCCCTGCTAGGATTCGAACCTTCGACCTCTCGCTCCAAAAGTGGATGCCTAAACAACAAGAGCAAGGGAGACTATAAAAAGATATCTGTTTTCCTCGCTCGAATACACTATAAGTCTTGTCCATGCATTTTATGGCGACATATACATTTCCACTTTCTCTGTTAATAACCTCTTCAGTGTAGTGTACACATAACTCTTATAACGAAGCAGTTATGCAAGACTTTGCAACGATTGAACATGTTTTTGCAACATAAAACTTGTGGGGCTCGTTTTGGAGAGGCTGCGTTTTTGGTACGTGGCATTCCCTGTTTGACATTATTTTTGTTTTTGTTTTTGTTTCGAAAAGCTCATAATATAGAGCTTTTTATATGTAAATTTACTGAATGCGACGTGAATGCAAATGTATTTCGTTAAAAGGGGCACTCCCTACATCTAGCAGATAAAATTATCCAAACATAAATAATGTGTTCAATTAACGAAAAATGACAAATAAATGCAATTTTGAAGAACAATATATATCGACAAATGCTTCATTTTACCACAAATAATTAACACAGATGCCTTTTGTAACAAATCGCTAGCTACCCATTAATTGTACAACAACTTTACATAGAGTATTGAATGGTTTACGGTTCAGCAACATATTTTAAAACATTGATTTTACCGATAATGCTTAAAGAGGCACTCCCTACATCTAGCAGATTATATTCTCGAAACATAGATTATGTGTTCAATGAAACGTAAAATGATAAAAAAATACAATTTCAAAGAAGAACCTATGGCGAAAAATGCCTCATTTTACCACAATTAATCAATATAGAGGCTTTCTGTAATAAATCGCATCCACCCATTAATTGTACAACAACAACATAACATAGACTATTGAATGGTTTACGGTACTGCAGTATATTTTAAACCGCTGATTTTATCGATAATGCAGAGCTGAAACTTTTAGGTTAAGTTATAATACTTCCAAAGATTCTATTGTTTATATTTTGGAGGTTATTTGATCGGCATCAGTTATAGGGTATGTCCCTTTAAACTGTTTATATTGTATTAATTATACCTTTGAAGTTATTTAGTTAGACAACACTTACAGGGAAAGTCTCTTTTAAATATGTGGTAATATCTCGCTTATGTAAATTTGAATATCTAGTTATAATTATTTTAGGTTCCTGATGTGAATAAAGCAGATGAATTAAAGACATCTTGCGACACAAGCAGCAAATCGATAAACGAAGGGTCTACAGACAGGCCGTACTGTATATTAGATCGCAATAATACAGCTAGTCAAAAGTAAGCAGTTTGGAAATATAACTATATAAGTAATCAAATATATTTTAGTTATTTTTCAACACAGTAGTTCCGTCGTTAAATGACATTTTGCTATATATTTTTATTCTGTTTCGTGTATGTGGTATTTATTGATTACAATATATCAACTCATTATTGGGTTACTTGAAGATAAGAAAATAATAATGATTAATATATCGCTATATATTGATGGAGCGGTTGTGTAGAGGTTAAGGTGTCTGCCGCTCAAACCGGAGGTTGCGGGTTCGAACCCCACCAAGGTCACGATCGTACCTCCTCATATGACACCAGTACTGGTTTTTCCAGGAAGCGGACTCGAGAGTGACTCGATAAGCTAAAAGCTTTCTTCACAATCGAGCTAAATTGAATTAGTATAAACTATAAACTAATATATCGCTAAAATACAAAAGCCTTAAAGCTGCTCGCTCTCAGTTACAAAAATGTTCAGTTGAAAAAAATATTTTTGAAAAAAATTGACATTCTTATTCATAAATATAAAACTAAAGGCTAGAAAGAAAAAAATAAGCAAAAATCTAGATAGGAATTTCCAGAAATCGACTGAAAAGGTTGGTTACACGGCACCGCTTCACTATATGTTCATATTAAAATTTCAAAAGCGTTTGCAACGCTTTTGAATTTGGTAGCGTATTTTTTTGTAATTTAGAGATATACGTGACCTGAATTGATACTAGAGCCTTCTTTTATGACTATATGTTCTAAAATACAGTATTTACATACAGTTTTAAGAACTTTATTTTTTTACCAAAATCTGAGAGCGAGCAGCTTTAAATATAATGCATGATATCCGTTACTTGTATTCCTTATCAGCACAAATAATGCGTCCTTTACATAAAATCTTGCATCGTCCTGACATTTTACTATATTTCACGATTTTCTTTTTTGCTTTTTGCGTAGACAATATTACATTAAAACAGCAATTTCAATCAAACAACAAAATGATGCTGTTTATTTCAGGAACAATTTGTTTTTAAAAATGCCAGGTCCTAAAGCCATACGTTCCATTGTAAAGATCTTACGGTGGAATTATATTGTCATCTTCTATGAAAGATCCACAGGTATCCATTTACAGCATTTATATGGTTTTTTTTCCTGCGACAAAAATGCTATTATTAAGCAAAACATCCGATTTTATATATTGTAATTTGTTTCCACCAGGAACGTTTTCATTGTTCACCCGCCAAGATAATGAAATTGGATCAGACTGTGACACATGTTATGTTCAAGTGTTGTAGAAGCTGTAGAAGTTAATGTATGGAATAAACGAAACGCTATCTTTATTATAGCAATTATTATCTACGAAGTAAATGTTTTTTGAAGTATTACGTTTCCAGAGATGAGAAAAATAATCAAAGAATGTTTACTGCGAGTTTAATACGTGTAAGGTCAGATCAAACTTTGGGAATCGGTATGAAAAGTTTGATTCTGGTAAAGATAATTATATAAAATGTATTTTGACATGCTACGTATTTTAAGCATTACATATAAGATGGTTTCCATAAATATATTTTAAAAAATCGTTTAACTAGAATGAAGATGTATTGTATCTTTTAAGCCCACTTATACTACATGATGTATTAATACCATCTGCATGTAGAAGTAAGAATAGAACAACAGGTCATTCGGTAATGTCATGCCGTTTATACAGCAAAGTTCAGTTTATACGCTACAATCATTTCAGAAAAAGAGATGTCCATGCTGGTAGATGATTTGTCAAAAGATGGAGTTCTCTTCATGATGTTTGACGTCGACAAAATTGAAAACCTCCAAAAACTTTTGCGTAGTATATACAACAGTAAGGTTGAAATGCACAAGGATATTGAAATAGTGATTGCTTGTCAGTTTTACAATACAAGAAAGATATTAAAAGTGGTAAGTAAACCTCATTTTGCACTATGATACGTACTTCAATATATGTTAGTTCTTGAAACAAACGTCTCAGTTGAGTGTTGATTTTCTTGCATTTCATTTAATATATACTAAAGGAAACTTCTAACGCACCACCTGTCCTTTTCCTTCTTTATTTAAGTATCAACCCTTCCAATATATGCCAGTTTATTTTCATGTATCTGTGCACGAAAGCTATCATGTCTTGCGTTTGTGAAGACACTGGGTAGATACTTCCGCTACATGAATTTCAAAATGATCGAGTGATACAAGTTTCATACGGAAGAGAATTTTAAGAGTGGATTTCGTAAGGAAGAGCATCAAGGCAACCCCATGTTAAATCTATGGAGGTTTAAACGTTAGTTTAAAATTATATGCCATATGATTTGTACCACTCGATCATTTTGAAATTCATAACGGAATCTTCATACATGCAAGACATGATAGCTTTCATGCACAGATAGCTAAAAGTAAACTGGTATATACTGAAAGGGTGCTTTAGAAGTTTCGTTTAGTTTATACACAAGTTCTATTCAATAGTTTGTTCCTTACATCTGGAGGGAATTAAATGTATTTACCTCCTGTCATTCCGGAGAAACTAGATCCTGCGATTCCTCAAAATACTCCAACTAGCTTCTTGAACTTGGCAAAAGAATTAAGGTCAGTCTTTAGCTTTTCATTCCGCCTCTCTGTTTGCCACCCCGTTTGTCTAATTCAGTTAGAAATATGCTTAAGAAATATACAGTAAACTCCGTATATAACGACTCCGGATATAACGAAGTACAATGTTATAGTACTGGATATAAGGAACAAAATTACTCGGCCCGAGTTGTTCTTTCCTTGATTGATATAAAAATGAAATAATTTAATTATGGATATTAAAAATCGCATATAAGGAACACATGAATAGTCACAAGGAGTTCGTTATAAACGGAGTCTACTGTACACAGTTTGTTGCATAAATTAAAGTCTCGATTGACAAATCAGTTTACTAGATAATCCATACAATAGTTTCAATCACCGGTTGCATATTAATCTTAAGGGATTGTTGTCATGGTGAAAATAGTGAAATAAAGTTCCTAGCGACAAACATTTAAACGTGTAGGGTAATCAGCTATTGTTCGCAATTTCAATCATTTGTTCAAATAGGAATGACTGATTTAATGTGACATGTGACGAGTCTAGTTGATATGTTATAGCTCATCTGTGACCAGTGGATCAGGCTCAGTATTGATTCTCGGTTTAAAGGTTATTTATATAGTTGGGTTTCGATAACCATAGGCAAAATGCAACAAATCTGTTAGATTTCTACACCTGTTTGGATCTAGAAAGCTTGTGCAAAACAAGACACACTTATGTCTCTTTTGAATGTTGTCCTTGCTGTTGTATTTGATATTTCGGGTAAAATTTGGATATGACTAGACCGTTCAATATTTTATTAATTTCTGAGTTATCACGCTCTAGGGAATACCACAATCATGATATTTATGTGATTGCTTATTATATTTTAATGATTTTATATAGAAATTGTATTTAAGTATCACGTAACACGAACTAATTATACTAGAAAAATCATTTTCATTATTTATTTATTATCTTGATTATTCATGTAATATAACATATGAATATTTAACTTAATAAGTAAATATTAAAGTAATAGAATGCTAAATACAGTAACAAAGAAATAAATTCAGTTATAAGCAAATAAACACCCACAGCGGACTTTTAACATAAATAAATATTTTAAAATCAACATGAAGATGATAAATATTTTAGGTTTTGACAAAAAATAACTAAATACTTTTTGAAACGTTGGCGACGATGTCTGATTCGATCTTGTGATTCAACATAACCATTTAAATTACCGCAGTGCGACAATAGACCGACGTGACATTTCGATGAGTTGTCTTTCGGTTAGTTGTCGTGTCGATGTATTGTCGTGTCGGTGAAATGTCGAGTCGATGAGTTGTCTGTCGATGTATTGTCGTAAACCGTATCAGTCATTGTGCTGAATATAAAAGTATTTAAGTTGGCGGTTAAAATCCCATTAACTCTTTATATAACTTGATAAAAAATTTACATACAAATTAATAAAAGAATTGTGTTCTATTGAGTCTGTACACTGTTGACGTATTCATTTTCTTTATGTTTTCGCCATTGCATCACGATAAATGTTTATCATCTTTTGCAATATCATTAAAGATAATTCACTATATTATTACATGTACTTTCGAACACATAAATGTCAGTTTCACCGGTAAGATCACTTTCTCGCTAATATAAGAGATACGTCAAGTCATTTAACATCCAATTAGCTAATGGGACTTTAAATTAATTTAAATTCAGAACAAAGTAAAACAGTAAAATATCATTTTACCTACGGTTTTCTGTAAACTTGAAAATAGTAATTCATATGTTTACTCACTATTATTTTTGATTATCAGGCAAACGAGTTCGATTCGTTAAGCAATAACAAGACATTACTGAAAAAGTTTTCGAAGTGGCTACTTGTTTTGCACGGACACAATTCAGTTGTAGCAGATGGACTCCAGGAGTGTACAAAGGACCTTGACAACGTTGTGATGATTGCTATACCGGAACAGCAAAATGTTGACTTTGAGGTTAGGTATTGATATATATTGATATTACCATTCAAAGTAGCCATCATAATTTTTATAAGCACGTTCAGCAGTGACATTTGTTTACATTTGAATGCAGTTGAATGTTTTATGACTATCCCTGTCATTTAATATCTAACTACTTTATAACGTTTGTTCTCTTTTTATATAATGGCTATAAGAGAAATAATTCAGACCAAGTTAATGCGTAGTATGCTGTAGAGTGTTCTATATGTTTGAAGCATTTCATTTGACACTTATGTAGAATTTACATTTTGAAGCATAATAGAATGTTATATATGATTGGTTGATACTTACTCACCTGAGGTATGTTGGTCAGAAAGGTGTAATAACATAAAGTAGTCGCTGTCAGGACACGTTCAATCTGAGATCAAATAAATCTTCCTAAATATAAGATCGAAGTTTAACTTCCGTTTACAAAAGGGTGAACAGAGGTATGTGTTGTATCAGACGTTTTGCTCAAGGACACATATGAGGTGCCTTCATCTTGGAAAAGATGCTGTTAGTATTGACACACGAACGTTAACCTATAAGACACCAAAGACACACTAAACATAGTGATTCAAATTAACGCCTATATTTTAATGAGATAAAATCTACAATTCCTGTCCGAATAAATATTTTTTCAATGTCAACTTGAAATTTTACATTAACATATTAAATAACTGTGCAGTTAGTGTCAGTATTAGTGAGCTGTTATTTTGTGTTGTTACCTGAAAGTTATACCGAGTCTCTTGTTTTATTTATTAATTGTCTATCCAGGTATTTTGTAATGGTATTGAATTGATTTTGCTGGATATCCTAAAAGAAGAAACTTCCAACACAACCGAAATTGATTTCAAAACTAACTTTATCGACAAACTTCAGGTAAGTTGAAGTAATTTCTTAAATATGAAAAACAGACGATCTACTTGTTTAATATAAATCCCTATATGATATAATATTAGTCTCAATTCATTATTACATTTATATCCGTTACCGAAAGATGCCATTCGACTTTATGTGATCGGTTTCTTTGGCAACAAATGTAATTTTTATAATTGCCAGTAATAACTCAAAGGAAGCATAATAAAACACACATGAATGCTACATTATTTCCATTATTTCTATTGCTTGCCATGATCTATACAGGGTAATACTATTGGAGGTTTCAAGTTCTGTACTACATTTTTCAATTACTTAATTGTCTTTAATGGTACTATAGTTAATTAAACTGCTTAAGTATATAAGGTACCATTACTGTTGTTCAAAACGGAAATTGTAAACTGTAAAAAATGAAAATAAAGAAAAAGAAAAATTCAATTAGTCGAGATATATTTACACAATACATTGTGTATATTACAGTTGTGGCATCCTACAATGTCGTGTCAAGGGTATTATATTGATACGTTGCTATGGACAAATAAAGGCAGAGAGTTTAGTCCCGTCGGCTCGGCAGAAACCGACGGCAGAATAGTCGTCAATACAGAACTTTTTCCCAACACTAAATACGGATATAACAAGAGGCGATTTCTTGTGTCTACATTAGCAGTAAGTGTATGCTTTTACTTGCGTCATCAGTGAATATATGCTTTTACTTGCTTTAGCAGTAAATAAATGCTTTTACTGGTTTAAGCTGTAAGTGTATGCTTTTATTTGCGTCGACAGTAAGTGTAAGCTTTTACTGGTGAAAGCAGTAAGTGTAAGCTGTTACTTGCGTCAGCAGTTAGTGTATGCATTACTTCCGTCAGCAGTACATATATGCTTTTAATTGCGTCAGCAGTAAGTGTATGCTTTTACCTGTGTCATCAGTAAGTGTATGCTTTTACTTGTGCAGCAGTAAATGCATGGTTTTACTTGCTTCAGCAGTAAGTGTATGCTTTTACTTGTGCAGCAGTCAATGCATGTTTTACTTGCTTCAGCAGTAAGTGTATGCTTTTACTTGCGTCAACAGTATTTATATGCATTACTTGCGTCATCAGTAAATATATGCTTTTATTTGCGTCAGCAGTAAGTGTATGATTTTACCTGCGTCAGCAGTAAGTGTATGATTTTACCTGCGTCAGCAGTAAGTGTTTGTTTAAATCACGTCCCTTAGATCAATATTGTCCACACCCACTTGCTGGGGTCCCTTATCTGTTTATATAGTTATAGGAAAAATCTAGCTTCAAATGAGTTCCTATAGCAACCTGCGACTTAGCAAGTGACCACTGGCAACCAGTGCCTACCCGAAGTAACCAGTGACTTCACCTAGGTACAAGTGATTTCTTAATCAACCACAGACCTCCTAAGCAACAATTCAGTCCCCTAGCAACCAGTTACATCCCATAGCAACTAGTGACTTCCTTAGAAATCTTTATCACCATCTTGCCACCAGTGACTTCCTTAGCAACATTTTTCGTCCTTAGCAACTAACGACTTGTGTTTTATATACAGACTTTATAAAAGCAAAATATAAAAAGCAAACAATTTACTTTAACAGGGTATAAACGTGCTAAATGTGTTACTGTATGTATCTATCTTTGCAGTACCCACCATTTGTCATCAAGAGAAAGGTCAACAATACCTATATATACGAAGGATTTTGTATGGATCTCCTGAATGAACTAGCCAACAAACTTAACTTTACGTAAGTAATAAATTTTGCTGTATTACGAAATTTATTATGTAGTATTGCATACAGCTCTGGATAACGAATATTTTCTCGCTTTAAGATACATGGTCGGTAGCAGGGCTTGAACCCCTCGATCTATAAGTGATTTAAGTCGGCAACTCTAACAACACGACCACGGAGGCGTATTTCAATGAGTACACTTTGCATGGAATAGAATAGAAAGTATTGTCATCTTGATAATGTCTAATAGAACTTGTATTGTTTAGAAAAGTCGAATATTAACTGAAAATCTGCAGTATTTCAGTGTCTGCACATAAAGGGATACAACCATGGATTGAACAGCGGGCGAAACGCTCAATTTGCAACCGAATCGGAAAAATTAAACTGTTTTAAGAGACCATGTATCTTCGAACACTCGCAAAAGTTCCGGAAAGGTTTGTCAGGTTCGCATTAAAGGTGAAAAGATATAACAGTAGATAAAATATATTTTACTTTTTATCCCCAGCTATGACTTGACAGAACCGGAAGACGGAAAATGGGGAAGTGTCACTAACAAAGTGAATATCACATTTAATGGTCTTGTTGGGCAGCTGCAAAGAGAGGTTTGTCTTTCAGTGCGTCACTAGGAGGAAGAAAGTAATAAGGCCATAAATGCTTTAACAGTTACCCAGGGAACATTTAGTTTCTATGTGATAGTTAGATAATGGAAACATACCTTACTAGCCTTATAAAATGAATTCATAAAACATAAAACAATTCATTTCTTGAATGTATCATTGAAACAAAACGAACACCAATCTGGTGTAGTATGTTAAAGGTTCTTAAATACCCATATTGCTCTCTGTAATTAAGATGTCAGTCTGTTTTGGTAGTTTCTTGATTATTAATGATCACCATGGAATATATATTTAGATTGTCAAGTCTAAAACACTTTTCTTTTAAAAAGTCAATGCAAGTTCAGAAAAAAAACGGCATGGGTAATATCTAGTACGTACATTTTTGTTTATCAGAACAAAACAGAACAGAACTTTATTAAGACATGTACATAGTACATCGTCTACAACACATAATGTTCACAAATATAATGTCAACGTGAGAACATACATTGTTTGGACCATAGGTTTGGTGTCATGTCAAATAAAACCTATGTTTCAAGCACAGGGTATCTACGGAGTCATTTATCATGTTGTTTCTTCATTGTATCAGGAGCGTGCGTTCCTTAAAAAGGTAAATATTTATGAACAAGGTAAACATGGAACTGAGTTTTAAAAGTGCTCATAAAAGTTGCTATATCAATAACAGAGTGTTTATTTACTTTCTTTAACAGGAAGTTGATATAGTTGCAGCACCGATTTCAAGGCAGGCAGAGAGAGAACCTGTAATGGATTCCAGTTATCCTTACTTTTATGCATACACTACAGTACTGGTGAAAAAACCAGACGCAAATGCAACAAAGTGGAAAACATTGATTAATCCATTAAAATGGGAGGTTCTTGTAGCAATAGGTACGTTGAGGTTCTTATTGCTTAATTTGTGCGCGAGAGGTCATGATGTCAGATAACCGAATTACATATCTGCCACATATTACGCTAAAATAATTGAAAAATGTAATTTTCTATAGATCAAATTGTAAAAATCAAATATTAGATAAGAATAATCTAAATACTCTGGAAATAAAAAGGTTTAGTTTCTCAGTTTACAGAAGAAATGTTTGATAAGATTTTTTCAAAATATATGTCTGCTGTAAGTTTTATGTTTTTTAGACTATTTGTTATTCAACATTCATGCCATTATTTTAGAATATACAAATGATTATATAATATCATTAACATAAGTAAGAGTCAAGTCAATAAGTCGAATTCTTCTCTTCATATTCAGGGGTTTCCTTGGTTACGGTTACAATTCTAGTATTTCTGCTGGAAAAGTACAACCCATTTTATGATCAAACTAATCAAGACAGGTTAAAGAATGGAGGTCTTCATACATGGCACAGTTCGTTTTGGTATGTGTTTGGAGCATTGTTATGTCAAGGTAAGACGGCTGAACATCGTTTATCCAGTATTGTTATGTCAAGGTAAGACGGCTGAACATCGTTTATCCAGTATTGTTATGTCAAGGTAAGACGGCTGAACATCGTTTATCCAGTATTGTTATGTCAAGGTAAGACGGCTGAACATCGTTTATCCAGTATTGTTCAAGATGCAATTTGGAAAATAAAATGTCGGAGAAAAAGCAGATATTGCATATACAAAATGTCTTGAGCACATTTTTAGATTGCTTTCTAATCACCCTGTCACGAAGCCAGTTGTTTCTTAAGTGAAAGATATGTGCATACGTTACATGTTTCCAATTGTTTTGGTCTAGAGTTTATACAGCGAAATCAACTACATTAAATAACAAACGTAAAGAAAGACAGAAATCGAGGTCAATGATTTTATAGTCGGCTTGAAAACTTCATCATGGAATGAGTAGTATGGAATCTGTTCGCTTATTGTTACATGTAACTGGCCAATGAAGTAGCTCTGGGGTTTCCTTAAACACATGTAACAAGATGTTACGGTGATTTGAAAGCAGTTTTAAAATATAAAGGTTTTGCTTTACAAAGCCGCTGTTAAATCTATTATCTGACCTACTTGGCTTCAGACCGTATATTTGGAAACCGTTTGAACTATGTCACACAGGTTAACAAATTACAATATCTTAAGTATAAGTCACACACACATTCTAGATGTCATTGAAATGTTTGCGCAAAAGTTGCAGCGAAAAACTAAAAACATAAAAAAACACCGTATATTACGACTCCTGACATAGCGAAATTTCTGATATAAGGGTTTACTTGGCCCGATGTTATTCCTTTTGTTTTAATATGAAAAATTCTGTATAGCTATAACATAGTCTTGATATAAGGAACAAGTTTAAATGGTACCCATGAATTCGTTATATACGGAGTGTGTACTAACGGGTTGACAACTTGCAGCTTAAGTGAGTCAATATTGTGACTATTTCGGTCAAGACAATTTATCAGTCATGGCTTTTAAGATGGAACACATTTGTCAATATATGTAGATATGAAATTATGTGAAAGCAGAGAGGATTAAAATGAAGTATTTTTATCAGGCGGTGTGCATTTACCCGAGTCAACATCCGGACGAACTTTGATAAGCTGTTGGTGGTTGACATGTATCATTATTGTTGGTACATACAGTGGAAACCTCATAGCCTTTCTCACGGTTACCAAGGAACGGCCCCCCTTTAACACACTTCAGGAAATGCTCCAGTTGAAAGGGACATACAAGTGGGGTACACTGGGCGGGACGTTCTGGGAGACGACAATCCCTGTAAGAAAGATTCATTTCTCTATTTTTGCTACTGATTGACCCAGTTGCATATTTATTACCGGATCAAAGCTTGTGTCAGTTACTGATATTGCATTTATATCTGAACGAAAAGGTACAGCTCGTGTATTTGTAATAACTCGTATATGTCAGTTTTATAATATATGTCGCAATAAATTGTTAGGAATACAATCCCTATGAGGAAAGTATAAAATTGTATATAATGAATTTTGATTTTTGAGAGGAATGAGCTTTAATATCGACAACTGGTCCAGGACCTTTATGTCTTCAGATAAAATAAAATGAACGTGCTTTTGCATTTTAGAACTCAAGCAATCCTACGTACAGAGCGGTTGGAGAGGCATTTCTGCGGTTCAATAAGTCAGATAAAACTATTCTGCACCGAAGTCCAGCTTTTCATGTAAATAGAGTAAAGAAGGAAAAGTATGCGTGGATAGGTACCTTTATATAACACTTTTTATGAGGATATACTGTGGGGTATAATGGATTTAGCATGTCTGTCGGTCCGTCCGTCCGTCTGTAGACGGAATCTTGTAGAAACTAAATCTCTAAAACCCCTGGATACTTCACAAAAGTGATAAGTATCGTACCTTGTTGTGCATGGTGTATGTTTCAGGTCACTAGGTCAAAGGTCACGGTCACGGTCACAGGGGCTCGAGATAGTGAAATCTTGTAGACGCTAAATCTCAAAAACCCTGGTCAGAATTTAATGATGATTCACAGAAGTGATTAGTAACACGTCTAGTTGTACAAAGTCCAAGTTTCGGGTCATTAGGTCAAAGGTCAAAAGTCAAGGGCACAGGGGTTCGAGATATTGAAATCTTGCGGACGCTTAATCTCCAAAACCCCTTTTCAGAAATTAATGATACTTCACAGAAGTGATAAATACTATGCCTGGTTGTGCATGATTCATGTTTCGGGTCTTTAGGTCAAAGGTCTAGGTCACAGGGGATCTAAATAGTAAAATATTGTGTGTGCTATATCTCAAAAACGGCATGTCACAATTTAATGATGCTTTACAGAAGTGAAAATTTCCACGTCTAGTTGTACATGGTCCCTGGTTTGGGTATCTAGGTCAAAGGTCAATGTCACAAGGGCCCCTGATATTCACAGAAGCGATAAGTGCCATATCTAGTCGTGCATTTGTCCACGTTTCGGGTCAAGGTCGCAGGGGCGAGACATAATACAATATTGTGCGCTCTTAATTTCCACAACCCCTTGTCAGAACGTAATGATACTTCACAGAAGTGATAAGTACCTTGCGTGGTTGCGCATGGTCTAATATTAATTAAAGCTTCAAATACTACATTATGTTAATAAACTGTGTCAGTGGAGTGTTGGGAGGGGGGGGGGGTTATTCATCACCTTCATTGATAGTTCTAGTTTTTATTGTTCGTGTGTGTACCTAAACTTATCATTTGTGTGACTGTATATGCTAAATTAAAGAATATGTATTCCAGTAGCATTCCTGCATATTTGCAAAAATCTTGCAGTATGTTTAGTTGCTTCATTTTGTATCTGTTCAGATCGTTATCTCTGCAATTGATATATTAGTCAAGCGATAAAACTGTTAATTGATCTATTTATAGTAAAGTTGGAATAGTTTATTTCATAATAGACAAACTCTAAACAGTAGCTTAGTCTTTCTGAAATGTTTTACTTTATAATATAGGTGATAAAACATACATAGAAATTTCAATGGCCAAGGAATGCAGTCTCATGAAGATAAAAGAAGAATTTATGCTACTGAGATATGTGTTTGGTTTTATTAATAACTCTCCACACACGGCAGCATTCTCCGAACAGTAAGTTATCTTAAATTATTCACATCTAGCAAGCTTTCTATGTAAGATAATTATTTCCAAACAACACAAAACTTGTGCAGACCTAGCGATAACGTTAACCTCAGTCATATAAAACTATCTTAAAGTGTATTGCACTGTTATCACATACGCTGAAACCAAGATCCAAAGTCCGTTGACACATTTATTTAATGGATAAAGTCTTGAATACTTGTAATACTGCATTTCGGCGTTTTTCAAAAACAGAAAAGTTAACTACATAATAGATGACCAGTATAGTGTCGAACTGGACATTGGTTGTATTTGTGAGATTACTAGACTTTTTATTTGTTTTCTTTCAGAATGTTAAAAATTCACGAAGGAGGACTGTTCCAAATATGGAAACGGAAGTGGTGGCCACAATCAAATTTTTGCGCAGGGAATTCAATACCTGAGGCAAAACCAATTTCCTTGCTGGATGTACAAAGTGCATTTTATGTATGCTTACTAGGCATTGTGTTTGGTTCAGTAGCCTTCCTCATAGAAATTGTGTGTCACAAGTATCAATCATTTTATAAGAATAGGCAAAAGAGATTAGACTTTGATGTGATGAACAAACGGACGGTCAGACGTACAGCTCTACGGCAACTAATACAAATCAATAAGGAACGTATACAGACACGATTGTGATTTTTGTGAAGAAATATCAAGTTTTGAACATCCGTTACTATTATTTGTGAAATTATTTTTTCTTTGTCTTTCAGTCTACTATAGCTATCAGCTTATAAATCCGAGTAGAGTAATTAACATTTGAATTATTTAAAACTTAGATTAAAAACAATGAACTTACTATTATCTTAACGAAGTTCTCAGGTTTAGTCAAATGAGTGTTCCTTAATACATAGTGATGACGTTTCATAATTGATACAATTGCTACACTATTGGCACAATACTGACAAAATGTACGTTCGTCGTCAAAATTAGAAACAAACACCACGCACACATTTCAGCTTACACTAGGACCTTCGGTATATTAAATGATAACTTAACCCGATTGACAGGTTTGGACTGACTGTTAGCTTTTAATCATATTCCATGGAATGGTGAAATAAAAGAACATTCTGAGTACTAACTCGAATTGCTCAATAGATCGGCATGGTCGACTCCCGTGGAAACGCGGTGCCAGTATTGAGTAGGTTTCAATTTTGTACCATGGTGTTGCATAATCTAATAGGGAGCAGCTAGCATTATTATTGTAAATAAAACTATGTACATTGTATTATGTTTGAATAAAAACCCTGTAAATAATAAATAAATTGTATTAATTGATTACAAACAATACGATACCAAATACATGCGTCTTCGACCCTTATTTCAAACCCTTGGACACATTTAATTGGTATTTAATAACTTCTTCACAAACTTGTATAGGCTACGGTTTTTTATAGCTTTATTTACGAACCTTACGACCTGAATCATCAAAGCTCCGACAAAACGTTTCGGAGGATGTTTTGCTGACTTAAAAAATCAGATTTGTTAAATACATGGCGTCAACAAGAACAATCTTTGAAAACCCATTTTAATTACAACATATTAAAGTGATAACTGTAAAAATTAAACACGTTCACCCAACTATCGAATACTAGCAGGATCGTAACGTGATTTATCCCATCATTTGTACACAAAACAAAAAGTTCAGCCAATGAAAGTTATGTAAACGTCACAGCACTTTCCGACAGCTTCCTCCATATCGAGTGTTTATACTAGTTACGATTGATTTTTCACATTTACCAGGTACAAGGAGGGAGTCGCTGCCATATCTGTTTTACAAATAGTTCTTTTTCACGATATTTAAACCCGGTATAAATTATATTACAGGTTATTAAAATATGCTTTCTATATACCGAGAGGGTCCGTATATTACGGACCCTGATACCGACCTGTAAGTCAGTAGATTGTGGGAGGAGCTATGGTTATAGATAGTTTTGCCTATTAGTTCCTTTGTAGCTGAAAATAGAAAATAACCTTTGTAATATTTTACTACAATGCAGCTCGTTTGTTTAACCTGCGATTGTACGACGTTCTTAAACCAGAGAATAGTATTCTGTAGAGAAACACGACGTTCTCGGCGTAAATTCCTTGCTAAGAGGGAAAGACGAACATTCAGAAAAAGATAATGAAAGATTTTTAGATCAGTTCAAAAGTTCATACAGGACACTAGAAGACTTTTAGCGCAAAGTAGTTTTTTTCGGGTCGTACACTGGGCGCGGGCATCACGAGCTTAATGTTTAAATTCCTCTCTGTCTACGGTTACCGTATTGACTTGGGAATTTCAAATAGTTGACAGTTGAGTTAAAATAAATTGAAAGTATACTTCTTGATATTTACAACAAAAGAAACTGAATATCACAAAATACACCTGTGAATATAATGAACATTTTTATATCCCCGAAACGAAGTTAAGAGGGGGATATATAGCAGTCACCCGGTGGTTGGTCGGTCGGTCGGTCGGTCCGCCCGTTGCATTTTCCTTGTCCGGAGCATAACTTGAAAACTACTTGTTGGAATTCAATACAACTTCATACAATGGTCAAACACATTGAAAGGAAATGCAGTGCACAAGAACCATAACTCCATCTTTGCTTATTACAGAGTTATTGCCCTTTGTTACTTTTATTGTCCGGAGCATAACTTGAAAACTACTGGTTGGAATTCAATACAACTTCAAACAATGGTCCAGCACATGAGAGGACGTGCAGTGTACAAAAACATAACTCTATCTTGACAAATTACAGAGTTATTGCCAAGGACAATATCTTTATTTTAGCGTTTTCTGCAAGGTATTCTGTTACTACGAACTTCCTCAGTTTATAAAGCAGTCTTTCGGGGTATTAATCACATTAAGTGATAGGTCTAGTTAATTCAGTAGTTCTTTCAGAGTTGTTAAAAGGGGTTTTCCCAGCGCCATCTCCCAGTTAGGGGGTGGGGGTGGGGGGTGGTAAAGCCATGCCTCCAAAACATACGTATCAAAATTCGTCTTGTAAACGTCTTTCATGAGTTTCACCATTTCACTTAACCATATCGTGGTCTATTCAGGTTTATCATGCCCCAGTCTAACTCATTACTAGTCTATGTCTTAAATGTGTGTGCTCCAAAACAGAGGGTTTAAGAGATAGAGAAAATCTTACTACATATAGAAGAGCCAATCGTTTAGAGAAAATCTTACTACATAATTATAGCAGAGACAATCGTTTTCTTGCATACCAGATCGGGATATCTGCAGTTTTAACCAGTGCTGGAAAATCTCATCTTACACCCCCATGTAAGACGACTCTTGTGAATTTCTTGTGGCGTAACGTTAAAAACAATGTGACGTAACTTTCCCAAACACAGCATCTGAATAACGTTTGCTTTTATACTAAAATGCATTATTTCGATAAGTTTGTATTTAGATATCTATTTTAAAGTGCAAGACGGTATTGAACAAAAAGTTTCTACCATGAGAAACTTGGTTCAGATTGAAATATCTGTCACTTCGGCTAACTGCTTTGCGGGAACTCGGCGCCGAATTCCTGCAAAACAGTTACCCTCGATGACGGATATTTCCATCTGAACCGCGTGCTCATGTAAGAAACTAATATTCTTATCATCATCATTATTGTTTCATTAAAATCTACGGAAGCGTATACTGACCCCCCCGCCCCCTCCCCGCCCCGTAACTGGCTAAAATGCACTCAGAGAAATGAAAAGGTCCGACTTAAGGTAGAATATGTGCAAACTCGAAAACATTTTGACCGTGAAGTACAAAGAGCGAAAAGATTTTATTGGTATTCAATACAAAACGAGCTTTTAAATGACTGTAATGTTGATCAGTCGATGTTTTGGCAATCTATAGGAAAAATTGGTATAAGTCAATGTAAAGGCAACATAATACCAATGGAGGTCATTCTTGATGATGGTTCCACTTGTTCGTGTGTAACTAAAGTTCTTAACAAATGGAAAAAAGACTTCAGTTCTCTGTTTAATAATGTTGGTGATCATGATCCATCTGTTGATATTTCTTTTGATTGTAATTTGGTAAATCAATCATATAAAGATCACATATCTGTAATTGAAGTCAGATGCTAAGCGTGGTAAAGCTTGCGGAATAGATCAAATTCCTTCAGCAGCATTGAAAAATGATGCTACAATATTATTTCTACATGTTTTGTACAATATATGTTTTGATAAGTGTATAGTTCCTTCGATATGGAATAAGTGCGTTATCAAACCAATACCAAAGTGTACAACAGCTGATGTCATACAGAGGAATATCTTTAGCTTGTACGATGTATAAGGTCTGTTGTAATATTTTAAATGAAAGGTTGACATCTTGGGTTGAGTCTAATAATATTTTACTGGATGAACAAAATGGTTTTCGAAAGAAAAGAAGTACATCGGATCATATTTCATCTCTTGTAAATTTGATTGAAACACGTAAAAAATTGAAGCAGTCAACATTTGCTGCCTTATTAATTTTCGTAAAGCCTACCATTTCATTAACAGATCTAAATTATGGAACAGACTCTGTAGCACAGGTGTTTCCAGTAAAATGTTAATAGTTGTAAAATCTCTATATTCATCTGTGGCCTCCTGTGTCAGAATAAATTCCTTCAAAACGGAATGGTTCGATGTACACTGTGGATTAAGACAAGGCTGTGTGTTATCTCCCTTGTTATTCAATTTATACATAAATGATCTAGCATTATATTTAAAATCGTTTGACGTAGGTATTCATATTGATAACGAGATAGTTTGTATACTTCTTTATGCCGATGATGTAGTTCTATTGGCAGATAATGAGCATGATTTAGAAATTCTGTTAAATGCCTTACATGATTTGTGTTGCCTTAATGATATGATAATAAATACAGAAAAAAGTAATGTTATGCACTTCCGCTCGGTATCTGAAGCTAGGTCTGAGTATACTTTTAAATGCGGTCCTAATTCGTTGAGTATTGTAGATAAGTACAAATACTTAGGCATGGTTCTGCAGGAACATTTGGATTTTAACGTAACAGCCAAAATGGTAGCACAAACTGCTAGTCGGGCATTGGGTTTGCTTATTGCTAAATGCAAACTTGTAGGTGGAGTACCTCACAATGTTTTCACTAAATGTATGACTCTATTGTTTGGCCTGTAATTGCATATAGTTCTTCAGTATGGGGTTACAAATCGTTTGCATGCATTAATGCAGTCCATAATCGTGCCATGAGATTATATCTGGGTGTTGGCAATTATACTCCACAGCCATCTTTGGGGAAATGGGATGGGTACCACGTATCGTACGTCAGTTACCAATTTGTTGGTACGTCTTTCCCAGACAAATAACACTAGACTGAACAAACGTTACGTTGGGCAACTAAAGCATGCATTGTAAAACTGATTCATGTAAAGAAAATGTTTATGTGAATTTACTTGGTTTTCGACAAACTGTCTGTGCCTTTACACAAACAGTCATTCGTTGACAATGTTGCAAAACTGGTTATGAACTTGTATCTGTCCGATTGGTCTGCCTCAATAAACAATGTTGTAGGTACTTCTGGTCAGGGTCGAAATAAGCTTTGCCCCCTAAACACAGGTCAGCATTTTGTAAATTTAGATGCGGGGTCGCTCCTATACGTATAGAAACTGGAAGATTTCAAAACCTGAGGTTAGAGGATCGTATATGCCCTTTTTGTAACATAGTTGAGGATGAGTTACATGTTTTGTTAGATTGTGCTGTTTATGGTGATATGAGAGCAGAATTATTAGCTAAGGCGACAGTAGTTGAGCCGAATTTTTCAAGTTTCAGTAAGACTGACCAGCTCAGTTTCCTGTTTTCAGTCAATCATTAATTAAACTCTGTGCCAAAACCTGTTTCAATATTCCTAAACGTCGTAGTTTTTATCTTTGTAAATAATAGATTATTTTATTCGTATAAACTTTCTTTAGACACTTAAATTTTACACAAGAACTGTTTTATGTAGATATATGTCACGCGTCTTAGATTGACTGTTCTTTGTCGTCTTTTAGTTAAGTTTAGGTAATCATTGCTAATCAGTTCATCCTTGATCTGATCAAGCCTGATATTTGATTTTTTAAGGCTTTTTTTTAATGCGCAGTAGTGCAGTTTTCCTTTTCAGTTTTTTACCTAAAACCTTTTATGGCATATTTTAGGCTTGGATTAGCGATGTTTATCTAACTTTTACCTTGTATAATAAGCATAATTAATCGCGTGGATTTCGTCTGCTTGACACCAAATGCATAATGGTTTTAGCCTTTATATATATGTATAATCAAAATATATGTTGTATGTTATGTTGTTATATGACAATGCAATCAATCTGATAGTAACCTTAGGACTCTCAATATACACGTGCGATTTATAAGAGGTATTTTAGAAAACATTCATCGAGGCTGACCTATTCTAACTGTGCATCTTATAGTGGCATGCAGTAGCTATATAAACAATGTACATTCTTTTCTGAAAGATTTAGAGCTTGTGAGTAAATTATATTTGTACAGGTTATAAATATATTCTGAAATGCCTCGCTTCCTTTAGGTCATGTTTAAAACATGCTCGGCGTCTTTCATGCTCTGCATCAAAATTCGTCTTGTTTAATATAATTATATCGTGTTGGTTGGCTGAAAGTATGTTCTTTTAATCCAAGCCTACTTGACTTACTTGTTTTCTCCTTTGAATGTAACGTTATAGAATAGTGAAGGTTTTTTCATTTTCAAACGTGTATCACTTTGTTCATATTTTTATCTTGGGGATAAACTCCTATTCTAACGGTATTTTAATTATTTACATGTGCATAGTTTATATCAGCATCATTTATTTGAAGGACTAGTACATGACTCAAGCTTATCTTCCATAAGTAACTGCCATTGTTTTGAAATAAAGTGGCGCGGTAGGTAGCGGGGCTCTAACTCATGACCCTCGGTCAATAAATAGTTACAGTTGTCACTTTTGTTTCGACATAATAACTGAAACAATGAGAAATAATTTATAACAATTATAAATCGAAATGCGGAGGCTGAGCCTGTATTAAAACAAAATGATTGTGTTTTCATGTACTTGTATTTAATATAGGTGTAATTAACACCAAGCAGTTGTCACTAATAAGGCATCGCTATCACGACTGTTTTGCTATTTATTTGTAATCATTTTCTAATAAAGCAATATAAATGTAAATATTATAACTGTTTTCGAGCTAAATGACACGCGTTGATTCTCGTTTAGTGAATACAGATACACCTGTATCCTGCAAACCATGAGGGTAGGCCTTGTGTTATTACATAGAATGCATTCCATAATTGACCATATTGGTTTCTCAAATATTAGATTACAATTTGATACGTCTGTTAATTATAATAATGCTATTAGAATTAGAATAAGAGATCAATTTATACAGAAATGGCACAATACTAAGGTGTCTCATAAGTCAGAAATGGCTGGCCCTTTAAATAGGTGTGACACTATAATAAACAAACACTTTACCTTTACCTTTTACTATTGCTACACAACCGGAATTGGAAAGTTATTACACGGACCTATATACACAGTGTATATAGGTCCGTGGTTATTATAACTATAAGACGATTTTTGTTTTGAAAAATATTTATGTGACCTTAAAAAACGATAAAATGAGAGTGTTTAACAAATTTAAGACTGTCATCCCATTCTCTTGAAACAGAGGTGGGACGGTATAACAATATGCAAAGAGAGAATAGAATATGTAAATTATGTACACAAAATGTTGTAGAATCTGAATACCATTTTATATTATGCTGTCCTCGTTATAGAGACTTAAGATCTAAGTACTTAGGCCGTTGTTCATGGCCGACTATTCATAAATTCAATAGTATAATGTCAACTAAAAATAGGAAATGTATGTTTAATCTTATCAGCAACGACAGCCCATGCAAGCAGTCCTCTGTTTTCACTCGATGTTATCTAATAAATCTAATAAATCCCTCGTTGGACCATATATTAGTGTTATGGAGGAGCGCCGTTAAGTTAGAAAAATATTGGATATTGGATATTCGAATATCCAATCTACATGTTCTCGTGTAGATTGGATATTCAGATTGTTTAACCAAAACTTTCATTTAAAGATCAGGAGAAGCTATACATAGACAGAAACATGTGGCGAACTTCGTCCAGGTTTATATTAACATGTACATTCGAATATCCAATATCCCCCGAATGTACATGGCAAACTGTATATTGGACATTCAGATTTTCTTTCGCTATACCGTCGTTATACCACGAAATGGAATAAAAAAACATCACAAATAATGATTATAATGTATATATCTATAAGTTCTATTCATCAAAGTTGCAGACATGCGAACTTCCGTATGGGTTGATTTTGACCTGTACATTCGAATATCCAATATCCCCCGAATGTACATGGCAAAATGTATATTGGACATTCAGATTTTCATTCGCTATACCGTCGTTTTACCACGAAATGGAATTAAAAACATCACAAATAATGATTATAATGTGTATATCTATAAGTTCTATTCATCAAAGTTGCAGACATGCGAACTTCCGTTTGGGTTGATTTTGAACTGTACATTCGAATATCCAATATCCCCCGAATGTACATGGCAAAATGTATATTGGACATTCAGATTTTCTATCGCTATACCGTCGTTATACCACGAAATGGAATCGAAAACATCACAAATAATGATTATAATGTGTATATCTATAAGTTCTATTCATCAAAGTTGCAGACATGCGAACTTCCGTATGGGTTGATTTTGACCTGTACATTCGAATATCCAATATCCCCCGAATGTACATGGCAAAATGTATATTGGACATTCAGATTTTCTTTCGCTATACCGTCGTTATACCACGAAATGGACTCAAAAACATCACAAATAATGATTATAATGTGTATATCTATGTGTTCTATTCATCAAAGTTGCAGACATGCGAACTTACGTATGGGTTGATTTTGACCTGTACATTCGAATATCCAATATCCCCCCGAATGTACATGGCAAAATGTATATTGGACATTCAGATTTTCTTTCGCTATACCGTCGTTATACCACGAAATGGAATCAAAAACATAACAGAAACTGATTATATAATGTATATATCTATAAGTTCTAGTCATTAAAGTTGCAGACATGCGAACTTACGTATGGGTTGATTTTGACCTGTACATTCGAATATCCAATATCCCCCGAATGTACATGGCAAACTGTATATTGGACATTCAGATTTTCTATCGCTATACCGTCGTTATACCACGAAATGGAATCAAAAACATAACAGAAACTGATTATATAATGTATATATCTATAAGTTCTAGTCATTAAAGTTGCAGACATGCGAACTTACGTATGGGTTGATTTTGACCTGTACATTCGAATATCCAATATCCCCCGAATGTACATGGCAAACTGTATATTGGACATTCAGATTTTCTTTCGCTATACCGTCGTTATACCACGAAATGGAATCAAAAACATCACAAATAATGATTATAATGTGTATATCTATGTGTTCTATTCATCAAAGTTGCAGACATGCGAACTTACGTATGGGTTGATTTTGACCTGTACATTCGAATATCCAATATCCCCCGAATGTACATGGCAAAATGTATATTGGACATTCAGATTTTCTTTCGCTATACCGTCGTTATACCACGAAATGGAATCAAAAACATAACAGAAACTGATTATATAATGTATATATCTATAAGTTCTAGTCATTAAAGTTGCAGACATGCGAACTTACGTATGGGTTGATTTTGACCTGTACATTCGAATATCCAATATCCCCCGAATGTACATGGCAAACTGTATATTGGACATTCAGATTTTCTATCGCTATACCGTCGTTATACCACGAAATGGAATCAAAAACATAACAGAAACTGATTATATAATGTATATATCTATAAGTTCTAGTCATTAAAGTTGCAGACATGCGAACTTACGTATGGGTTGATTTTGACCTGTACATTCGAATATCCAATATCCCCCGAATGTACATGGCAAACTGTATATTGGACATTCAGATTTTCTTTCGCTATACCGTCGTTATACCACGAAATGGAATCAAAAACATCAAAATAATGATTATAATGTGTATATCTATAAGTTCTATTCATCAAAGTTGCAGACATGCGAACTTCCGAATGGGTTGATTTTGACCTGTACATTGAAATATCCAATATCCCTCGAATGTACATGGCAAAATGTATATTGGACATTCAGATTTTCTTTCGTTATACCGTCGTTTTACCACGAAATGGACTCAAAAACATAACAGAAACTGATTATATAATGTATATATCTATAAGTTCTAGTCATTAAAGTTGCAGACATGCGAACTTACGTATGGGTTGATTTTGACCTGTACATTCGAATATCCAATATCCCCCGAATGTACATGGCAAAATGTATATTGGACATTCAGATTTTCTATCGCTATACCGTCGTTATACCACGAAATGGAATCAAAAACATCACAAATAAGGATTATAATGTGTATATCTGTAAGTTCTATTCATCAAAGTTGCAGACATGCGAACTTACGTATGGGTTGATTTTGACCTGTACATTCGAATATCCAATATCCCCCGAATGTACATGGCAAAATGTATATTGGACATTCAGATTTTCTATCGCTATACCGTCGTTATACCACGAAATGGACTCAAAAACATCACAAATAATGATTATAATGTGTATATCTATGTGTTCTATTCATCAAAGTTGCAGACATGCGAACTTACGTATGGGTTGATTTTGACCTGTACATTCGAATATCCAATATCCCCCGAATGTACATGGCAAAATGTATATTGGACATTCAGATTTTCTTTCGCTATACCGTCGTTATACCACGAAATGGAATCAAAAACATAACAGAAACTGATTATATAATGTATATATTTATAAGTTCTAGTCATTAAAGTTGCAGACATGCGAACTTACGTATGGGTTGATTTTGACCTGTACATTCGAATATCCAATATCCCCCGAATGTACATGGCAAACTGTATATTGGACATTCAGATTTTCTATCGCTATACCGTCGTTATACCACGAAATGGAATCAAAAACATAACAGAAACTGATTATAATGTATATATCTAGAAGTTCCAGTCATCAATGTTGCAAACAAGCGAACTTCCGTATGGGTTGATTTTGACCTGTACATTCGAATATCCAATATCCCCCGAATGTACATGGCAAATTGTATATTGGACATTCAGATTTTCTTTCGCTATACCGTCGTTATACCACGAAATGGAATCAAAAACATCACAAATAATGATTAAAATGTGTATAAAGTCTTCATAACTTGTATTTTGATAGAGATTCGCAAACTATTGACCCAATCGAATGTTCCCTATATACACAACAGCGTTAAATAGCATTTCATTGCCACATGCATGATTTGAGTTCTACGCAGCGCATTAACAAGTTTAAAGAAAAAGACTGAGTCAAATTCTGCAGATGTATCAATATTTTCATGCTTTTTATATTTCGATTTCGGGATACAGCTACAACTACCCCTACTTATCATATCGGTGATTACATTGTATAACTCATAAATTTCAGTTTTGCTTGTAAAGCTTCACTCTAAAGTTGTGGGAATACTTCACCATTGCTTATATATTCAGGATATTTCTCTTGCTGGCATTGCGAGACATTTCGCCAATTAATATTTTCATTAACGGGACACTGTCACATGCATACCAAGTGCGGTAACTAAAGGTTACACAGCACCGGCTTATGAGAGGAAATTGTCAAACATTTCACATTGACGAACAAGGTCCAGTTTCATGGCAGATATTAAGACATGGTAAATAAGACTTTCTGTCACGCCGTTTCAGCTAAATTACATTTATATACCTCGCACCTAAGCACATATCAAGTGAATTCACCTATACATAGCATGTTTTCTTGATTCTGGATACCTTATGATCAACGCCCACAAAAGAGTTTAGTTTTATCAGGTTGCGAGTGTTAGTGCAAGGTACAGAACGCGTCCAGTTCCAGAGACCACCCCCATCCGCCCCCTAGTTATTTAACATGCCCAAAAAACAGCACTTATACATGGGAAATCGTTGTAGGTCTGATCCGAAAAACTACAAATAATGTTAATGGAGGAGCGGTGGATCACCTGTTAAAAAGACTTTCCGTCTGACATTTTATTCGTCTGTCTCTCTTAATGTCTGTATTGTGTGCTTTTCATAAAACAAACATGTTAACTGATACGATTGAACACGTGTTAGACCTAATTGTTTGCAATGTCAGCCGCACATTTATTACACTGATGACGGAGCAAAAGATGTGATGTTTTGGCAATGCTTTCGTTTTTTCCAAAACCAAAACGGAAATTCGCATGTAAGCAACATTTATGATTAGAACTTATAAATAGAAACATCAAAATCACTATTTGTTAATTTTTGGAGTCAATTTCGTGGTATAACGACAGAATAGCGATAGAAAATCTGAATGCCCAATGAACATTTTGCTTTGTACATTCGAGGGATATTGGATATTCGAATGTACAGGTCAAAATCAACCCATGTGAAAGTTCGCTTGTCTGCAACTTTGATGAATAGAACTTATAGATATATACATTATAATCCTTATTTGTGATGTTTTTGATTCCATTTCGTGGTATAACGACGGTATAGCGATAGAAAATCTGAATGTCCAATATACATTTTGCCATGTACATTCGGGGGATATTGGATATTCGAATGTACAGGTCAAAATCAATCCATACGGAAGTTCGCATGTCTGCATCATTGATCATTAGAACTTATAAATAAATACATTATAAACAGTTTTTGTTATGTTTTTGATTCCATTTCGTGGTATATCAACGGTAAAGCGATAGAAAATCTGAATGTCCAATATACAATTTGCTTTGTACATTCGGGGGATATTGGATATTCTAATGTACAGGTCAAAATCAACCCATACGGAAGTTCGCTTGTCTGCAACATTGATGACTGGAACTTATAGATATATACAATATAATCAGTTTTTGTTATGTTTTTGATTCGTCGTATATCGACGGTATAACGAAAGAAATCTGAATGTCCAATATACATTTT
The DNA here is from genome assembly GCA_022818135.1 of Saxidomus purpurata. Classification (NCBI taxonomy): domain Eukaryota; kingdom Metazoa; phylum Mollusca; class Bivalvia; order Venerida; family Veneridae; genus Saxidomus; species Saxidomus purpurata. The sequence goes on from JAFMSR010000015.1 coordinate 44,195,785, forward strand.
GCCATGTACATTCGGGGGATATTGGATATTCGAATGTACAGGTCAAAATCAACCCAAATTGAAGTTCGCTTGTCTGCAACATTGATGACTAGAACTTATAGATATATACATTATAATCATTATTTGTTATGTTTTTGATTCCATTTCGTGGTAAAATGACGGTAAAGCGAAAGAAAATCTGAATGTCCAATATACATTTTGCCATGTACATTCGGGGGATATTGGATATTCGAATGTACAGGTCAAAATCAACCCATACGGAAGTTCGCATGTCTGCTTCATTGATGACTAGAACTTCTAGATATATACATTATAATCAGTTTCTGTTATGTTTTTGATTCCATTTCGTGGTATAACGACGGTTTAGCGACAGTAAATCTGAATGTCCAATGTACATTTTGCCATGTACATTCGGGGGATATTGGATATTCGAATGTACAGATCAAAATCAACCCATACGAAAGTTCGCTTGTCTGCAACTTTGATGAATAGAACTTATAGATATACACATTATAATCATTATTTGTGATGTTTTTGAGTCCATTTCGTGGTATAACGACGGTATAAAATCAACCCATTCGGACGTTTGCATGTCTGCAACTTTGATGAATAGAACTTAATATAGATATACCCATTTTATCATTATTTGTGATGTTTTTGGCTCCAATTCGTGGTATAATGACGGTATAACGAAAGAAAATCTGAATGTCCGATGTACATTTTGCCATGTACATTCGGGGGATATTGGATATTCGAATGTACAGGTCAAAATCAACCTATACGGAAGATCGCTTGTCTGCAACTTTGATGAACAGAACACATAGATATATACATTATAATCATTATTTGTGATGTTTTTGATTCCATTTCGTGGTAGAACGACGGTAAAGCGAAAGAAAATCTGAATGTCCAATGTACATTTTGCCATGTACATTCGGGGGATATTGGATATTCGAATGTACAGGTCAAAATCAACTCATACGGAAGTTCGCATGTCTGCAACTTTGATGAATAGAACTTATAGATACACATTATAATCATTATTTGTGATGTTTTTGATTCCATTTCGTGGTATAACGACGGTATAACGAAAGAAAATCTGAATGTCCAATGTACATTTTGCCATGTACATTCGGGGGATATTGGATATTCGAATGTACAGGTCAAAATCAACCCATACCGAAGTTCGTATGTCTGCAACTTTGGTGAATAGAACTTATAGATATACACGTTATAATCATTATTTGTGATGTTTTTGATTCCTTTTTGTGGTATAACGACGGTATAGCGAAAGTAAATCTGAATGTCCAATATACATTTTGCCATGTACATTCGGGGAATATTGGATATTCGAATGTACAGGTAAAATCAACCCATTCGGAAGTTCGCATGTCTGCAACATTGATAATTAGAACTTATAAATAGATACATTATAATCATTATATGTATATCGACGGTATAGGTATAGAAAATCTGAATGTCCAATATACAGTTTGTCATGTACATTCGAGGGATATTGCATGTTAATATAAACCTGGACGGGGTTCGCCGCATGTTTCTTGCTATGTATATCTCCTCCTGATCCTTAAATGAAAGTTTTCGTTAAACAATCTGAATATCCAATCTACACGAGAACATGTAGATTGGATATTCGAATATCCAATATCCAATGTCCAACATTTTTCTAACTTAACGGCGCTTTATGGAGGTTATTTAGTTCGACATCAGTTATAGGATATGTCCCCTTAATAGTCATTTCTTCGCAATGTAGAACAATCCTTGTCATGCACACATCATGTTCATTTAGTGAAAATGATTTTCCACACTACACAGCCATTTCCTGATGCTTTTTATCGTTACTCGACGTCTTTTTTCTAGCGTTGCTGATATTTTTATTTTCTATAAACTCATAATACACTCATTATTTAATATCTAGTTTTCTGGTGGCGGTCATTTGAATCTAGTTATGTCGTCATTTGCAGCCGTTGACGTCTCGTGTTCCCTTTCTGAGGGCCGATTAGCGCACAATCAGCACTAGCACGCGGTCCGCCCTGACCGTAAAGATAATCATCATAATACTGTACCAATTTTTTACTATATACAGTCAAACCTGGGAATAAAGACAAGTAGGGAGATCACACTGCACTATTCATCTATCTTAGAAACACCTGTGAATAAAGACCACCTGTCAACAAAGACCATATTTGTAGTTTCACACCAGTGGTCTTTGTTCACAGGTTTGACTGTATAGTTAAATATGTTTTATTTCAGAAATAATATGTGTTCATGTTTGGTTTATCGTAGAATAACCCGAGTTTGGAGATTTTATGCGCAAGAATATATCACGAAGGCCGAAGGAAAACAGCCTTATGTAAGGGGCACAACTACTTTTAAAAAGTCGTGTTCATCTCAACAGACATTATAAGTCTAGTATCCCTTGTTTAAGTGTGTACAATAGGTATACAATACTAACTTGTAACATGTAAATTTACATACAACTTTCTTTGTCCATGAAAAAACAGGCAGGCACGGTTTTACGCGAGCGTAAAATGGCTGCTGTAGCAAGAAGACATATTTGTTTCAGTTTTTTTCATTCTGTCATCAAGGTCAAAGTAAGTAAACAAAATAAGAGCTATTAAACTATTACAAGCCATTTTTGACACAGTAGCAGATTGTGCAACAAGTCTTCATCCGATATTCAGAAACCATCTAAGGTGACATAATGTTTCTGGAAAATAAATACTAAATGAATAAGTGAACCCTCTGTAGTTTTTTTTTCACTTCAGGTTGAACTGAGGTCAATGATTTTGAAGGCAACTTTGTTCCTATTAATTCTCTGTGGAGAAACTGTGGCGGGACAAGACTCGTGAGTTGCAACTTTTAGTTTGGGAATTTAATTTGTAAGAAATCATTCACCCACAAAATCTATGTGACTGTATGTTTTAAAAACGACCTGATGATATCTTGTACAGCCTTAGTGTCGTAACAGAGTATTCTTTAGTTTTCAAAGTTCTTTATGTCACCAAAAGTAGTGAGTAAAATAGCGTAAGGACTAGAAATTACGGCATGTCGCAAAAAAAAAACACCGCAGGAATCCGTAACCAAGAACTTGACAACGTAAGGGCAATGCACAAAGCTAAAGTTAGCTGCATGGGACCATAACCCGTTTTATTTGTAAATAAATGATAAACTTTACATGAGACATGCGAAAGACTGAAAGGATCTATTGAATACAAAATGTATTCTTATATACTAGATGTTATTTCGCAGGACCACGGGGGCCACCAGGACCACCGGGACGCCCTGGAGGTTATGGACCACCTGGCCCACCGGGTCAGCCAAGCGAAGGGAAACAAGGGCTACCAGGACCGCCCGGGCGACCGGGACTACCAGGACCAGTAGGAGTGAGAGGACGTCCTAGACAAATTGGACCGTCTGGACCAGCTGGGCCGACCGGACCAGCTGGGCCGACCGGACCAGCTGGGTCAGCCGGACGGCCAGGGGATCCAGGACCACCAGGACCTCCAAGCAATGTAGGGCGTCCAGGACCCCAAGGACCACCGGGTCGGCCGGGACCTCCAGGACCACCAGGATTTTCAGGGAAGTCAACGCCTCCAATAACAGCGGGACTTCAGATCCAACAACAAGGACCACAGCTAATACAAGGACCGGCTGGGCCACCCGGATTTCCGGGACCTCCAGGACCACGTGGACCACCAGGACCTCCTGGACCTCCCGGACCTCCCGGACCACAAATACCAACAGAAACAACAGCAGAAGATAACGTGCTTGGGCCGCGCGGGCCCCCGGGTCCACCTGGACGATTAGGACCAGCAGGAATGCCTGGTAGCCCTGGGTAACCAATATGTATTGTTTTAACATGAATGCATTTATTAAAGCGGGAAACATCGAGTGACCAATGAAAACTGGAATAAATTGCAAACTTATAAGATATTCTTAAATGTTTTACAGCTTTTGCAATATAGAAACACAATACTTGTTAATACAAATACAACATACACATTATATACTAGCATGTACATTATGTTTCTTGTAAAACAAATCAATTTGAAACCTGTTTTCAATTTAATCACAGGACTGGTAATAAATATATTTCCAGCATGTTGTATTTCTATCACAATTTTATGCATACATGTATTTCTTAACATATGAATGATGAGATATGTTTTCTTTTTATTTTCTTGCTGTTTCTTATAAATTGCTTTCGCTGAATTCCTTTAAAGGTCAATTACTAACACCAAATTGAATTTTTTTTTAATTTGGAATTGTAACGTGCGTCTTCTCAGGAGAAAAAAATATGACGTACAGCATCGAATGTGACCATATTGTGTTGAAAATTTGAGTTTAACCAAAGAATTAATGAATTATAGTTTGCCTTTTCAAAAATGAATTTCAAAGTAGGTTTTCAAGTTTTCAAATATCTTTGTAATTTTCCATAAGTCTGCAAGAGAGAGGCTGTAAATAGGTTGTACATGAATAAGCATGCCTATTTTTAATTATAGCTAAATTTTTTTTACTTCTAATCATATGAAACGTATGACTCTGACTGTTTACAACATGCAATAAATCGAAAGTATGACAAAAAGACCACCCAGGTCAATCTAAGGAAACATTCACTCGTTTTTCTGCAGCTGTATTTCAAACAGGGAAATTAGTCCACGGCTATTGTAAAGTTTTAGATGCCAGTTTCAAACAGTACTTTCCTGTTACAATTTCAGATTTCAAGGAAAAACGATTTGGACCTTTAAGAACACTAAAAGCTGATTAAATGATTTGGGAAAAAATCGCTATAATTTTAAAACACTGAAATTTCCAAATATTAAGAGGCAATCACTTCTCTTACTGTCTACTTTACTGTCTGATGTCAATACATGTTTATATAGAAAACAATACGATTTGCTATAATAAAACTTAAAGAAAGTAGACTTGTGACATGCATTTTGTACGGTATATGTCACTTGTAATAGACAAATGCCCCTGAAGAGGTGAAAATGAGGCAACATAGGAATATGGTTCTTATTCTTTTACTTTCTCTTCTTCCTCTCTAAGTACATTTTTTGTATCTGCAATTTGAAGAAATTTCCTTCAGTACTTTTCGTGTTATGCGCCGGACAAGAAAATATTACAAAGGGGGTGATTAAAACTTAGGCATGGTAGAGTTATGGTTCTTGGGCACTACACTTTCCTTCATTCTGCTTTATCATTGTATGAAGTTCGTTTGTTTGTTAGATGTGCATATGGTCCAACATCTTTATTATAAGGTATATATGGTGCGACCTGTAGAGAGACGGATACAGATACACTGTACAAGGGAATCCGGGTACGAGACCCTTGCTCCTTTACGAATAGACCCCTTGGTTCTTTTCTACCTGCTCGGTGTATAGCGCCGATCCACGTGAGACTACCTCTAGGTTTTAACCAGTTCATCTCTAGATGGGTGGGAAACACTGAAAAGTGTTACTGAAATATCCAGTGCCCCGGCCGGGATTCGAACAGGGGACCTCCGGATTGGTAGTCCAGAGCGTTAACCACTCGACCACCGCACCACCAACTCACTTGAAATTTTAGCTTTTTCCTTTTAAACTTTTGGAGTTATGATCCGGATAAAGATGTGGAGACGGACGGACAGATTGCACCCCTACTTTTCTATCCTTAGGTGGCATATTCCATTGTATTTTTGGACTCCATGTTTGTTTATACTAATTTATTTTGGCTTGATTGTGAAGAAAGCTTGTAGCTTATCGAGTCACTCCCGAGTCCGCTTTCTGGAAAAAACCAGTACTGGTGATATGAGGAACTACGATAGACCTCCAACGGGACTCGAACCCGCAACCTCCGGGATGAGCGACAGACACCTTAACCTCTACACCACCGCTCCCCTTAACTCCCGCTTACCACTTAGCTCTTTAGGAAAGGAAATTGAATGACCACCGTACACACCCAGTGTGTGACTTTTATCCCGAGCTGGCCTAAATACACGGAAAAAACTCACTGGATAATGATCACTTAAGCTTAGAGATGATACTACCACTGCCACATCTTTTTGGATGGTGTGGTCGTGTATATGTGATCAATAATGCTCGAACTAGATTTTGTAACTCTTGTTGGTGATTTTACATCTGTTTTAGTCCAAAATTTTCAGTTAGAATGTTCCATTTGTTGTTGTATTTGTTGATAAATTTTGTGAGACCGAAGTTAGTGTTTATGTCGCCAAAAATATATGTCTCATAATTCAAGTGATCTGCATAATCAGCCTGTTGCTCATAATGTTCAATCCAAGTCTGTTTTGAGTTAGGTGGTCTGTAGACAAAGTTTAACAGAAAAGGTTTATTATAATGGAACTTAATTTCCAGCCAAATTGATTCAATATCTTTAAGTTCAAAGTCATGTCTACGGGTATATGGAACATCATTCGATATATCATATATTTCAATAAACCTCCTCCTTTCTTTTGGCATCTCTATCTTTCCGTTCAAAATTGTATTTTTTATGAACAAATATGAATAACTAATAGTGTCCGATAAAAAAGTTTCAGATAATCCTAAAATCGTATTTGATGCATAAAATGACAGATGGTATTTTATTTCGTCTAATTTGGGAAGACTGTTGAATATTTAAATGAACTGTACGTAGACCCTTCATAATTATCCCAAGTACATGATTAGCATCAGCAGCACCATTATTATAATTGTTGTTGTTGTCGTTCTTCTTCTTAATATTATTATTATTGTTGTTGTTGCAGTTTTTGTTGTTGTTGTTGTTGCTATTGTTCTTATTAACTTCTCTTAATACTGAAATTATTTTGCCATCGTTGTTTGTCTTAAAATTATTTACATAGATTGTTAAATGAGCTGCCGAATTGAGAAATTTTGTTTCCTGAATTTTATTTCTATTTGCTGGACTTATAATATATGAGGTACGCTGCATAGTTTACAGTATTATTGTAGGATAAGTTAGAAAATACGAATACATACACTCAGTTCCAAAAGAAAGTGTGCACTTTGTTTTCTGTGATTTTTCATCGACTACCTTCTGAAAGCCTATATATTTGGAACCAAAGTTGAGATGTGTTTACGTACAATATGGCGAACATTTTAGATTTTGCAATCGATCGATGACAAATACACATGAGATATAGTGTGCGAAAATTGAAGCCGATACGTCTGCTAAATATTGAAATATTTAAAATTAATAAGTGCACACTTTCTTTTGGAACTGAGTGTATATATCAAACAGCAAAAACCTTAATAACAAAATTACAAAATAAAATCGAGATTCAAAACGTGCCTGTGTATCACTTAACAAACTATTATCAACTTGAAAATTATCACCGAATGTTTGAAAGTAAACGCTGTGGTTTGTTATGAAATGCCTATAAATGTGGTCATGATAATACTAATATGGTTTACCTACACCCATGGAGTAAGATTTTCCGGTTTTACATGGCACAATGTAACAAATACATCTTTTTTTTTGTTGCAGTTGCAACACAGTTCTATTAAATGATCATAGATATTATTACTTACTATGTCAGAGTGTTTGTCGGAAAATTCCTAAAAGTTAATTGGATAGTTTCTGTCTGACATAGATTTCCTGCCTGAATAACCTAAATTACTATGAGTCCTGTAATGGTCGCTGTTTCTGTTTTCTGTTAAGTTCGTATTTATGGGTAATGTACACTCGTGTGAATAGTGGTCATATTCCCCGCAATGAACACAGTACATGTATGTCCTCACGTTATCATTTCGTCGTCTGCTGTATGAACTTCCGGTTTGTTGTCCAGCTGTTCGATCTCTTAGTCGAGTGATTGTGCATATTACAGATAAGACAATAAGAACGATTTTGAGTTTGACTCCTTCCTGCTGCATCAGCAATAAAGATAATTTCCGCATGCGGGTACGATTTTCTCTTAATAATTGCAACGGCCTTGTTGATACATGAAAACAGTCTTTTTGTTCCAAAATTATTAAAATGAATGCCATCTTTAACGTGAAAGTTTTTGGCAACATTTCCATGAAGGACTGGTACACATCAATTAAGTTGATCTGCTCATTCCGTGCGAGTTGTTTAAGAGCGTCATTCAGTGGTACTACATCTTTATCATCTCTTGGACACAGCGTACACAAATACACATATATTTTCTTTCGTTTCAGATTCGTTTCAGATTTTTCAATAACACGTTGTAGATCTGTGTATGTTGATTCCACGCTTCATTTCCTCCGACATAAATCACAACATAACTGCATTCTCGAATATCCCAGTTACTTAGTGCCCATGAAACAAACGGTGATTAGGCTCCTGGAATGCATTGTAATTCGATGTTTTGAGAGAGACCGCGGGTGTTGATTCCCTTCAATGTGGAGTCGCCAATTAGAAGTGTTTTGTTCAGATTTGGTAGCTGAAATTCACCATCATTGTTTTCATGATCAAATGAATTTGCTTGTTCGTTTGAGCTTGCTGGTATATTTGAAGGTGGTGTTTCTTGCGTACTCTCGGATGGTTCGTTGGATGACCTCTCGTGACCGAAATCTCATGTAATTGAGTTTTTGTTGCACGTGGAAACGGACTGCGTTGTTGCATTTGTGTTCACATCCGGTATGCTGTCTGAGCGAGGTATCTATTTTGGTCCGGTATGTATATGCAGACGGCGATGAACAACTTCCGTTTGATTGGACACCTTACTAATGAGTTTCTCCGTCTGGTTTGAGATTTCAGAAATTCCTTCATTCGATCGTGTCGTAGTCAGTTGTACCAGTTTCTTGACGCTGTAATTTGTTGGCCAATTTGTTCTGTTGATGTTTTCATATATATTTGTTCATGGACATCTTTATTTCTGTTAATTCATTATATATTTGACCGATAACACGCATCGCATCCTCATTTGCTGTTACATCCGGTTCGCTATTCGTAGATAATGATTCAATATTTTGCGTGAGGCATCTACTCAAAACACGCTATTTTTTTTTCCGAGAAAAATCTTGAAAATAAGAAAAATTGTCCAGATTGCTTGAACTAGTCGCATAGTAGCAGTTTGACAGCGGTCATGAGGATATTAATTAGTAGGACAGCCTTTCTGCCTGTATAACTCACGCCAACCCTGAGTTTGTATGTAATCTGAAGTGTTGCATATCAAATAATCAATGAATCAAGGTCTGGCAAGACGCAGTCCATTAAAAGAGCACCTCAACAGATTTGCACGCATTCTGATTATACGCAAGGTAAAGATGAACAAATGCACCTCTGCCTTGAAACAGATGAAAGCAGATGCAAGCAGACCTGCAGACTATGCATGGTATAGTCTGCACACATGCAGAGTATGCATGGTATAGTCTGCAGACCTGCAGAGTATGCATGGTATAGTCTGCAGGCATGCAGATTATGCATGGTATAGTCTGCAGACCTGCAGACTATGCATGGTATAGTCTGCAGACCTGCAGAGAATGCATGGTATAGTCTGCAGAGTATACATTGTATTTTCTGCAGTATATTTGACAGTTCTGTAGTTTGTGTAAATTGTATACAGTCTTTAATTGCATGCTTGGTATATAGGGTCTGCACATATGTGTTAATTCAATGCAAAGGTGTTGTTACTCCTTCTACAGTGTACATTGCTTTTTCTGTAAAGATAATAATAACAACTGCTGTTACAGTAATAATTTCTTTATTTCCAGAAGTTAACAGTGTAGGTTATACAAATAGTGCAAATAACGAATACCCCGTAGGCCTCTTATTCAATAATTTCTTCTAGTGTATGAACAAAATAAGACCAAAAATACCAATTTTAAAGTATCTAAGAGATAAAAAGCTGTAAACCAACCTTAATTTTTTTGCAAGCCCCGACAGACCCTAACACATATATTTGGCGATAGTGTACCTGTATTTGGTGTGCGTTCAATTATTTAAAGTACACAATTATACATGCATCTTCTGTTCGATTCTACAGTATGATTTTATCAAGGAAAACATCCGACTCAAAGTTTATGAAGATCCAATGAAAAATGCTACTTCTATTGCATGATAAATATGGTTTTTCTTTGATTATACCTTGTGACATTTAAACCCAAAATGACCCATATTCAAACTCAACCTAAATTTCTTTAAGACAGTCATTCTGACCAAGTTTCATAAAGATCTTATGAAACATAGGCCATGATGGCCCTTAATCGCTCACCAGGGACATACTTATGACAATATTTGACTAAAGTTCAGCCCTAAACTAAATATCATTAACACAAACATTCTGTTTGACCCGTACTGCTGACCAATTTACATGAGGATGGGTTGTAAATGTCATATGTATGTCATACACATGGTTTTTAATCTGTGACCTAGTTTCTGACCCCAGATGAACCACATTCAACCTTGATCTTGATTGTATTAAGATAACCATTATGTCCAAGTTTCATGAAGATTCAATGCATTCACAAGTGGTTGCTATGATTTGACCCTGTGACCTAAGTTTTGAACCCAGATGACCAATATGCAAACTCTATCTAGAATACACCAAGATAGCCATTCTGACCAAGTTTCATAAAAATCCAAAGACATATGCAACCTATATTGCATTCACAGGGGTTTTCTATGATTTGACCCCATGACTTAGTTCTTTAGCCCAGATGATCCATATAACAATGTGGCCTCGAGTTATTAAGGCAGTCATTCTGACCAAGTTTCATGAAGATCCAATTAAAAATGCAATCTCTATTGCATACACAATGTTTTTCAATGATTTTACCCCATGACAAAGTTTTCGACCCCAAATGACCCATACTTGAATTCGAAAATTCGAACGAAAAAAAGATAAATGCAACCTCTATTGCATACACATGTGAGTGACAAGGTTTTTCTTTGATTTGACCCCGTGACCCAGTTTTTGACCCCAGATGATCCTATTCGAACTCAAAAAAGATTTCATCAAGGCTGTCATTCTGACCAAGTTTCACCTAGATCCAATGAAAATAAGCAGATTCTATTGCATACACAAGGTCAGATGTAGACAGACAGACGGAAGACTGACATCAAGCGATCACAATAAACCATGAGCATTTTAGCTGAAAAAACTATGTCAACATCATTATCTAAAGAAGACTTCTACATCATAATCACTTAATACTTAATTGACCTTCTTTGACAGAAATTATGGACTATCGTGCTCTTGTAAAATAAACTCATTTGGGTAATTTAAGAACAAGAGGGCCATGATGGCACTATATCGCTCATCTGAGTTCTAATGCACTTGCTGCTAAGAGAGTCAATGGTTGCTTGAGAAGTTAGTGGTTGCTATAGGAACTCATTGGAAGCTTGGATTTTCCTATAACTCTATATAAAGTAAAGGGACCCCCTCACACACACAGGCGTGGTCAATTTTGATTCAAGGGGCTTGATTTGAACAAACTAAATAGGGGAACATTAATTGTTGCCATAGCAACCAGAGTTCTGCATGGAATGGAATTCTTTGAGCAACTTTGGTAGAGCTTCAGGCAAGGAACATCCCTGCCAAGTTTCATCAACATTGGTATTCAGAGGAGATGTCGACGGACGACGGACAATTATTCATCCGTTAAGCTCAACCTGGCACAAAGTGCCAGGTGAGCTAGTAATTAAATCAAAACAGGAGATAGATTTCCACCCTGTTAGACTAGAAAAAATCAAACACTTTCAATCAATTTGAACACATGACAAACCTGATCATATATATTAAACTAAAGGTGGTCAAACAGATTTTGGCCATGTTACAGATTTGTTTGAAACTTAAACATCTGTGGCCGAGTGCATAAAGAAGGCGTAGATTGCGCTGTCGTAAACGGTCTGCGCTGGCGTAACTAATCCTGTCGTACAACGGGGTTTTAAGGCGAGTGCATAAAGCGAGCGTACGTCCGTTGTAGATACACCCGGGTTATTGTACCACATATTTCTCGTGCAAAATCATTGTATTTCTTGTTTCAATGCATGATATTTTATATGCATATGTTAAGATAATCTGTTTTAAATAATGGGAACATATCTAGAAATATAACACTTTTTTTACAAAAAGTATTTCTAAAATTTAAAATTGCCTGTTTTGTATGAATACGAGAATATCAACATGTCTAGGTACTTAATAATTTCTTAGATTTAAAATGAACTCTGAAATAGTTGCAACATGTAACTAAAAGTATTAGATCTAGCTCTTCACTATTCAAATGAAATATCTATTTTAATAGTCGTATAAAGAAAGATTATGCTGAATGTTACAACGTTTTATAGTTGAACTATAACATATATTGCGTCTAGTTAACAAGGATTTCATAAGCGAAGTTGACAAAAGAAGGCCCCTATACGGATTTCGCTGTAATTTTATTTTAAGAGGGTATATGGGAAAGGGTATTTAGAAATCAGTTTCGGCAGATGTTTGGCTTGGCAGTCGGTCTGTCTGTTTGTTTCACAACTATGTAAACTGTACTTGAGACTCGAACTTCTTCAAACGTTTTCTTTAGATCAAACCAATTACATGTAAGTACATGTAATCAGTACAAACTGTAGTTGTTAAAAGTCTGAGTTGATTTGATTTGATTTGATTTAAAGTGATTTTATCAAGGTCCGTCCAAAAGCTAAATTTTTAGCTTATGTTTTGGATGAGACCCCGGCGTGTCTCCCTTCATGCCTAGAAAGTAAAATTTTGAAGCCGAAAAGAGGAGAGATTTACCTGATTGCAATTTCCAGTCAGTTTTAGCCAAAGATTGAATTTGATTGATTGCCAAAAAGTAGGCCAAATCGCGGTGACCAATTTGATCTGTGAGTGTGTTTGACCTAGTTTGAATGTCTGGATCGTGGAAGCCTAACATTTTTTTTAAATTATGATAACAGGAAGTATGCATTTGAGTTGTGTAATGTAAAATCCCCTTTTTAATAAATTGTTGTCCTTCTTTTATTTGACTTATCATTATGTTAGTTAATTTTTTTTTAATCAAGTGGTCTTAAGGATAGAATAAAGTGTGCCGAAAGATATGTTACTTAAATTATAAAATAGAATATATGTATGAAATTTTAACCTTTTCACCTACTTTTAAATACCGAAATGTTAAAAATCTGAGTATACGCTTTCCTTTCATAGATTGATTTATATGTCTCTCGAATTTAACCGTTGTACCCGGTGTGACCGTGTCCATAACCCTGAACTGATCTATAGATGTCTTGGCATCGCCTCGATCAGGTGAAGTTTTTTAATTACTTTAAGGCTTTCATGGAAGACAGAAGACAGATTTAAAGCCGAATGTTGCCTTACCCTCGAACCGAGCCGGATGAAACAGGAGTTCCGTATATCGACTTGATATCTTAAAATTTTGTTCTAAAACCGAGTAGTTCAAGAGATATCACTTGAAACGCTATATTACAGACAGACGAGCAAACAGATGGACACCCCAAGACAAAACCATATGTCTCCAACAGACTATTACACCAAAAATATTGCCTTTACTGATATTTGACATGATAAAAGTATATAAAAATTCAAGTACGCTGTATATAGTTACGCATACTCAATAGCAGTCGTGACTTTCGTGCTAGATTTACTACTTGACTTACCCTTCGTCTCGTTTATGCACTCGGATTAAATTTTGCGACCGTACGAACTGTAGTTGTTCAAGGTCTTTCCTTTGATAGATTGATTTACATGTCTCTAGAATTAGCCGTTGAACCATGCGTCCATTACCCTGAACTGATATATAGATGTCTGAATATCGTCTCGATCAGGTGAAGTTTTTTCATTTCTCTTTAAGGATTTCATGAAAGACAGAACGGAAACGTTTGTTGCCTTGCCCTCGAACCGAGCTGGATTAAACATGAGTTCCGTATATCGACTTGATATCTTGAAATTTTGTTCAAAAACCTCCGAGTAGGTCAAGAGATATCACTGGAAACGCTATATTACAGACAGACGATGTTCAGACATCTATAGATGGACAACCATGACAAAACCATATGTCTCCAACAGACAGTTACACCCAAAACATTGCCTTTACTGATATTTGATATGATAATGTATATAAAAATTCAACTACGCTGTAGTTACGCCTACTCCATAGCAGTCGTGACTTTCGTGCTAGATTTACTACCTGACTTACGCTACGTCTCGTTTATGCACTCCGATTAAATTTTGCCACCGTTATCTACGCTCTAGATAAGCCGGACGTAGGCCTACGACCGCTTTTAATAATGCACTCGGCCACTGATCAATTACACTCATTTATGTTCACTTAGCGCTTAAATCAAGTAAGATTTTCACTGCAGGTATTTTTAAAATTTGATTTTCTCTAGAATGAGAAAAAAAGAGTTATTTTATCATAAGTACAAATTTGATACACATACTTTGCCTTTAGGAGGAAAGATATAAATATAAAACCTATTGTATTATAGTTGTAAAATGTTTGCATTAAAAATTATATAATTATTTAGATGGAATTCATTAGAAATGCAAGTTTGAAAAAATATTATTACCTCCCTTTACCTATCTTGGTTGCGCACCCAAAATAGATTGGAAATAAATGAATTCAGAAGCTACACGTAAGTTTAAAACTTGCCTTTTGGTTCAGAATGTTAAAATATTTGTATATATATCTATCCGATGCAAATGTAAAAGTAGAAATTATATTGAAATAAAAAAGAAATAATCAACTTTTTAATTACTTTCAAATTCATAAAGTGGAGTAATAACAAAATTTTATAAAAGTAAATAAAATGTAAATTTCGAATAGGGATCTAACTCTTTGTAATGGGTCTTCTTGTTCCTTAGATAAATCTCTAACAGAATATACAAAAAGTAAAAATTGTCATCAAATGTTGCTTAAATATGATTGACCACCTTTAACGGTTAGCTAAAAACATTCACCATCGATAAAATACAACTTAATAGTTGCTTTGCTTTGCTTTGCTGTTATCTACAAAGGCACAAAACAGTTTTTTGTTGCCTGTTAAATACATATCCACCAGTTTTTTCAACAAGAATATTTGGTCAATTGTGCATTGATGTTTCTCGAAACCAGTTCATTCTTCACAAAACATTGTTATTTAGCTTTAAGTTAAAAAAAAGCCTTTAAGTACTCCAAAAAACACTTCATTCACGGTCTTGTTGTTTTTACCTGAAATGAATAAAAAAAAGCCACATAAGAAACTGTTAAAGATGCAACACTGAAATACAGAAATTTTATAGCAAAATCAATAAATTTATCTTGTAAGTATTATAGTATTGGTTAATGTCCCATTACGCCAAAAAAATGTTTGTTTTAGGTTTCATGCCCCCCCCCCCCCCAAAAAAAATAGGGTAGGTAGGTAGGGATTTTTTGGGGGGGGGGGGGGAATTTGTTTATTCTCAAACAAACCAAATTCAACATAGATCTTAATGAATTTATGCTAAAAAATATTAACACGCAAAAAATAGTTTTTTTACGCCTTAGCAACCTGGATGTAAAATTATATGAAGTTCTTATGTTACCAAGACAGCAGCTGCTGTCTTACCAGCTGAAGTGACCCTTCTTTGCTTGAAAAACTTTTAAAACCCCGATTTCTGAATAGAAACACTATTATAGTACTAAGTTACCTTTAATTATAAATTTGAATGTAATCTTTACATTTTACGAAACTGCTATTACCCCGCTACAGTCTAAATATCAGCTAAATGTCCTTTAGTTTCCTTGTTTGGCTATCCTCTTTCACAGCAGCTCTGACATCAATGGTCAACCAATTCTGTGGAAGAATATACAATCACTAATTAGATATGTCAATGTACATATATGATGCTCACTGGCAGTCACTGCCACAAAAGACAAAGGGGCAAGGCATGCTTGCATTTTTTAAAACATACAAAAAAATGTAGTATAATGTATGTATAAATAAAAAATCAAATGTGTATAGCCCCTTTGATAAAAGAAACTCATAACGCAAAAAAAATGTGTGTTTAGGGCAACAGTCCCAAAAATGTTAGATAGGTAGGGACAAAGTTTCTTTTTTTTAAGTGAAAAGTGAAAAAATTCTATAGGTTGGAAAAGAACAATCTGTGTTTAGGGTAACGGTCCAAAAATGCTAGTTAGTCTACATGCATAACATAGGGAAGGGACACTTCACATTTTTTTACTTTGAAAAAAAAAACTCTAGGGTCGGGGGTTTCGCCAGGCAGGGTCGGGTTACCCGAAACAAGATATTTTTTTGGCCTTATCGCAGCCAACTGTTTTGTCAAACATGTCCTAATACAACAATCACTGCGTATACAAAAACAAAGGTATGTACATGTAGATATACCTACATGTATAGATGTGTTTCAGCGCAGCTGTATAAGCTAGCTTTTGACCGGAAGTTTAGAACTGTTCAACCGGCAATGAAATGACGAGTAGAATGTATAACATACTTTAAATCTATTCTCTTTAAGAATTACTACGTTATATCTGTCCTCTATTTGTGTGATGTACAATAAAAGTGGAAACTATTCCAACAAAATTTTATTGTTCTGTTTATCACAGGCACCCCTGTTTTGCATAATTAAAGTAACAGATACTCAGCTGAACCCATTTCAGTGACCCCTGGATCTACTTTCAAATCGTAATGATATTTAGTTGTATTATGGAACAAGAAGCTGTTTACCATATCTGAGATAATCTCATAAAATATGAAGACATTTGCTACCTTTCAGATCTGAAAGTTAGTCACTATTTTCTTAGACTGGTCATTTTTTCACTATAGGTAGATCATTAGCCCAACTAATCTGCGCTAGGGCTTTTTCATATTTAATATAGAGATCTATTTTCTTGTTGTTTCATTGTTGGCCAAGACAGTGTTAAGTTGTTGATCTATCATCATGATCATGCTATGGCAACATTGATGATTGACACTGTTGTTGCTGGTTAGCAACTTAGCATTCTTTAGATCTACCAGGTTCGTTTTTATCAAGTATGGCGAAGTACACAAAAGTATTGTAAACTTTAGATTATTACCTGAAATTTCCAGAGATCTAGTTTCACTGCCGATTTTTTTGAAACTGCCAAAATATCAAATCACTCAACATTTGTTTACTCTGGATCAGTGACATCAAAGCTATAGGAAAGGTAGCACGTTCTATTTTATGACGTCAAAGCCCTATGACGAAAACGCTATGACGTCATTGTCATCTACATTTATTCTAAACGCTGTTGACATGGTTGAGGTTGGACACGGCATCGAGAAACAAGTTTGCAGAGAAAATAATAGACTCTAGGATCACTGGGGATCAACAGAAGAACAATCAGCATAGAATTCTCCAAGTGGTTGTAAATTGTTGTTTTCTTCGGATAAGACAAATTATAAAGGTGAGTCAACGTTTCTTGGTCGATGCTAAATATTCACAAGATAAAACATCTATTTTCGTTTAGATCTACAACTTGGTGTCCGTTATTGTCATTAATTAGATCTACAGTACAGTACACGCCATTACCGTAGAAGGCTTGTCGGCCACTGCCCCATCATCATTTTCCGACCGCCTTATCAAAGTAAAAATAGATAATCACTTTAGCGGCATTTAATTTTTGAGAAATCGGAACCAGATCTACATTCTCAATAGTTTTTGTGAAGATGACTGACGGTGTCTGTGGTCCCCTTTATGTCTGTAAAGACGATGGAGTACGAACTGTCTTATGTACGAGGGCATATCTACTATTCTGCCATCTGGTGGTTACCTCCCTTTTGAATTGCTGGCGCCATTTGTAAACATTTAGGGTTTTCACGTACCTGGTAACAATAAATGCTATTACGACCCAAATAGGTGTGTAACTAGGATTTTCATCATGATTATGATAGTTGCAAGTTTAGTCTTACTATTTACACTTTGAAGGTAGACCGATTTTACAGGTTGACATTTTACTGGCTAGAGTCCTACATTGTAGTTAGTCTCAATAATAAGACTACAAACTGACAAACGCAGACCAATTTTACATACGGACATTTTATAGTTATCTTCGCTCGGAGCCTGGATAGCGCCTAGTAAAAAATATAACGATATTCACCAGCTGAGTACAATTATTTAGAGTAATATATATGCAAAGAAAAAGATGGTGTGTCTTGTGCAGCAGACCCATGTTACATACGGCATTTATAGTTATCTGCGCTTTTATCTGAGGCTGGATCTTTTATCTGAGGCTGGATAGCGCCTAGCAAAAATTATAACGATATTCACCCGTTGAGTACAATTATTTGGACTAGTGTGTCTTGCATCTGTGCTACAGTTTAGCCTAATTAATTTGGCGTTTCAGTGTGACCCCTTTCACAGATCTGATATTTTATAACTGTCGCACCTATAAAGTATCAGCCTATAAATTCGGTTTGCCTTCGAAGTCGAAATAGTTAGACTAGCTACAGTTCTACAAAGTCAAAGGTGTGACAGTCAGATCTGTGAAAGGGGTCACACTGAAACGCCAAATGAATAAAGACTGACGGATGTGTCGTGCCTGCTGGGCTTTAGGGCTGCAGTTGACCCTCCTCCCCAGCCAAGTCTGCAGATACATTTTTGCTCAAGCTGGTACTTTTGTCCTCGTTAATAATAGACACAGTGACAGTATATTCTGTTATCACATAAGTGAACATTTAGTATTTACATCTATCTATGTCTTATATTAAAGATTGTGTATTTGACATTGTTTTTGTTGCCACCTGAACACTTTGCAGTTGCAAGTTTGGAGAGATGGTGAAATATGATGCTGGAAATTGTACCATTTCATAGACACAGCTCAATTTTTTTCCTGTCTGGAGGGAACACCCCTCCCTGACCCACCCCGAGTCAGCCCCCCAGACATGCCTTCTCTGTATCTGCCAGTGCATACCCCAGTCATTTAACCTCCCAAAATTGTAAATGATTTCACCTCCATGACCAGTCACCATGATGACAGAACATGTTGCATGCACTTCAAAACAGAACGTTTAGAAATTATTCAGTTAATGTTAAAAGACTTTGATGCGAATTTTCAAGCTTTTTAGAATGTTTTGAAGAATTTTATGATATAGATGTAATTAATAAATTGTTTCACTAATTATTATTAATTTTGCATATTTTATTATATTATGTTGTTGGTGTTCTATTATTTTTATATAAATATTTGCTGTCACATTTGATACTAGCCACAGGGACCTGGCAGCTCCCATAGATACTTATACATTTCTATATTGAAACAAAAGATTAAACTTTTTTTCACTATACACCTATATGCAGATTGTGTTAGAATTGGCAGTTTAACATTCAATCATTTATACTGTAAATTTGTATACTCAAAGCCTGAATTCTGATTGACCATCCCAACATTAAACACTGCTCTGTAACATGAAAAAGAAATATTCTTAGATGACCCACCAAGAAGATGTTGTGTACCAATTTCAGGGGAGAAAAATGTAAATAAGAAAGATATATCATATGTAAACAAGAGAAAATTGCTGTGTATACTCAGACCTTGTTTCTGTAACTATGTTATTTTAAGTTTTGTACTAAATTTTCAGGAAAGCATGCATCTTGTAGTGTCATCTCAACCATTTTCACATCCTGCTCTGCCTGACAACTGCTGCTCTGAAGCCAACTATTCTGAAGCTGCATGGAAAACACATTGGTATGTGAGTTAACTTGCTTAAAAACAATTGAAGACTTGTTTCTCTTTCATTTCGGAATTGATATAATGCATTATGTTACATGTGTAGCAAGTTTGATGGTGATTTTCAGAACAAAAATAAATATACATGGTCTTATTTGCAATGTTGTGTGGTCAAAGCCACCCCGGTCAATAATCCCAAAGTGGTCAATATATGGCCGATTGCTAGTAAAATGAATATTTTGTGATCACTTTTGGTTGTCTTAATATGAATAATGAATTAACAATTCAAATTGATAGCATTAAGAATAAAAAGTAAAGTTCAGCTAGATCTCCTGGTCAATACCTCCAAAGTGGTCAATATTATATATACATCAGTATTGGTTGGGGGGGGGGGGGGGGGGGGGGGGGGGGGGGGGGGGGGGGGGGGGGGGGGGGGGGGGGGGGGGGGGGGGGGGGGGGGGGGGGGGGGGGGGGGGGGGGGGGGGGGGGGGGGGGGTGGGGGGGGGGGGGGGGGGGGGGGGGGGTATTTTTTTTTTTTTTTTTTTTTTTTTTTAAATATAAAAAAAAAAAAAAAAAAAAAAAAAAAAAAAAAAAAAAAAAAAAAAAAAAAAAAATTTGGGGGGGGGGGGGGGGGAAGGGGGGAAAAAAAATATAAAAAGGTTGGGGGGGAGGGGGGGGGGGGGGGGGGGGGGGGGGGGGGGGGGGGGGGGGTTTTTTGGGGGGGGGGAAAAAACCGGGAAATGCGGATCCGATATACAAGAATGTTTCATCTAGCCACTCTCTATGTGGTTAATTGAAAATTTTCTCCCATTGTGGTCAATACTCAGTCTGGTCAATTGAATATTTTGCGATATTTTTTGTATGTTTTGATGCAAAAAATGACTTAATTCTCCAATGTGGTAAAATTTATAATTGATGAAATAAGGGTAATGTACAATTAAATCTACCCTTTGGAGGTAAATGTAAGTCAATTTTGGCTGTTTTGTCTGTTCCCTCTATTGTTGTTTATACTGGTCAATTGATGGTCAGTTGAATATTATTTTTAGTGTAATATCCACTTTTAAATTCAAATACAGACATAAGTACTTTCTTTGTTCCTAAATCTGTAAGCTAGCAAATTCCTTACTATTATTATTTTAAAAGTTGTATAGTATTTTCTTACGGTGTTGCTTATAAACATGAATACTCTGAGGAACTTTCTATAACATTATTTGATAGAAAAATCTTGTTTTCCTGGAATGTCCATGTAATTTTTTTCTGTGTAAACATAAAGTCCAGTGAAGGTGATGTAAACTTGAAAGTTCATTGAAAGTGATATATATAATGTGTAAGTTGCAATGCTGAAATTTTTTTCTTTTTATTTTCAGTAAATTACAAGTGAATTGTTTGACAATGTAGCAGACATGGAGGGATTCTGTTTGCAGCTAATTTCAGAAAAAAAAACAACAATTGGTGTGTCTTTCCAGGTACCTAATCATGTTGTTTTATAAAAAAAAATTATGACCTATACGTGAGAATTTTACTCACAACAAATAAAAGTAGTGATTTTTAGAGGTAACGTTCGGCAGAACCTATGCCATGGTGGTTTGTCTGTTGACTTGTCCGTACATCTGTTCGTAAACTTTTCCTTTGTAACACTGTACAGGTCAAAATTTTCAAATTTGACTATCATGAAACTTTCTCAGAAGGTTGCCTCCAATATGTAGGGGGTCAGTGGGTCAAAAGTCAAGGTCACAATGACCTCTGTTAGCTTTTCCTTGATAGCACTTTGCATGTAACAATTTTCATTCAGCTTTCATCAGACTTGCTCAGAATATTGCCTGCAACATGTAGATGATCCCTTTCTTTTTTTGGGTGAGTTGGTCAAGGTCACGGTCAATATTTTGAAAAAGCTTGAAAAAATTGCTACTCATACCCTGTGTCATGCACAACACCATGTTCGAAAGTGGGACATCTTGGGTCAGAAACTAGGTCACAAGGACAAATCATATAAAAACCTTGTGTATGCATTTGAGTTTTCATTTTTCATTTGATTTTCATGAAACTTTGTCAGTATGATCCCCTTGATGAAATTTAGGTCGAGATCAAATATCGGTCATCTGGGGTGAAAAACTAGGTTACACAGTCAAATCATAGAAAAACCTTGTGTATGCAATAGAGGTTGCATCTTTAGCTCACCTGAGCTGGCTCAGGGTGAGCTATTAGGATCAATGAATGTCCGTTGTCCGTCCCCACTTAGTTCGTTAACACTCTATTGGTCACATTTTTGCCTCAATTGTCATGAAACTTGGTCAGGATGTTTGTCCCAGTAATTACTCAGACGAGTTCAAATATGGGTCATCTCGGATGAAAAACTGGGTCACATGACCTAAAAATAGAAAAATCTTGTTAAGGCTCTAGAGGCTACTGTTTCAGTCCAAATATACTGGCAATTTGTCAAAAAGGTTGTTTGGTTGATTTCTAGCTCAAGTTTTAATATGGGTCACCTGGGGTCAAAAACTAGGTCACACAGCCCAAATATGGAAAAACCTTGGTAACACTCTAGAGGTAACATTTTCAGCCCAAATATCATGGAAATATGTCAGAAAGGTTGTTAAGATGATTTCTAGCTCAAGTTCGAATATGGGTCATCTGGGGTCAAAAACTAGGTCACACAGCGTGAATATGGAAAAACCTTGTTAACACTCTAGATGTTACATTTGCAGCCCAGATATCCTTGAAATTTGTCAGAAAGGTTGTTTCGATGATTTCTAGCTCAAGTTTCAATATGGGTCATCTGGGGTCAAAAACTAGGTCACAAGCCCAAATATGGAAAAACCTTGTTAACACTCTAGAGGTAACATTTTCAGCCCTAATATCCTGGAAATTTGTTGGAAAGGCTGCTAAGATGATTTCTAGCTCAAGTTCGAATATGGGTCACCTGGGGTCAAAAACTAGGTCACACAGCCCAAATGTGGAAAAACCTTGTTAACGGGGGTCACTGCTGAAATTCAAAATAACAAGAAATTTTATTGACCCTGTTTTTTATGGAGACTAACATTTTGCTAGTTAATTTCTGGAAAAATAATGATGGGTCAATGACTTAACTTTTTCGCAATATTAATATTTAGTGACTGATACACTATCAGGTCAAGGTGCTTAATGCAGAATTAGCTAGAATTTTGGTATTATAAACGTTTATGTATGTGGTGTATGTTTCAGAATGGATATCACTTTCTAATCTTTTCCTATGTAGTATATTATACTTTAGGATGAAAAATTAGAGATTGTGGTATTTCTATCATCATCTAAATAAATATTACACTCCTTATTATTACCCCACCCACTTTACTAAAATTCATTTTTAACCAGGTTTTCCGAAGGAAAAATCCTGGTTATTAGATTGGGGTATGTCGGCGGACGTAAACAATTTCTTCTGTGCGCAACTCCTCCTACATTTCTCAACGGATTTCAACCAAACTTTCACAGAAGTATTGTCATGAAGTGCCCTGGCGCATATTGTCGGGGTTTTGTGATTTGGTCATTTTTGACAGAGTTATGGCCCTTTGTTTTTTTTCACATGTAATTCTTCTGTGCGCAACTCCTCCTACATTTCTCAACGGATTTCAACCAAACTTTCACAGAAGTATTGTCATGAAGTGCCCTGGCGCATATATTCTGGGTTTTGTGATTTGGTCATTTTTGACAGAATTATGGCCCTTTGTTTTTTTTCACATGTAATTCTTCTGTGCGCAACTCCTTCTACACTTCTCAAGGGATTTCAACCAAACTTTCACAGAATTATTGTCACCAAGTGCCCTGGCGCATATTGTCGGGGTTTTGTGATTTGATCATTTTTGACAGAATTATGGGCCTTTGTTTTTTTCCACATAATGTAATATATATAGAGAAATACTCTTCTGTGTGCAACTCCTACATTTCTCAAGGGATTTCAACCAAACTTTCACAGAACTATAATTGTGAACTAAAGAATTTTGAATATATGATGTTCTGCCTCTGGTCGTCCGTCCGTCCGTCCGTTGGCAATTTTGTGTCTCCTTATTTAAGTATATATAAAAGGGAGAATACTCTGTTATTATAAAAGGGAGAATACTCTGTTATTACTGTCTATTTTTAGAATAGATTACCAGTCCTGTATACTTTGGAGTATTCTGTTACAGTAAGATGACAAAATTTCTCATGAGACCAGCGGTTCAAACCCCACACAGAGCAAGTTTTTTTTTTTTTTTTTTTTTTTTTTTTTTTTTAATTTTTGCCCGAATTATGGCCCTTTGCTTTTTTTCCACATATGTTATATATAGAAGAATACTGTCACGTGCCCACTTCTCCCTACATTTCTCAAGATATTTAAACCAAACTCTCACACAACTGTTGTCATCAAGTGCCCTCGTGCATATTGTCTGGGTTTTGTGTTTGGATCAATTTTGCCTGAATTATGGCCCTTTGCTTTTTTTACACATGTAATATATAGAAGAAGACCTTTGTTTCTTTTTCACATTATGTATATCTACTGACTTTAAAACACATTTGCGCTCGGCCAGCAGACTGGAAAATGAAAACCTGGTTTTGTGACAATTTCCTGTCACTTGTTTCAATTTTTGATAAATGAATATATTTCATGATAAAGGAGTAACAAGCTTTTTCAGATATTTTGTCTGCAGTTTGAATTAAAACCTTTGTTTTAGAATGCAGAAATAAAAAATGGGGGTCAATGTGCATATAAGAAAGAAATTCAATAAAAACTGACAAAAAATGTGCTTTTTAGATTTCGGCGAGCTTTGAGATATAACGGCATATGTCTGTTCCAAAGAACTGTAAAATAAACTAGTTATTAATGGTTTTTTATACCCTAACAATTCTTCGTATAATACAGTTTGAATTATGTAAATATCTTAAATGGTTTTTGAGAAATAACAATTTTTGTACCCCTACCCCCATGTTTGGCATTATGACAAAATTTGTCAATTTAGTCACCAAATGTGAGGTCAAAATATTTTTTCCCAAAAATGTTCAATTTTTTTACCCTAAAATATTCCTATTGTGCCCAAGTTTAGTAAACTGTACTACCTAATTGATTTTTCCAATTATATCATCATTTTTGAAATACAACAAATGTAAATTTCCGGAAGTGCACAAGTCCAAAACCTCACCAGTGACCCCCCTTAACACAGTAGAGGTAACAATTTTCAGCCCAAATATCCTGGAAATTTGTCAGAAAGGTTGTTTTGATGATTTCTAGCAACTTTGTTAAAAGCAGTTGTACTCTGGTGAGCGATAAGGGGCCATCATGGCCCTCTTGTTCATTGTATCTTCATGGAACTTTGTTAGTATGATTGTCTTGATGAAATGTAGGTGGAGTATAAATATGGGTACTCTGAATTCAATAACTAGGTCATCCGGTTGAAAACCTTGTGTATGCCATACAGGTGACATTTGCAACCAAATCATCATGTAAATCGATCAAAAGTTATGCCTTGTCAAGGTCAAACAGAATGTTTGTGTTTATGATATAAAGTTTAGAGTAGGAAGTTTGGTCACATATTGTCATAAGTCGCAGACCCACGTGAGCGATAAAGAGCCATCTTCAGGCCCCCTTGTTTCATAGAAATAGAAAAGAGGAAAGAAACAAGTCCAGCCTTGAACAACTACACATATTCCTTCACTTATTTGCTCACATGGCGCAAAACTCCAGAGTGAGCTATTAGGATTGTTCACTGTCTGGCATGACCCTCTTGTTAATTATCTCTCTTAGTTAAATTGTCTCTTCCGTTAAATATTTCATGTAAAGATTTTGCTTCCATTTTTATTCTAGCTGAAATAGCTCATATAGTGTCTGCAGAAGATGAGTCTAACTTCACTTACTATAATATAAGCACATGGGTCACATTTGACCAGCAATCATCAGGAAAAATTTAAAAATAATTATCTTCATGATATCAATGCCAATTTTGAATGTGGGTCATAATGGTCGCTATTATCACTTCTTCTGTCAGCTGATTTGGTGCTTCTTTAGTCAAATCATTAATAGGTTGAACATTTTTCTCTCAAAACAGTAACAGTAACTGGTTCTAAAGTAAAACAGTACTTCATAGAATTGAATGTTGACCAAATAAGATACAGCATGCTCTGATGAGCAACATATTGCCAACTGAGTCTCATGTTATCATAGCATGTATTGTTCAACTTTCTTTCTACATACATTCTCTTATTACCACATATTATTTTTTTTTCATTTCAGGAGCCATTGTCATATCGTGGGAGTGAAGAAAGTTCCTAAATATTGTTTAGAAAGACAGTCGTGTTTTAGAAGTTAGCAGCAAAATGAACTGAAACTTTAAGCTTGTCAATAATTTAACGTACAACAAAAGTGTGAAAAAATACATTTCAGAATTAAGAGGCAGATGCAAGAATGATATGTTTTAATTAAGTATCTAGTTAGGTATGCTTTGTATGAACTTTAATCTTTGAAATGCCAATACTACAGTACAATAAGTCTGTTTACAAAATTTAATTCCTGTAATATTAACCTATAACTCACTAACAGTTTTTGTGTCGTCCTTTAGGAATATTTGCGACCATTAAAAACCGTATATACAGTCGGAAATATCGAAATTACAAAACAGTTATTCCTATATTTTATACTTAGATTTTTGCTATAACTTTGCCAAATCTTAAGATGTCTTTATCAAACTTTCAAAATTGATTGCTTATGTCAAAAGGGTTGTGATGCCGCCAATTTTGTAGGTCAAGGTCATATTTAACAGAGTAATGCCCCTTTTAGTACTTAGATTTTGTCACAAAAACTTAATGTTGGCTATAACTTTGCCATTTCTTAAGATTTCTTCATCAAACTTTCAAATTGTATTGCTTATGTCAAAGGGTTGTGATGCCGAAAAATTTTGTTGGTCAAGGCCATATTTGACAGAGTTATGCCCCTTTTTGTACTTAGATTTTGTCAAAGAATTACTGGTTATTCTGACAAAGTGTAAGAGGGCGACACAAGTATTCTACTGAACATCCATCTAGCCTACACCTACAGACCATAATATATCTTGCTTAACTGGGTTGAAACGAACATGAAAGAGCGTCTACGGCCGACCCCAGTATTTTTATTGAAGAAATAGAGGGTTAGGCTTGTCCCTTTTAGGCTTGCCCTACCTACAAAAACAAATTTAACTAATTAGTGGTATTAAATTTTTTATAAATTGTAAAGCATTTGATTGGATTATACATGAGGGCAAAATGTAAGTGAACGAAATGTAGTGTGTGTTATAGTATAGAATAAAAAACATTAAAAATGACAACTTTGTTGGGCAATTGTTGTTTGTTGAATGTATCTAAATTTTGAGTTTGCTTGACTAGGTGTGTTTTACTTAAATGTTTCAAACTAATATTATCAACTGGTGTCTAGTGGGCAAGGTATATGAAGAGGTTTAGTCTGTCTGTAACTCTCGATATATATTAGAAGTGCCATAATTGACAGCATAAAGGGAAAAGCCTCGTCTTTTCAGGCAATTGCAATTTCAGAATGTGAGTGTTTGGCGGACAAGGCTCTGCAATCCTTAGTGCCTGTCGTCACATTATATTTGTGACACGGTGCCTTGGGTGCGCTGTGGGTCTTATGTCAGACACTCGCATTTCCAAATTCATTGACAAACACGTGGAGTGTACAGACAATTTTAGAACAGCACATCCGTTGGTCACATTGAGCAGATAATACACTGCATCAATAGTCCAACTACTTTATGTAGTATACAATTTTGCAGTTGATGAACCAGATCCCTTACACAAGAAATAAGTAACTGCATTTACTTCTTAAAGTCATTGTCTGTCTGCAGTTTGTACCATGCATACTCTGCATGCCTGAAGCAAAATATGTACAACCATAAAGAACAGGTATTCTGTAATTGCACGTCTGCAGACTATACCATGCATTGTATGTAGGGCTGCAGACTATACCATGCATTGTATGTAGGGCTGCAGACTATACCATGCATTGTATGTAGGGCTGCAGACTATACCATGCATAGTATGTAGGGCTGCAGACTATACCATGCATAGTATGTAGGGCTGCAGACTATACCATGCATAGTATGTAGGGCTGCAGACTATACCATGCATTGTATGTAGGGCTGCAGACTATACCATGCATAGTATGTAGGGCTGCAGACTATACCATGCATTGTATGTAGGGCTGCAGACTATACCATGCATAGTATGTAGGGCTGCAGACTATACCATGCATAGTCTGTAGGGCTGCAGACTATACCATGCATAGTCTGTAGGGCTGCAGACTATACCATGCATTGTATGTAGGGCTGCAGACTATACCATGCATTGTATGTAGGGCTGCAGACTATACCATGCATAGTCTGTAGGGCTGCAGACTATACCATGCATTGTATGTAGGGCTGCAGACTATACCATGCATTGTATGTAGGGCTGCAGACTATACCATGCATAGTCTGTAGGGCTGCAGACTATACCATGCATAGTATGTAGGGCTGCAGACTATACCGTGCATTGTATGTAGGGCTGCAGACTATACCATGCATTGTATGTAGGGCTGCAGACTATACCGTGCATTGTATGTAGGGCTGCAGACTATACCATGCATTGTATGTAGGGCTGCAGACTATACCATGCATAGTATGTAGGGCTGCAGACTATACCATGCATTGTATGTAGGGCTGCAGACTATACCATGCATTGTATGTAGGGCTGCAGACTATACCATGCATAGTATGTAGGGCTGCAGACTATACCATGCATTGTATGTAGGGCTGCAGACTATACCATGCATAGTATGTAGGGCTGCAGACTATACCATGCATAGTCTGTAGGGCTGCAGACTATACCATGCATAGTCTGTAGGGCTGCAGACTATACCATGCATTGTATGTAGGGCTGCAGACTATACCATGCATTGTATGTAGGGCTGCAGACTATACCATGCATAGTCTGTAGGGCTGCAGACTATACCATGCATTGTATGTAGGGCTGCAGACTATACCATGCATTGTATGTAGGGCTGCAGACTATACCATGCATAGTCTGTAGGGCTGCAGACTATACCATGCATAGTATGTAGGGCTGCAGACTATACCATGCATAGTCTGTAGGGCTGCAGACTATACCGTGCATAGTATGTAGGGCTGCAGACTATACCATGCATAGTCTGTAGGGCTGCAGACTATACCATGCATTGTATGTAGGGCTGCAGACTATACCATGCATAGTCTGTAGGGCTGCAGACTATACCATGCATAGTATGTAGGGCTGCAGACTATACCATGCATTGTATGTAGGGCTGCAGACTATACCATGCATAGTATGTAGGGCTGCAGACTATACCATGCATAGTATGTAGGGCTGCAGACTATACCATGCATTGTATGTAGGGCTGCAGACTATACCATGCATAGTATGTAGGGCTGCAGACTATACCATGCATTGTATGTAGGGCTGCAGACTATACCATGCATAGTATGTAGGGCTGCAGACTATACCATGCATAGTCTGTAGGGCTGCAGACTATACCATGCATTGTATGTAGGGCTGCAGACTATACCATGCATAGTATGTAGGGCTGCAGACTATACCATGCATTGTATGTAGGGCTGCAGACTATACCATGCATAGTATGTAGGGCTGCAGACTATACCATGCATTGTATGTAGGGCTGCAGACTATACCATGCATAGTATGTAGGGCTGCAGACTATACCATGCATTGTATGTAGGGCTGCAGACTATACCATGCATTGTATGTAGGGCTGCAGACTATACCATGCATAGTCTGTAGGGCTGCATACTATACCATGCATAGTATGTAGGGCTGCAGACTATACCATGCATTGTATGTAGGGCTGCAGACTATACCATGCATAGTATGTAGGGCTGCAGACTATACCATGCATAGTATGTAGGGCTGCAGACTATACCATGCATTGTATGTAGGGCTGCAGACTATACCATGCATAGTATGTAGGGCTGCAGACTATACCATGCATAGTATGTAGGGCTGCAGACTATACCATGCATTGTATGTAGGGCTGCAGACTATACCATGCATAGTATGTAGGGCTGCAGACTATACCATGCATTGTATGTAGGGCTGCAGACTATACCATGCATAGTATGTAGGGCTGCAGACTATACCATGCATAGTCTGTAGGGCTGCAGACTATACCATGCATTGTATGTAGGGCTGCAGACTATACCATGCATAGTATGTAGGGCTGCAGACTATACCATGCATTGTATGTAGGGCTGCAGACTATACCATGCATAGTATGTAGGGCTGCAGACTATACCATGCATTGTATGTAGGGCTGCAGACTATACCATGCATAGTATGTAGGGCTGCAGACTATACCATGCATAGTCTGCATGCCTGCAGCAAAGTATGTGTGACATGTTAAACGGGTAGACAATGTGAAGACATTCGCAGCTCTTGTTTACTAAAACAAGACATTTTACACTTGTGTTGCAAGCTGCAGCATAACAAAAATATAGAGCACACCTCTTCCATACCTGCAGTCAATGAATACTGACTTAATACAATCACCATACAACAACTATTGAATCTTACTTAAAAGGAAGTTATGTAAGGTCTGCTTTCACTTTGTTTAAACATTGTTCCAAAGATAAGGTGCATAAAACTGCAAAACAACAACTTTAACCACGGGTTTCGTCTATTTTTCTTAATTACAAGATTTTTCTCAAAAAAAAAAATAGCGTGTTTCAATTCTCTGAGTTGCCATGCCTACGTTGATTCACACATTTCATTAGTTACTAGCTCCATAACGTCCGGCTGTACATCTGGTGATATACAATCATTCGAGTTCACAAGTATAACTTCCGGTGTGGTCCTAACTTCCTCGGTAAACAGTCAGACATTTATTAATTCTGAGTTGCACGCTTGCGTTGATTCAGTTACTAGCTCCACAACGTCCGGTTGTACATCTGGTGATATGCAATCATTCGAGTTCACAAGTTTAGTATAACTTCCGGTGTGGTCGTAACTTCCTCGGTAAGCAAGGTGGAATCAGCATACATGTATTTATTTATTTTCTCCCTAATGCATTAGCTAGGAACTTAATTTCACGTACGCACTATGAATATCACGCCGGGGGAACCCGCATATGAAGTGCAATATGCACGCCGGTAAACATCTGGAACTCCATATGCGGACAATTTTGAAGGAAAAACCAGCAAGGTGGTGTTTCATTTTACTTTTTCCACAAACTCGAAGAAGAATTACAAAAATAATTCGAATGCTATTCGACCCTCACATAAATTCCGTGTCTCTCCATGAATTTTGTTTGTTCGTTCGTTTCGGAATGACAAGAAACTTTGAACAAAGTGTCTGACAAATGTGAAAGAAAGTAATCAACAATTATGAATGATAGTGGTTTTGTTGTTAATCGCAATTACTGGCAATGTATGACTGAAGAGTAATCGAAATAAGTAGTAAGCTGCTCTTGGCAAAA
Organism: Saxidomus purpurata; assembly: GCA_022818135.1. Lineage (NCBI taxonomy): Eukaryota > Metazoa > Mollusca > Bivalvia > Venerida > Veneridae > Saxidomus > Saxidomus purpurata. Next base: position 44,226,874 of record JAFMSR010000015.1, read on the forward strand.
CATTGCATGAATAATATTAAGAAAAGTACGAATGCCATGAACTTACGAATATGCAATCGAGAAACAATTGCAATATTTGTAATACGTCTGCACAGACTTACAGTCATGATGTACATAAGTTAGAAAAATATAAATGCATTACACTGCCCAAATTATCTTTACGAGAAATATTGCATCAATTCGCAATTCATAAGACAAGACTTGCCACGTCTACTTTCTATGTCTGTCCCATACACACAATAAAATAGCCTGACCAGACTTGCCACGTCTACTTTCCATATCTGTCCCATACATACACAATAAAATAGCCTGACCAGACTTGCCACGTCTACTTTCTATGTCTGTCCCAAACACGCAATGAAATAACATGACCATACTTGCCACGTCTACTTTCTATGTCTGTCCCACACACACACAATAAAATAACCTGACCATACTTGCCACGTCTACTTTCTATGTCTGTCCCACCCACACACAATAAAATAGTCTGACCATACTTGCCACGTTTACCATTCGGCAGGCAAATGTAAAGTAAGTCGCTTATTGTTCTATGAATAAATTTCATTTTTTTTAAGAACTTTTATTTTCGTATGATGTTTAAGATTCTGCATTGTATCATTCTTGTAATTTGGCAGATTCTCCTTGAGACTGTAATAATTTCAGGGAACTATACCCAGGGTTGTAGATGGAACTACCTTGAACAAAACAATACCAAAGAAAGATATTCCTAGCAGTTATTGCAATTATTGTGACTATATTAAATGTATTTTTATAAATAAGTGTCTGTAGGACACTCAAATGTGAAAATGGCCACACATGGGAAATACTTTTACCCCAAATCTAACAACATTTGACAAACGTGACACAGTTGTAAAGTTATTTTTACATATATGGTAAATTTAATTCACATTTTAGTGTGGGTTAGGGTTTATTTGTGACTATTTGTAAATTTTGGGGTCCTGCAAGTGTCTTACCAAGGCTGACGATGAACATACAGTGTACGCAATATGAAAATTAATTCACACGAACAGGCACAGAAATGTAAAAATAAATTAGATTAATTGCGTAAGATTATCTTTTATAGTTTTTGTAATGACTAAAGTACTAACGTGTGTAACACTGCAAGCCTGTAGAAGCAAAGGATTTCAACCCAAAACATTAACCTTAAAGTTTGGAAAACAAATCACTGAATCCGAAGCGAGTTGAATGTGTGTTAACATTACAAACCAATGTAAGTCGCTAATTTAATGAGCTAGGTGCGCTATGATAGTGTATCTTGTGCACATGATCAAGAACCAAGGAATCAACGGTTTACAGGTAACCAACCAACTTCTTCAAAATGGTCTCTTCCAACAGAAGTTCATCACTCCTTCCAATCACGGGAGCTGGACTTTCTTGCATCCTGTTTTTTGTCTTATTTTTTGTTAGCTAACCTGAGCCACCTGTTCAGGGTAAGCTTTTAGGATCGATGAATATCCGTCGTCTGTCTGCCACACGTACGTCGTCCACAATTGCTTCAAAAGACTTCTTCTCATAAACCACTTCATGGAATTTCGTCAAACTTGGTCATAAGCAGCCTGGCATAGAGTTCTCTAAAATTTGTTTAGAGCCAAAGCTGAAGTAGAAAGTCCTTTGAAAACATTCCTCATCAAAACTACAAGGTCTAGAGCTTAGACCTTTGGTGTGAGGCATCGTCTTGTGAACCTCCACCAAGTTTGTTCAAATCTTGCACCTAAATTCGAAACTGACCACACTCAGGTTACTGGTGTTCATATTGACTTATATAGGAAAACATTCATAAATCTTCTACGAAACCGAAATGCATAGAAAATAGATAATTATGTAGTATGAAGCATTGTCTAATGGACCACTACGCCCAGGAGATCACTACGCCCAGGAGATCACTACGCCCAGGAGATCACTACGCCCAGGAGACCACTACGCCCAGATCACTACGCCCAGGAGATCACTACGCCAAGGAGATCACTACGCCCAGGAGACCACTACGCCCAGGAGATCACTACGCCCAGGAGATCACTACGCCCAGGAGATCACTACGCCCAGGAGATTTCACTTGTCTCTCATAGATGTATATAGTAAACCCTTTAAAGATATTGTCTTCCAAAACTAGCGCCTAGCAACCAGTGTCTTCCTAAGCAGTCAATGACTTCCTCAAGGAACAAGTGACTTCCTTAGCAACCACTGACTTCCATAGCAACAACTTAGTGCCGTAGCTATCAGTGAATTCCCCTAGCAAACAGTAACTTCCGTAACGACCTTTAGCATCCTCTTGCCACCAGCTATTTTAGCAGCAGCCATTTATGTCCTTAGCAACTAGCAACAATTGACTTCTTTGGCAATCTCTGACTTCCCATATTGATTAGTGATTTCCTTAGCAACCTGGCTGTCCTTGGAGGAGTGGACTTTTAGTGACTAGTGGCTTCTTTAGCAACCAGTGACTTCCTTAGTAACTACTGACTCCCTTTAGCAATAATTGACTTCCTTAGGTAATTGCACTGGTATTCATGTCAGCGATATAGAGCCATCATGGCCCTCTTGTTTATACGATATTATAGAGAGATCATCAAAGTAAGGGTAGTCTTACAGGACGTGAATGACTGGAAGTCATAATAAAAAGTATCTGTACTAAAGCGAGTTTATATAAAAAAAACCAGTAGAAATCACATTTACTGTATTCAATCCTTGACATAAAAAAAATCATTTGCGACACAGTTGAGCACCCGCCAGCACCGTACTGTCTTGTAGATAGTTTGTTATCAAACAATGCTTTCAAATTGTTATTACAAATAATTATTATGTGCATGTCTCAATTAAATGAGATTCGTAACCGGTTAAAACGTTTAATAATCTGGACATGTGATTCAGTCCATCTAGCTGTTGAACAGTAACAGTGATAAGACACTTACTGTCTCTCTTTCCTGAACGCGGTAATGTCTGGAATGAGTGTTCGAGAGCGATTCAAGAAACTAAGGAAACATTATTTGTAATTGACCTAAAAAAAAGTCACAGAAACTAGATGAAATGCACTCCTTATAGGGCTGTTGTTGAGACACGAATTATGGAACTTTAAACAAGATTATGTTCAATTATGTTCAAGTTGGTCTTACAGAAACAACTTGATTCCAACAGCTGCTAATAACGTCCGTAGTTAAGCTGCCTCCGTCTTAAGTAGGGTAAAACGAGATAGTCGAGGACCTTTCAGTGAATTAATATCGAAATAATCCAGGGGGACGTTCTTTCAAATTTGATGAAAAAAATCGTACTTCGTGCAAAAGACGAAATGTCACTTGAGAATGATTTCTAGAAATAGCATCTTATCATATTGCAAAACAAATACGAACTCACCATTTTCTTTTACTAATATTGTGAAAGTCTCAAAGATGTAATTGTATTTGTGAGACCCTTTAGAAGGTTTTTGAATACGTTTAACTAAGCATGATCAATAATGAGCCATTGTTAAATGACAAGATTTATTTCTATTTATTTCGGCATACGAACAAAATTTATGTATACATGGCTACAAACAGAACATAAGAAGAGCATGACAATTTATTAACAGCGGTTACAACACAATAGCAGATATACATGTGTTCATGAAAATGTTTTGCCTATCTTACTCTATGAACAAATATATGTATTTATGTGTTCAACATGAAATTCAATCAATATTTACTGTGACCTTTGAATTGATACGCTGGTCTTTGCTTTGGTATAACAGCAAGGACTAAAACTAAAAGTTAAACTAGACGTATAATCTATGACATTACAATACATATATAAATATAAATTATTACCAGTTCGTTTTTTATTTGCTAAGTATATGTATTTTGCAAGTTTATAAAAGATTCTTGTTTGATTTGAAATAAATAATCTACGAAATATTTACACTGATTGGAGTGATTTTTAAGACATACATTTCTTAGATCCCTAAAAATGGGCATACAAGTACAAAGTGATATTCGTTTTCCACGACCGACATATTACAATATATACATTTCCTTTGTGATCTTTAAATATTTCTTAATCTACCCTCTTCAATAGCTAGCTTATGTGTGGAGCAACGTAACCTTGACAAAGCAATACAATGACAACAATTTTTAACACAAGATAAATATTTTTCTACATAGCATAGAACTGATGGAAACTGCTCAATAAATTTATTTTTTTGCATATTCGAATCAGACAGGTTGTCCAATAAATACGGAACCTATATTTCAGTATTCAACATTTTCTAACAACTTATAATGGTACTTTTCCAAGTGGTTTGACAGAAACCATTGGAGCATCTTATTATTAATAGTTTTATCGACAGGCAGTCTCATAAGATAAATGTAAGTACTGACAGGCAGTTATTTCGAGGTAAATGTGAGGACTGACAGGCAATCTCATAAGATAAATGTAAGTACTGACAGGCAGTTATTTCGAGGTAAATGTGAGGACTGACAGGCAATCTCATAAGATAAATGTAAGTACTGATAGGCAGTTATTTCGACGTGAATTTGAGGACTGACAGGCAATCTCATAAGATAAATGTAAGTACTGACAGGCAGTTATTTCGACGTGAATTTGAGGACTGACAGGCAATCTCATAAGATAAATGTAAGTACTGACAGGCAGTTATTTCGAGGTAAATGTGAGGACTGACAGGCAATCTCATAAGATAAATGTAAGTACTGACAGGCAGTTATTTCGAGGTAAATGTGAGGACTGACAGGCAATCTCATAAGATAAATGTAAGTACTGACAGGCAGTTATTTCGACGTGAATTTGAGGACTGACAGGCAATCTCATAAGATAAATGTAAGTACTGACAGGCAGTTATTTCGAGGTAAATGTGAGGACTGACAGGCAGTCTCATTAAGGTAAATGTAAGGATTGACAGACAGTCTCATTAAGGTAAATGTAAGGATTGACAGGCAGTCTCATTAAGGTAAATGTAAGGATTGACAGGCGGTAACATCAAGGTAAATGTGAGGACCGACAGGCATTAATAATAAGGTATATGTAAGGACTGACAGGCAGTATCATTAAGGTAAATGTACGATCTGAAAGGCAGTCTGATGAAGGTAACTGTAAGAACTGAAAGGCAGTCTCATGAAGGTAACTGTACAGGTATGCTCTTTAACTAAAATGTAAGGACTGACAGGCAGTCACGTTAAGGTAAACATAAGGATTGTCAGGCAGTCTCATTAAGGTAAATTGTAAGGACTGACAGGCAGTTTGATTAAAGGTACATACCCTATAACTGAAGTAAAATTAAATAACCTCCCAAACATAAATGATATAATTAAAACTTAACCTCAAAGTTTCAGCTATGCATTCCCCAGTCATTATCGATAAAACCAGCGGTTTAAAATATACCGCAGTACCGTAAACCATTCAATGATCTATGTAGAGTTGTTGTTGTACAATAAATGGGTGGATGCGATTTATTACAGAAAGCCTCTATATTTATAAATTGTGGTAAAATGAGGCACTTTTCGCCACAGGTTTTTCGTTGAAATTGTATTTATTTATCATTCTACGTTCATTGGACACATAATCAATGTTTCGAGAATATAATCTGCTAGATGTAGGGAGTGCCTCTTTAAGATAAATGTAAGGGCTTACAGGCAGTCTCATTTCTGTAAATGTAAGGACGAACTGGCAGGCTATTTTACTTAAATGTATGGACTGACAGGCAGTCTCAAAAAGGTAATTGTAAGGACTTACAGGCATTCTCATATAGGTAACTGTAAGGACTGACAGGTATGCTCTTTTACTAAAATGTAAGTACTGACAGGCAGTCACGTTAAGGTAAATGTAAGTACTGACAGACAGTCACGTTAAGGTAAATGTAAGTACTGACAGGCAGTCACGTTAAGGTAAATGTAAGTACTGACAGGCAGTCACGTCAAGGTAAATGGAAGTACTGACAGGCAGTCACGTTAAGGTAAATGTAAGTACTGGCAGGCAGTCACGTTAAGGTAAATGTAAGTACTGACAGACAGTCACGTTAAGGTAAATGTAAGTACTGGCAGGCAGTCACGTTAAGGTAAAAATAAGGACTGACAGGCAGTTTCATTAAGCTAAATGTCAGGATTGACAGGCAGTCTCATTAAGTTAAATGTCAGGATTGACAGGCAGTCTCATTAAGATAAATGTAATGACTTAAAGGCAGTTTCATTAAGGTAAATGTAAGGAATGACAGGCAGTCTCATAAAGTTAAATGTAAGGACTGACAGGCAGTTTATTTAAGGTGAATGAAAGGGGTGACAGGCAGGCTCTTAAAGGACTGACAGGCAGTCTCATTCAGGTAAATGTAAGATCTGAAAGACAGTCTCATTAAGGTAAATGTAAGGATTGACAGGCAGTCACATTAAGGTAAATGTAAGGATTGACAGGCAGTCACATTAAGGTGAATGTAAGGACTGACAGGCAGTTTATTTAACGTGAATGTAAGGGATTACAGGCAGGCTCTTAAAGGACTGACAGGCAGTCTCATTCAGGTAAATGTAAGGACTGACAGGCAGTTTATTTAACGTGAATGTAAGGGATGACAGGCAGGCTCTTAAATGACTGACAGGCAGTCTCATTCAGGTAAATGTAAGGACTGACAGGCAGTCACATTAAGGTAACATTAAGGATTGACAGGCAGTCTCATTAAAGTAAATGTAAGGACTGACAGGCAGTTCATTTCAGGTGAATGTAAGAGATGACAGGCAGTCTCATTCAGGTTAATGAAGATCTGAAAGGCAGTATCATTAAGGTTAATGTAAGGACTGACAGGCAGTCTCATTAAAGTAAATGTAAGGACTGACAGGCAGTCACATTAAGGTAAAATTAAGGATTGACAGGCAGTCTCATTAAAGTAAATGTAAGGACTGACAGGCAGTTTATTTAAGGTGAATGTAAGGGCTGACAGGCAGTCTCATTAAGGTAAATGGAAAGACTGACTAGCAGTCTTATTAAAGAAAATATAAGGACTGACTGACAGTCTCATTAAGGTAAATGGAAAGACTGACTTGCAGTCTCATTAAGGTAAATGTAAGGACTGACTGACATTCTCATTAAGGTTAATGTAAGGACTAACTAGCAGTCTCGTTAAGGTACCACAGATACACTTCAACCTCACATAACGCTAAAATATCGTCGTGATTTTCGTATTTTTTGCTTATTCTTACATACTGTCCATACATTATTTGATCGCATGTAAGATCTACTTCTTTATCATCGGGAGCTGGTTTATCCTTGACATACGTAGTGCATAGCTCACTAGGGTCCTGTGTGTCACCTATCGTAACGTTTATATTGTTAAACTTTGAACCTGCAAAGATATTTCAAAAGCATTACATCATTTACTTTTATAAATGTGTCTTTAGTTCTACGTCTATTTTTAATTCTAAACAACAAGAATATAACTGCTTAGGGAGCCGTTGTAAGATACGTTTGTTCCCATACAATGACGAAAAATATTATTTTATGTTTTCAATGAAATACATGTACTGAAATATCTTAGTGAAATAAAATTGAAAATGCTCAACCCGGATTGACGTCAAAAAGTATTCCGAACGTAATGTATGCAGGAAGCCAAACGACGATAACTTTTTAAAAATTACGTAATGTGTGCTATAATTTTTGATGAAGTCTCCCGACATTTTATTCAAACAAACTCAACAGAAGAAGAGTTAAAAAAAAAAATAAAAAGCAAATGCAATAAATAAATTGTAATATCACGTTCATTTCACTCGTGAAAACAAAAAGTAATTATTTTCATTTGTGGTCGCGCTTCTCCTGAAAGTATCACTGCAAGTGCCACACTCGATTTAATAATAACGAGAAACGACGCTGAAACCATAAATAATCCTCTAGGAAATCGTTGAAATGTTCTACGATGAAAACAAGAGATGTCAACAAATTTTGCGAGAGAGTGCGCCGTTTCTTTCTATTAGGTTGGACACGGCTTAGGAATAACTGCGATTAATTTTGTTTTTTCCTGTTCTTTCCATTCCAATTAATTATTGCTTTCTTAGAAGGCTGTACGTCAGTGAATAAATATTTTGCAATTTCGTTATGATTATATTATGTGAAATGGATGATGTCTGTAGATATGACAGTGCAGTGGTTTTTGTGTGTAGCAATGACAGTGGAGGGTATGTTGTCTGTAGAGATGACAGTGCAGTGGATTTTGTCTGTAGAGATGACAGTGCAGTAGTTGTTGTATATAGAGATGCGGTGCAGTGGATGTTGTCTGTAGAGTTGACAGTGCAGTGGATGTTGTTTGTAGAGTTGATAGTGCAGTGGATGCTGTCTGTAGAGTTGACAGTGCATTGGGTGCTGTATATAGAGATGACAGTGCAGTGGATGCTGTCTGTAGAGTTGACAGTGCAGTGGATGCTGTCTGTAGAGTTGACAGTGCAGTGGATGTTGTTTGTAGAGTTGACAGTGCAGTTGATGTTGTGTGTAGAGATGACAGTGCAGTAGATGTTGTCTGTAGAGATGACAGTGCAGTAGATGTTGTCTGTATGTAGAGTTGACAGTGCAGTGGATGCTGTATGTAGAGATGACAGTGCAGTGGATGTTGTATGTAGAGATGACAGTGCAGTGGATGTTGTCTGTAGAGATGACAGTGCAGTAGATGTTGTCTTTATGTATAGTTGACAGTGCAGTGGATGCTGTCTGTAGAGTTGACAGTGCATTGGATGTAGTCTGTAGAGTTGACAGTGCAGTGGATGTTGTCTGTAGAGATGATAGTGCAGTGGATGTTGTCTGTAGAGTTGACAGTGCATTGGATGTAGTCTGTAGAGTTGACAGTGCAGTGGATGTTGTCTGTAGAGATGATAGTGCAGTGGATGCTGTCTGTTGAGTTGACAGTGCAGTGGATGCTGTCTGTAAAGTTGACAGTGCAGTGGATGTTGTCTGTAGAGTTGACAGTGCAGTAGATGCTGTCTGTAGAGATGACAGTGCAGTGGATGCTGTCTGTAGAGATGACAGTGCAGTGGATGTTACCTGTAGAGATGACACTGCAGTAGATACTGTCTGTAGAGATGACAGTGCAGTAGATGCTGTCTGTAGAGTTGACAGTGCAGTGGATGCTGTCTGTAAAGTTGACAGTGCAGTGGATGTTGTCTGTAGAGTTGACAGTGCAGTAGATGCTGTCTGTAGAGATGACAGTGCAGTGGATGCTGTTTGTAGAGATGAAAGTGCAGTGGATGTTACCTGTAGAGATGACACTGCAGTAGATACTGTCTGTAGAGATGACAGTGCAGTAGATGCTGCCTGTAGAGTTTACAGTGCAGTGGATGCTGTCTGTAGAGTTGACAGTGCAGTGGATGTCTGTAGAGATGATAGTGCAGTGGATGCTGTCTGTAGAGATGACAGTGCAGTGGATGCTGTTTGTAGAGATGAAAGTGCAGTGGATGTTACCTGTAGAGATGACACTGCAGTAGATACTGTCTGTAGAGATGACAGTGCAGTAGATGCTGCCTGTAGAGTTTACAGTGCAGTGGATGCTGTCTGTAGAGTTGACAGTGCAGTGGATGTCTGTAGAGATGATAGTGCAGTGGATGCTGTCTGTTGAGTTGACAGTGCAGTGGATGCTGTCTGTAAAGTTGACAGTGCAGTGGATGTTGTATGTAGAGTTGACAGTGCAGTAGATGCTGTCTGTAGAGATGACAGTGCAGTGGATGCTGTCTGTAGAGATGACAGTGCAGTGGATGTTACCTGTAGGGATGACACTGCAGTAGATACTGTCTGTAGAGATGACAGTGCAGTAGATGCTGCCTGTAGAGTTTACAGTGCTGTGGATGCTGTCTGTAAAGTTGACAGTGCAGTGGATGTTGTCTGTAGAGTTGACAGTGCAGTAGATGCTGTCTGTAGAGATGACAGTGCAGTGGATGCTGTCTGTAGAGATGACAGTGCAGTGGATGTTACCTGTAGAGATGACACTGCAGTAGATACTGTCTGTAGAGATGACAGTGCAGTAGATGCTGCCTGTAGAGTTAACAGTGCAGTGGATGCTGTCTGTAAAGTTGACAGTGCAGTGGGTGTTGTCTGTACAGTTGACAGTGCAGTGGATGTTGTCTGTAGAGTTGACAGTGCTGTGGATGCTGTCCGTAAAGTTGACAGTGTAGTGGATGTTGTCTGTAGAGTTGATAGTGCAGTGGATGTTGTCTGTAGAGTTGACAGTGCAGTGGATGCTGTCTGTAAAGTTGACAGTGCAGTGGATGTTGTCTGTAGAGTTGACAGTGCAGTGGATGTTGACTGTAGAGATGATAGTGCAGTGGATACTGTCTGTAGAGTTGACAGTGCAGTGAATGCTGTCTGTAGGGATGACAGTGCAGTAGATGCTGTCTGTAGAGTTGACAGTGCAGTGGATGCTGTCTGTAGAAATGACAGTACAGTGGATGCTGTCTGTAGAGTTGACAATACAGTGGATGCTGTCTGTAAAGTTGACAGTGCAATGGATGCTGTCTGTAGGGATGACAGTGCAGAAGATGCTGTCTGTAGAGATGACAGTCCAGTAGATGTTGTCTATAGAGATGACAGTGCAGTAGATGCTGTCTGTAGAGTTGACAGTGCAGTGGATGTTGTCTGTAGAGTTGACAGTGCAGTGGATGCTGTCTGTAGGGATGTAGAGAAGACAGTGCAGTAGATGCTGTCTGTAGAGTTGACAGTGCAGTGGATGCTGTCTGTAGAGTTGACAGTGCAGTAGATGCTGTCTGTACAGTTGACAGTGCAGCGGATGCTGTCTGTAGAGATGAAAATGCAGTGGATGTTGTCTGTAGAGTTGACAGTGCAGTGGATGTTATCTGTAGAGTTGGCAGTGCTCTCTCTACAAATTTCGGGGTATTGGATGCTGTCCGTGGAGTTGACAGTGCACTTGGTTTTTGTCCTTAAAGGTTTTGGAAGCGTAATGGGCATATTTCCAAATAACATATTTACTTTTTAATTCTCCTTATCTTCATCTGTTATCTGACTAGTGTGCAAAATTTGAAGACATTTCATCAGCCCACTTTGCATATATTTACGAAATACTGGTCGTCACACAATTAAAATTAAAAGAGTGTAGCAACGCAGAATCACTACTGATAATGGATCTGTTATGGTTAATATATGAATTGAATTACCGTAAGAAGAAATATGAAAATATTTTACCATCTACATTTAAAAACATTTTAATTCTAAATATTATGATGTTCAATTTTATATTTCAAGTAATTGTACAGCATGACAGAATCAAGGAATATTAAGACACTCTTCTCATATCTTACAAAATGACATAAATTTCATGTATTTCAATTTAATTACTAACAAAGCTAGAAACATCATCTCAGGATTTAACTCGGGACCTGTTGATCTCATAGCAGACGCTCTGCTACTGCATCTAGGTACAAAATGAGTACAACTATAAAATCCAAAGTATTCCTAATGGTAAAACACTGGAAGTACATAATACATCCCTTCTTCATTAAGATAACAGTGCAGTGGATGATGAGGGTTTTACTACCTTTTCCTGATAAAATTTATGGTCAAAATACGTGTACCAATTACCAGGATATACCAATTACCGCGAATAATCATTAATTTAAAATACTTAAGTGCAGTTTTCTATCTCATTTGTCATATTTCAAATATTTTCCTAGTTCAAAACTAACTGAAAAATATCTTATTTCTTACGTTTGTGTTCAGTTTTAGCAAGCAATATATAATCTTTCAATTTTGCCTATTTTTTAGATTGCATGATCATGTGAGGACAGTTGGTCTGGACATGACCACCATAGTAAACATTTAACAAAAGTATCACTACAATTGTTATATCAAAATGTTCATAAAACGATAAGCTGTCAGACAAGAGTAACTATGTTGTGGCAGAAACAAACTGGTAGAAGTTTGAAACATTTCTTGTCGAGGTTCACGGCGATAGGTTTATTCGAAGATATGAAGATGAGTGTCAACATGGATTTAGTAAAGCTCGCTTTTTACAATTTATGTGTTGTGTCGATTTACGATTTGGAATTTTTTAGAAGAATAATAATGAAACTTAAAGGGCATAGATGTCATATGTATTTTGAGTACTTAAATGTGCACCTTTATTAACCAGTAAGACTCGCGGTAATTTGAATGACCAGTATAATTCCATCGACAGCCTAGTGTATTTGCCATAGGTGCCAGATAGTTCAACAATATTCTAACTGCAGTCATACGTCAATTGTGTAGATACTTTTTGAACATTCGTCTTGATGGTTTCAGCATTTTTAAATTGGTAATCATGTCATATTTATAAGAAGTGCCCAGCTTAGATCTTGAGAAATAGTTTCTTCATGATATTTATCAGATGCGCTTTTGCATAATTTGATCATAACTAAGTATGTTTTCACTCAACCAAAAGTAAATTAAAGTCCCAGGATCACATTTACAAGTAGTTCTTATTTTAAGCAGAAAGATGTCTTACTGACAGAAATTACCTTTATTTGTATCAAAAACATTCCTACCTAACTTTGCTTTTAAAATGGATAAGTACATGTTAGAATCATAGCGCAGTATTTTTTCAATTATATTGCAAAAAATAAGAAACGTTTTCTGAAACTTTTTTTCTTGAAGAAACATCTTCAATGCTAAAGAAAAGCATGTGTCAACATTGTTTTAGAGTGAATAGAACACGGTTCTATGATTATACTATCGATGAATTAATGTTACTATTTCAGTAAGTTCAAAGAGATCCTTAGACTATAGGAAATGACTGTAATTTGATTAGAAAAAAATCGTGAAAACCGAAAACTATGATACATGTTTTATTTGTTTCAGAACTGTGTTGTTTACACACAAGGCAATATATTTACATGTACATGCTTTCTTGACAGACAAGAAACTTTGAATTCCACCAAGTGACCTAAACTCACCGTAGTGTTTCCTTGTATGTACAACCACGCGTTTGACAGGATATGTTTTATCGAGATTGACCTCCCACCATCCATCCATTTGATTCTTAGCTGTTTCCGAACAAGAGGAAGAGTCTCCATCCATTGCGAGTTTTGCAGAATTGCTATTTTTGGTTGAACTTTGATTCGCTGCTTTACCTTTTGCAACATTACCCTCTGAAAAATAATTGTGAAGAGGTTTGTTTCATTGGTCGCTGTACTTATTCTTTTCTATATAACAATGATTATTTTCAGAGCGAATTTAAAAGAGTTCTTGAAAAGAACTATTTATCCTGCAAAAGAAATGTTCGTTTCAATCATATCCGTAAAGTTGGTTCGCAGTTCGCGATTCGAATAACGAACTGCGAACTGGCAAATAGTCTGCAGTTCACAGTTCGCAATTCGAATCGCGAACTGCGAACTGGCAACTAGTCTGCAGTTCACAGTTTGCAGTTCGCAGTCTGCAGTTCACAGTTTGCAGTTCGCAATTAGAATCGCCAACTGCGAACTGGCAAATAGTTTGTAGTTCACAGTTCGAACTGCAAACTGCAAACATGTTTGCAGTTCACAGTTTGAATCGAGCACTGGCAACTAATTTTCATTTGAACGGCTAATTGGGAATGAGAAGCAGTTTGTATTTCGTTATTCGATTAGGAAACTCATGTTAGGTTTGCAGTTCGCAACTTGAATCGCGATCTGCAAACTGCGAACTTGTTTGCAGTTCACAATTCGAACTGGCAACTAGTCTGCAGTTCGCAATTCGAATCGGTAACTAGCAACTAGTCTGCAGTTCACAGTTCGCAATTCGAATCATGAACTGCAAACTGCGAACTGGTTTGCATTTCACAATTCGAACTGGCAACTTGTCTGCAGGTCGCAGTTCGAATCGCGAACTAGAAACTAGTCTGCAGTTCACAGTTCGCAATTCGAATCATGAACTGCGAACTGCTTTGCAGTTCACAATTCAAACTGGTAACTTGTCTGCAGGTCGCAGTTCGAATTGCGAACTGCGAACTGGCAACTAGTCTGCAGTTCGCAGTTCGCAATTCGAATCGCGAACTAGCAACTAGTCTGCAGTTCACGGTTCGCAATTCAAACTGGTTTGCAGTTCACAATTCAAACTGGCAACTTGTATGCATGTCGCAGTTCTCAGTATGATGTTTGAATTGCGAACTGCAGACTAGTTGCCAGTTTGCAGTTCGCGATTCGAATTGCGAACTGTAGGAATGTAAACCAGTCACCAGTTTGCGATTCGAATAGCGAATTGGAAACTGTCGACTAGTTCTCAATATGATGTTTGAATACAGATTAGTTGCAACTTCGCAGTTCGTGATTCGTATTGCGAACTGCGAACTGCAGACTAGATGCCAGTTCGCGATTCGAATTACGAACTGCGAACTGCAGACTAGTTGCCAGTTCGAATTGTGGACTGCAAACCAGTTCGCAGTATGCAGTTCGCGATTCAAGTTGCGAACTGTGAACTGCAGACTAGTTGCCAGTTCGCAGTTCGCGATTCGAAATGCGTACTGTAGAAATGCAAACCAGTCACCAGTTTACGATTCGAATAGCGAATTTAGAACTGTTGACTACTTCCCAGTTCTCAGTATGATGTCTGTAGAGACTAGTTTCTTATTGTGAACTGCGAACTGCAGAATAGTTGCCAGTTGGCAGTTCGCGATTCGAATTGCGAACTGTAGGAATGCAAACCAGTCACCAGTTTGCGATTCGAATAGCGAATTGGGAACTGTCGACTAGAAGTGCGAACTGCAGACTAGTTGCCAGTTCGCAGTTCGCTATTCGAATTGCGAACCGAGAACTGCAGACTAGTTTCCAGTTCGCAGTTCGCGATTCGAAATGCGTACTGTAGAAATGCAAACCAGTCACCAGTTTGCGATTCGAATAGCGAATTTAGAACTGTTGACTACTTCCCAGTTCTCAGTATGATGTCTGTAGAGACTAGTTTCTTATTGCGAACTGCGAACTGCAGACTAGTTGCCAGTTGGCAGTTCGCGATTCGAATTGCGAACTGTAGGAATGCAAACCAGTCACCAGTTTGCGATTCGAATAGCGAATTGGGAACTGTCGACTAGAACTGCGAACTGCAGACTAGTTGCCAGTTTCGATTCGAATTGCGAACTGTAGGAATGCAAACCAGTCACCAGTTTGCGATTCGAATAGCGAATTGGGAACTGTCGACTAGAACTGCGAACTGCAGACTAGTTGCCAGTTCGCAGTTCGCTATTCGAATCGCGAACTGCCAACTGGCAACTAGTCTGCAGTTCGCAGTTCGCAATAAGAAACTAGTCTCTACAGACATCATACTGAGAACTGGGAAGTAGTCAACAGTTCTAAATTCGCTATTCGAATCGCAAACTGGTGACTGGTTTGCATTTCTACAGTACGCATTTCGAATCGCGAACTGCGAACTGGAAACTAGTCTGCAGTTCTCGGTTCGCAATTCGAATAGCGAACTGCGAACTGGCAACTAGTCTGCAGTTCGCACTTCTAGTCGACAGTTCCCAATTCGCTATTCGAATCGCAAACTGGTGACTGGTTTGCATTCCTACAGTTCGCATTTCGAATCGCGAACTGCGAACTGGCAAACTGATTTCTTAGTTGCCACTGCGAACTGCAAACCTACTTTACGGATGTTTCAATCAGTCTTTGACAGCAAATAACCGGTACATGTATATAGGCAACGATAATGAAACTGCTGGTGGATACATAAAGCAACAAACACAGCAATTCGATCGTCCGACCTTCAGTATGATTTGACTATTTATTATCCCAGCCAATCCACAGAGTCCATGGACACAGACCAGCGACAATTGTCACAATGAATACGTTGATAACTTGATATTATTTCCAAACAAAAACTGTCATAATGAAATTTGTTATTTTCAACTACGATCATACAACAGTCAAATAAACAACTAAATCAGAGATAGAACATCACCGAACCAATGTCAAATGTTAGGAATGTAATATAATTCGGAGACAGTAACTCAGTGAGGCTTTATTATAGATGATTATTCAGTGATACTACTTATGTTATTTAATAAGATTAAACCTAAATGTTTTACCCGTCCTGGAAAGACATGAGATTGTTTTTAGTCCCGGGCGACTCTCAGATTACTCCTCAGGTTAAACTGACCCTTACTCTGTCCTCCCTGTTAGTCATGCTCGAGCAAGGCAATTATCGCATTATTGCCATTGGAACATTTGAACGTGTAAACGTGACGTAATTTCATAACAAAGTCGTTGAGCGACAAGGGTATTAGATTAATATGCTGCTACAGTTTTCCCATCTACTGACAATATTTGTATTGAAATATATAGAGATTAAGGGCGGAGCTTAGCTCAGTGATGTCACAGTCTCACTTATTGGAAAAATAAGTGAAATAATTATTTTCATATTGGAGATATTGAGTCAATATGGAGAATACAATTAGCTTTTTTGAATGAAATAGGGCCATTTGATTGGATTGGAAAGTAGGGCAAACTGTAATTTCACTTATTTTTCCAATAAGTGAGACTGTGACATCACAGAGCTAAGCTCCGCCCTTAATCTCTATATATTTCAATACAAATATTGCCTGTAGATGGGACAAACTGTAAGCCGGTTATAGGTCCATATTAATGAATAAAAAAACTTGTCGCTTCGGTTCGCTGACGCTCCCGCGCAATAAATTTGCTTATTCCTGTAATATAGACCTATAACCTATACACAGCTCGGAAGCAAATAATGGGTGATCTTATTGAATAAGAAACATCAGGGGTGTATACATGTTTCTTTGATACAAGGGTTACACGCTAAGCTTGCTGCAGCTAAAGTCCGGTGTCCGTATGGTGCCGAGTATATTTGATGCCATAGACTTAAAAATGAAAGAAACAAAAAGTAATAAAAGAGTGAGTAGAACATGGTTATATCATTATCCTATCAGTATATTTATTTTAAAATATCAGTGAATTAAAAAAAAGATCCTGAGACTTTAATTCCGATATGGCCTAGTACATTTGCGTATTTCGTTGTCATAATTTAAATGTTCCTATCTGTTGTGTTGTGTTTTCGTTTTACTTGATTTTTTTGTTTTTATGTTTTCGGTCTACCAGGATTTATTAGATTACCCTCGTTCTACGTTAGAATTCAACTCAATTTTCAAACGGTTTCAATTACTTTGATTTAGATGTTGAACATTTTATTATAATACATTTTATATTTAGTAGATATATTTTACTTTTGAGTGAGTTAAGTATATCACTGCGTGGAGTTTAGATGCTGAAGGCCTGGTAACTACGAAGCATCTTAACAACAGATGCTTTTTTATTCATAAGGAAATCAACTTACAGACTTTGTATGATTACTATAAATAGATATTTTTGCTGTAACGTTACTATCACGTGGTCGATCAGAGTAAAAACCTGTTGTTTCAGATATTCAGGGTCCGTTAATTACATACGAACCGTGTGATATTTGAGGGAAAGGGTTTTGTTATATTTAGTAGAAATATCGAAAACAATCCCTTTTCTACCATAAACAGTAAACATTAATTATATTTTCCAAAATTGTGTTCAATTTTGAGAGAATGGCTCTGCTCTGGCATTTAAAAGTAGCCCCACAGAAAACAATGATTCCTTTCACAGATTTGGTGAAATATATAAATTTTGAAATGTTCGTACATGCTATAGAAACGTTCTTTGAGGCTTGGGATAAATATAACGGATGGACAGGGATGCGTGTTTGTAGCTCAGCAAGCGATTTGGACTGGAAATCAACTGTGAGACACTTGATGTCAGCACTTTGAGTGCTTTGATTGTTCTTGCTAGATTTCATCTGTTGTTTTCTCCTTCCGTCTGCCTAAATCTTTTTTTTTTCAAGAAATATCGTAACGATGCTTAATAGTTTTTGGTCAGATGTGTATATGATTTTTGGGAATACATTACGGTTTTGAATGCATGTTAATTGAGATTTTTATGAGCACATGAATGTAAAGAAAATCTTTTTTACCGTGACAAAAACTTTTATTTATCTATATGTAATACTTCTTTAGGGGATGTTTTTTTTACGTTCTGAATTGTTCGTTCTTTTGTTTATACAGAAGAGAAAACACATGTGTCAAACGTTGTCCTTTCAACACTTATTTCAAACTTGTAGTGATACTCTTCTCTTGAAGTGAGCATTGTTCAAGTTTTGAAATGATACATGTAGTACTGTTGCCAGTTGTGTTACGAAGCTAGTCAACGTAAATAGTTGTTTACAATAAATTGTGATTAAAATTCACAATGTATACAATCTATGATAGATAATTAATTTTCATCTTTTTTGAAAAGAGTAATAGTACTACAGCACTTAAACTATATCTGCTATTGATCTTACTGTTTTATTAGTGTTTGTAAACTTTATGAGGCTGGTTCCCGTAAGGCCTAGCTCTGAATAATACAATTTGACATTTGAAATGTTGCCTGCATAACTTTAAAAATGTCTACACTAATGGAAAGCTTTTACAATCAGCTAGTTCACTGGTCCAAAACCCAGAGGACATATAACACCTGCCTGACGTCGCTATTTGAAATGGTAGTCGCTTGGTAATAAAAAATAACTATCTTTGTACGTGGAAATTTAAAGCTATTTTATTAGTGTTTTATGACAGAGTGTCATACACCTCAAAATGATAAATATTAAATGTAAATTAACTGTAAATATTTCATGACATTTAATGGTTGAAGCCCGTCATTTTATCGCATGATCATGATTTGTACATGTAGTACAATTCGTATACTAGTAGTAAACAGAATTATAGAATTTCATTTTTGACGCGTGTCTATATGGAATGCTCATAGCTGATTTGATGCGGAAGAAGCGATCATGTTTTGTCTGTCTTTGAAATTAAACTCTTACCTATAAAAATGTCTTCTTGTATAAAACTAATATCACCAAATGCGTAAATTGAAGTTCAATTTCAGAGACAGACAAGTTCAATTTGACAAGAGAAAATGCACGCTAATTTAAATCTTTTTTTTTACGAAAACGACTTATTCCTTATAGAAATTATAATATCAGCCTATTCTTTCTCTTTCCATTCTAGTCAGTCTCCATGTTGTATTGGATAATCAATGGCCATGTTATTTTACGAGTGGAGTTCAAATCCCATTCAAATCCCAATTTTGTTTCTTCTGGCCTTTTTTCAGCTTTAAAACTACATGTTTAATGTTTTTCTGCACATATTCATAAACATTTAATAAGATTAATGACAATGTAAAATTAAGTTTTGGTATAAACAATACGGTAATGGCTGATTCCAAATCTGGTTATTTGAAAATCTAGACGGTAAATGTTCACCATTCTTTGCTATTATACTAAGAATAGTATAAAAAACAAAACTCATCAGAGTGAAATGTATGCCCTATTCATAAAATTCGCATTTCACTTTGATTTGTATATGTATCCCATTAACCTTATGTTTTGGTTGAAAGTTTTGAACTTTTTATTCATGTACATCACGATGATTTGGGCAGGCTCATTAATTGGTAGAATTTAAAGACTAAATGTGTTAGTTGTTTTTCCGAACAAATAGTAAAGGGGTCACAGTAGGTGAATTGTTTCCTTTATAAAGATGGATATAGTATTGTTTTTATTGAATACTGTAGGCATGTGACACCGGATACAGCGCCTTTCGAATACAGCCCCCAGGGAGCTGTATTCGGTGCGCTTCGACGAATACAGCTCCCCTAATCAAATGGGAGCTGTATTCGGGGTTCTTGTACCTTGTTTTCGAATAGAGCGCCCCAGTGACCCGATGCAACAAAGACTATTAACTTATAGGTGAACAAAATACTAACGCGTTATATTCGATGGCTGTTGTTGTTTAGATTGTTTGAAGTCCCGGCCGAGTGTGGGCTTTCTCACCTGGTAAACTTACAAAGACGCCAGTATGACTCCCATGCATACTGGCACCTAACGAAATTTGAAAAATTAATGAGTTTTGTTTTTATCTGGCTGCAGTGCCCAGTCAGTTTTGTTCAAAGTGTTGGTGGCAGTGATTACCTTTTACTGGGAAAAAGAATCCGCTGCTGGATGCCCTCAACCGCCTAGAAAATTTGTGCATACAAAACACGTTTTGTAACAAAAGTCTTGAGGTGTGAGGCTATAAATATTTCCACGACTAAAAATTTAAACTGTAACATGATGCATTGGGTAGAACAGATTTTTTAAAGATATTTATGGACTTTTAAATTACCTGTTGAGTAAAAACTAGAACTGTCACAAGAGTGACGAATTATACCCCAACAATACAGATTTGTCACATGGGTATGGCAATGGAGTTGAGTTATTATGCAACAAGAAGACGCGGCAATGCCACCAAAGCAGGTTTAAACGGCGCCTGCAGAAATTGTAGAATTAAAAAAAAAACAGTCATCTTGACTCCCCCTATTTTAGTTACAGTGCCCTTGACCTTGACCCTTGTGACCTTGACCCAAAAATTGTTTTTGCTTAAAAGACTCTAAAAACTAAAAAAAATAATCTATTTTTAGTAACACTGACCTTGACCTTGACCCTAGTGACTTTAACCCCGAAAAAATCTTTTTTGCTTAAAACAATCTAAAAACTAAATATTAAACATCTATTTTTAGTTACAGTGACATTGACCTTGACCCTAGTGACCTTGACCCCCAAATTTTTTTTTTGCTCAAAACAATCGAAAAACTAAATATTAAAAATCTATTTTTAGTAACAGTGACATTGACCTTGACCCTAGTGACCTTGACCATTATAACCCAAAGCTTCCTCTCCACGCAAGCTACCTACACACCAAGTTTCATTACAATTGGTCACTCCTAACTCAAGTTATTGAGCGGAAACCATTTTTCTATTTTTAGTAACAGTGCCCTTGACCTTGATCCTAGTGACCCCAAATGCAATCCCAAGCTTCCTCTCTACACAAGCTACCTACACACTGAGTTTTATTGCAATTAGTCATTCTTAACTTGAGTTATTGAGCAGAAACCATTTTCTATTTTTAGTAACAGTGACCTTGACCTTGACCCTAGTGACCCCAAATGCAATCCGTAGCGGCGTCTCCAACCAAGCTACCTATACACCAAGGTTCATTGTAATTGGTCACTCCTAACTTGAGTTATTGAACGGCAACCATTTTTCTATTTTTAGTAGCAGTGACCTTGAGCTTGACCCTAGTAACCCCAAATGCAATCCCAAGCGGTGTCTCAACGCAAGCTACGTGTGTACCAAAAATTATTCAAAAGGGTAAAGTCGTTCATGAGTTATCATCCGGAAACCATGAAAACCAACAGACCGACCGACCGACAAACAAACCGACAAGCTCACTCCTATATACCGCCCCCCCACCCCCCTCAAACTTCGTTTTGTGGGGGTATAATTAAATAGTTTTAACTAAAATTACGGTTAATTGTTATCGCTTTCAGAGAACTGTTGTTGCAAACAAAATGCAATGCAGTAGTAAAACTATGTCAGCTGATTTCTACCATTTCATTCTGGCGTGTTGGCTTTAAATGTTAGCCTTAAAGTCGTTCTGACGAGCTGGCGTACTGGCGTCACGACAACGCGTCGTCAATACGCAAGATCGAAAATAAGCGCGCCGATACAACAAATAAGGTATTTGTCTGTTGGTGTGTTGGCGCATTGACGTGCTGTCGCGTCTGAAGGGCGCCAACACAACAGAACGACAAGTAAAGCGCCTATACGACGAATGACATGCAGCTGGTAAAGCAGTCCAAAGTGCATTACTGAACGCTTAAAAGCGAGACTAATTCGTTCCTACATGTATTCATTTGACTGGTAATTTACTTCAAGAAGTTGTCACTCTTCTGAAAAAACAGTACCATATAATTAAGCATCGTCTCGAACAAAGTATTAAGCTTGTTGCGTGAACTTTCTTTAAGAATAAAGGCAGTATTTAAGATCTACACAATGCGATTGTTACTAAAAACACACACAAGTAAACAAACCTTCAAGACAGTGCACAGCCGATATATTCCAGTGGCCAGTGTGGAGACATACACCAGTGGTAATTCCGTCCCTTTCTCTGTATCCAGCTTCACATTTGAACTGAACTTTCGAGCCAACATCTTTCATGTTACCTTGTATGTAACCGTTTGTAACTTGGGTAGAATTTACACATTCTGAAAAGGATATTTATACCAAAAAAATTAAATATTGTATTATTATTATTATTATTAACATAGAACACATGAAAACACAAGGAATCGCAGCAGCGTCAGACATATAGCAGAGATTTATAAGCTTATTCTTATTTGTAATTTGACTTTTTATGTTATATTTAATATGATTGTGTTTAAATGATATCACTAACATAATTTTATCTAACATAAAACTAGTCTAAGAGAAGAATTTGGAGCAATATGTGTACCACCTTGTGAAACACACGTTTGTTGGTACATGGAGAGGAATTTAAAAAATTTAAAAACATATACGAAATAAGTTTTACCAAGTTATTTCTGTTACATGTATTGACAAATTAAGATATATACATAACCAAAAGAATGGATTTTTTTATTTTAGACTAGGATAGTCAAAAATTGTTTTACAGATATCCTCTATATTCAAATTAAATGAAACTGTTATACATATCGTTATTTTTGGGTTAAACATGTAACTATGGCAGTATTCATTATTCTAGGAGTATAAATCACTGGTTAATGTTTTATCTAAAATTATGATGGTCACTTTGAACGGTGGTATCACTTTAATTCATAATAGATTACATATATATGTATGTGCTTTCACAAAGGCAGCAATGTTCACCAACATTGTTTAGTAAATACATTATGTTCCTACATACCTTTCACCAAACATTTGCCAGTTCCATTTTCATATACTTCGCAGGTTTCACCATAAACACATTCATCACATTCGTTTGGTTTCTAAAACAAAAATAAAAGTGTGACGACGCACAATTTCCAATGGGTGTGGTAGATTCAATCTACGATTAAGTGAAACACCGTTCGAAACCCACTATTCTCTTCATTTTCCAATATAAATAACTACCGACATGTTTTCTATATTTTACTATTTTTTTGTTTTATGTTTTTCGGTGTTTTGTCGAAATATCACGGTGGATTGTATGCTGACAAAATCACTGTTCACTCAGTGAAATTATCAAAATCTGTCTATCCCCACTAATGTCAAACAGTATACACTGAGAGTAATGAATGCCGGGAACCATACGACGATGACATCGTGACGTCGTGTGTACTATATTTTCTGATGATGTTTTCCCGCAATTGTTGACATTTTATTGAAATAGACTCGACAAAAGTAGAGTTTTAAACATAAAATAAACAGAAAACTTGTTTGTATCGATATAATATAACGTTAATTTCACTCGTATCCACTCGGTGAAATTATAACGCGATGCTACATCGAAACCAACAATTATCTTCTACATATCGATATGAAATCTTTATCAATATTATTATTTTTATTTAATTTAACACACGCTATATCAGATAATCATTATTTGTTCATTTGTAATTATGTATATGTACCACTCTTCAAAGTTGGAGAAATAAAGATATATATGTTTATTTGGTAGGAGCATTTTTAATATGTATAATGCACTACAAAACCATTATTTCTGCGAAAATAAATAGTCCGAATCCAATTTTTCGTCAAAATTTACGGATTTTGCCGTATAGCGCGTTATCCACGCGGTCAAAGTTGTTTATTTTTTATATTATGTACATTAGGTTTTGCTTTTAAAAATTATCAAATAAAAAAGGCACGTGTTCACGTTGGATTTTTTGCTAAAAAGTTCGATCAAATGTTAAAATCGCGACGTTGACAAGGACGTTATACGTCGCCGTTACATTGTGTCATGACAAACACTGAAATAATTTAAGCGTTTTCTATAATTTTTGCAGAAAATCTTGTGGAACATATATGCGCGTTAAAACTCTTACAACTGTTGAAGTAAACAGAAACATTCTTCATAATGATCTTGTGTTATACGGCGTTATTACCAGTTTAAACTACTTATCCAAATTTGAAACGTGTTAACATTTCCTCTTCAGTGTGAACAAAATGATGAACGACGAAATGTACTCTGTGTACAAAACCACACTTCGAAACTTCAGATGTTAAGACAAAAATTATGATATGCAGTGTATTTGAAATAGTTGTTTAGTTTTTGGAAGTGTCTATGGTCCTCGTCCCAAGCCCCGGATCTGAAGACTAAGCTATATTTCTGTCACTTCGAGCCGTTGACATATTCTTTTAATTTTCTATATATTCCTTTATATAATAAGAGCATAATATATCGAAAATTGTTTTTGCTATTACTTATAACTTAAAAGGAAGAAAACGTATACAATTATTGATTTTTAAACACCTTCCCAGCTTCAAAATTGTTTGTTGTTGTTGTTGTTTTGGAGAAGGCATTATTTTAATTTTCACTGAAAAAAACAAGCCTATAGTATAAGGAAATATTATACAACTACGTACTATAACATATTTCCCACCATTTTCTGTAACGGGCCCGTACCCTTCCCTAAAATGGTAAAAAAAAATCGCGGTTGTTTGAGTCAACAGTGCATTGACAGAGGGTATGGATCACTTTAAGTGATAGCTCTAGCTGAAAATGCATCTCATAACATGCAAAACATAACTAAATGGGCATACCCTACATCGATCAGATTTAATTGTCCAAACATAAATACGTAAAATGATAAATAAATACAATTTTGGCACAAATAATTAACATAGAGACCTTCTGTGATAAATCGCTATGATCCACCAATTCATTGTGCAAAATCTTTACAGATACCATTGTATTTTATGGCACTGCAGCAAATTTAGATTTTACCGATGATGATTGGAATGTTACTTAAACAGGAATGTTGGTAAAACAGGTTAGTTATAGAAGTCATGTGTTTGGAAAAACAGTTTCGGTAAAGAGGTCATGTGTAAATATTTAGTAACGAATGGACTTTTGAATTGCTTCATAATTATTCTCCCTGCAGAGTTACTTTTTATGTATAGTATAACTTATACGTTTAGGTTTAAGTAATCATACTTGCAAATATTCTCTCATTTATGCTTTTGAAAGTATTTAATTTGACATAAACTGTAGGGAGTGCCTCTCAATTCATTTTTTCTTTAAAACCAAAATAGCACTGATGAAGATAAAGATATTCCAAGAGATGTGATGCATTAGTTATGGATGTATGGCAGAGATGTAAATGCTCAAATTATTTTAATATTTTGGGAAGGTGATGTATTGGAAGATAAATATGCATCTTTTCCATGCATATCCGGAATAATATTGATAACCACTGCGTCCTGCATTAGTTACGGATGGATGGCAGGATGTAAATTTTTTGCAGATTATTTAAAATAAAAATGACATATCATCAGTTTATTTTGGCGAGGGAGTATAGGTGTAGGTACAAATTTCAAGCAAAGTATGCATTTTTCCCATGCATATCCGGAATAATATTTGTAACTACTTCGTCTTCAATGTGGCAAATATTTCATTTTGCAAATACAAGTAATTGTATCAATACGATATCCTTGTATGCAAATTTGAATTTTACCTGTTTGTACAAAAAGAAGATCACAATGTTAATCATTTTAGTCAAATAGATATGACATGAACAAGCCTTGTAAGCAGTGATCAAGTTTTTTCGCCTTTTTAATGTTAGCATCCCACAAGTTAAACTCTGGTTAACGTTCTCAACATCTTACGTCTGAATTTGTCGACCTTCTAAGAAAACTGTCATATTTGGCAAATGTAATCTATGATATATCAGTTTTAACGTGGTGCTACATGTATTTGTATGGAAGACACGCACGAGACGTTGACGGCACGACGTCATTTACCGCCCTACCCATTTCTCACGAGTGCTTGAACATAAACGTTCGTATCTCTGGTATTTTTTAACAGATTTAGAAGAATAAAGTTTCATTTCTTATATTACAATTCAGCCTTAACATTTGCTTGTTCATGAAATAAAGTATGTTCGTTGGCAATACACTGAAAAATGTGCCGATTTCAAAGAAAATAACGCTGTATTTTGCCAGCTACTTTTGGACATAATTCACCATTGTACAAAGAATTTTGTCCGGTGACCCTGCCTGAATATATTTTATTTCGCTACAATATAATGGGTGATTCAAATAATGAAAAAATATCGATAGGTTATCGAAGTAGATGTGTCAAAAATATGAAACTCAATTAAATGTTTACATTATTTTCGTGCGCCGAAGCGTAACGTCAACGTCGTTATTTTGATTGTACTACTAGGCGATGGTTGCTTTTTGCAAGCAGATATCATTGAAACAAGCACTAAACCATATTCTTAAGTCATAGCTCGAATGTACATGTATTAAAAATAAGTAACATTATTGTAATGTTCTTATGTTTATTAAATCACTGTGGGCAAACACAATTTCAGTGGTTTCAAAAGAGATGTCATTTTATTATAAGGAAAAAGTGAACGGACGTACGTCGTATTGTAACGTGTGAGATGATAAAAAAGTCTACAGAATAGACCATGTCCCTTTACAGGTGGCTATTAGGGGACTCACAGTTCATTATAGTAGATGCAATAGTTATATCCCTTAGAGTCGTTAATTTCAGCGAATGAAGGATGTTGACAGTGAATTGAACAGCATCAGAAATGTTTCACACAAAGAAATTCACCTCTATGTGTATTCCATAAAAAAAGAAGCCACTGTGATATATTGCGGGCAATATGTAGAGGAAGAATTTGACACTTTCCCAGATGAAATACGAACCCCACACTTTTACATTTTACCAAAAATACATAAGCATCGTGATCATACTTTACCTATTGGCTATCCTGGTAGGCCCATTGTATCGGCATGTAATTCCCCTACTGATAACATTTCCAAATATTTGGATTATGTCTTAAAGCCCTACATGCAATCCCTTCCCTCTTACGTCTAAGATACGACGGATTTCCTTACAAAAATCAAGAACTGTAACCTGTCTCCCAGTAGCTATTTAGTTACGTTAGACGTGAGTTCATTGTATACCAATATACCTCATACTGATGGCATTGACGCCTGTAAGTTTTTCTTAAGTAAAGATAAAAGTCTGTATAATAGTAAATTATCTATCGATAATGTATGTGCACTTATCGAACTCACACTTAAGAATAACCACTTTCAATTTAATGATGACAACTACCTTCAGATTATGGGGACGGCTATGGGTGCGGCCATGGCTCCGGCCTATGCGTCTTTGTTTATGGGTAAGTTAGAACAAGATTTTCTAGAAACCTGTCAGTTTAAACCTACTTTATGGCTACGTTTCTTGGATGATGTGTTCATGGTCTGGGATCATTCCCTTGATGAATTAAACAATTTTATCAAGGTTTTAAATGATTTTCATGATACAATCAAGTTTACTTATGATATTTCGAAAGACCACGTGTCTTTCCTTGATGTAGATATATGTAAGGATTCCGGTAATCACATATCCACAATGGTTCATGTTAAAAATACTAACATTCATCAGTATCTTGAATATTCTTCCTGCCATCCTAAAACTTGTAAGGACGGGATACCCTACAGTCAAGCTAAAAGGTATTGTCGTGTTATATCTGATGATTACCAATTTGCCGAATCCTTAGATAAGTTACGTGAATTTTTCAAGATTAGAAATTACTCTGATGACACTATTGACAAGGCGTTTAATAGGGCGCGTACTTTGACACAGGATCAAGCACTGGTTTACAATAATAACCATACACAGACTAAACTTGTGCCGTTTGTTGTAGAATATAACAATTCCCTACCAAATATTGACCGTATTTTACATAAATACTGGGATTTGTTCAAGCTATCACCAAATCCATCGGTCCAACAATTACACTCTTATAAACCAGTCCTGGCCTATAAACGAGGTAAAAATTTCAAGGATTTTTTAGTTAGTTCAAAATATACGTCTGCACCCCTTACCCCCGTCAACGCCCGTTCAAGTCGATGCAATAGGCCCAGGTGTACACACTGCACTAGAATTATTCAAACTGATGAATTTATCAGTTCATGCAATATGTCTAAGTTTAAACTTAGAGTTAATACAGATTGTGCATCTACAAATGTAATTTATCTCATAACATGCAAAAAATGTAAAATATAATATGTGGGCCAAACACGACAACAAGTTTCGAGACGGATGAACAGTCATAAATTTGATATAAATAATTTCAGCGATCCGGCATTTGCTAGTAATGTTGCTACCCATTTTAATAGCTTTGATCATAATATGGATGACTTTAGCTTTTTACCAGTTGATGTTGTTAAAAACGATTTGGACAGACTGATGCGCGAGACTTACTGGATCCATACTTTAAATACAACTTGGCCCAGTGGTATGAACAGTAGCGTATTATTTGATGTGTGAACTGAACATATCTTATATTCATTAGTAATGGTTTTTCATATAGACATGTTGGGTTTTATATTTATTTATCGTGTATTGAATAAATACATTTCTTTTTAATAAAACCCGCCGCATCAGTCTGATCCATATCTATATTATAAACCTTACGTTGTTTTTCATCACGCGGACGTTCGCGTCCTTTTTAACGGACGTGACGTCTTTTTGTTTTGTATACTGTATGTTGTATATTTTCTGACGAAGACATAAAGTCGAAACATGTAAATTGAAAACTTCGTGTTGTCTTGATTTTATTTATTCTTGAAAAGAACGAAATTACAAGGCTTGAACATCGAATGGTGTGATGTTTTATCTTGCTACAGCAGCTTACGTCAGTTACAATGTATTATTAGTTCATGAAATGAAACAACTGGAATATTAACATTACCACCGAACAATACCTATGTGCATGTACCACCTGATACAGCTCCTTTCGAATGTTCGGTGCGCATCAACGAATACAGCTCCCCTTATCAAATGGGAGCTGTATTCGGGGTTCTTGTACCTTTTTTTTCGAATAGAGCGCCCCAGTGTTCCGATGCATCAAAGACGTATCATTTGTTTATACAAATACGCGGCGAAGAATTTTTTATAGAATAACAAAGATTTATACTGCAATTCAGGATGCAGTTCTTAGCCCTTTGATGTCTGTCTTTTTGTCCGCACATGTTGGGCGGACAGTTGAATGAAAATTTGAACTTTAATAACCTTTTTGCAGATATTGGAGAATCATTTTCTTTCAATAAACCTTCATTGTTTTTATATGACTATAGCACATAAGGCAAAATAAATGTTGACAAACTGAAGCTCATACACGTCAGGTTTAACTACGGCCTGACAGACGGACGGATAAGACAACAGACAGGGTAGGACAACAGACAGATGGTGGGACAAATAGACGGACGGAATAGATGTAACATGCAGTATATTGCACATGTGTTAGATGTTTTTAGGCAATTAAAATTCCTAATTTCTATCTGTGGACATTTTTAACACAGGGATCATTGTCCTTTATATATTCTAATAAAGCAAACATGGGGAGCTGTATTCGATTTTGCATATGCTTTGCTTCGAATACAGCTTCGCTATACCGAAGGGAGCTATATTCGTTAATGTGCACCGAATACAGCTCCCCGGGGAGCTATATTCGAAAGGAGCTGTATCCGGTGTTACATACCTATACCGAAATTCTGTGCATTTAAAATCCATAAACGAAATCAAATACTATTTCACTTGTCAACATATCAAATTTATATTATTCCCTCAAAGCATTATTTTTTAAATAGTTTGTGTTAGCTTCCCTTCAAACCTAACTATCTTGCCTCGCCGGTCATCAAACATTCATGACGCTGTGCATACAAGCACTGAGACGACTGGTGCGGCGATTGTTTCTACAAAGTGTTACATGTAATGTACCATACCATAAACATCTGCCGTATGCTTTTAAAAGCAAATTGACAAATAGTTTATGATTTCATACTGTCATTTACAATCCTATCAGGGGACATATTACATTATTTTTAATTTAATGTCATTTTATGTAATTCGGTATTGTTATTTTATGTAATTCGGTATTGTAACTTTCTGTAATTCTGACTATCATCTCAGCTTTTATGTTGTCAGGTATAAATATTAACAGCTATTTTGTCTGTAAGTTTTTTTTTCATGTATATCAAAAGTTTTGAAAAATTTATTGCATTAGATTTTCTCTTCATATATTGAATGTGTCAATGCAATGAGAGAGCTGCAATAGGAGTGGAGCTTGCAAAATGTTTATACGGGGATATTAACATTATTATTATTCTGCTATTCGCGCCATGCACATAAGCATAAGCCAACTGCCGTACTGCCGTGTCTTTGTTAGCCCGCTTGAGACAAAGACGTACATCTCTGTTTATGAGACAAGCTTAAGACAATTACATAATTGGATCTTTTGCAACCTTAGAGAAAGTAATCTATACAAATGTAACAGAAGCCTATCAATTGCCAGCTGCTGGCAAATAATTCTGCCCTTGCGACCAAAATAAAGTCAGCAGTTAATCAGTTAATTTTCACCGGTCATTGTTTGATCAGTGAACATTAAAGTGATACATAAGGCCTTCCAGAATAAAAAAGGAAATTCCATTTGTCCTTTTTCCGGGGGTACATTGAAAACTAAAGGCAACAGTACTTGGTCAGAGAAAGAGGAATATTCCTCTTTCTTTAGCACATAGAGTAACATTCCTCTATCTTTCACACATAGAGTAAACATTCCTCTATCTTTCTCATCTGATACATTTTTCTAACATAGAGGAACATTCCTCTTTCTTTCTTGTCTGATATATTTTTCTAACATAGAGGAACATTCCTCTATCTTTCTTGTCAGTTATACTTTTCTAACATAGAGGAACATTCCTCTATGTTTGTTTCAGATATATTTTTCTAACATAGAGGAACTCATGAATGCTGAACTAAAAGTGTTTTCTTAATGTTTTCAATATAGCACATATCCATTAGAAATACGTTCTGTGTAAGTGTTTAATAATTTTTAAAAGACATTTTAATTGTATTTCAAAACATTTCAAAATTTATTGAATAGTCAAAATGATATTAAGAATACAAGACTCTGATTGTATACACAACTATTGTAACAGCATTGCTATTGCAAACCAGATAATGGATATTACATCATGACCTTTGTTGTATATCATCCTTTTGTACCTAAAAATGAGCCACAGAATATTTTTCTTCACATGTTTATCATGTCACATAAACCTTCTATTTGATTTATTTGTCACTATCTCATATGCTTTATTTTACCATTTTATACATATATGCCAGTTACATCATATAAAAGACCTATATGTCAAACCAGATATGAATTCAGTGGAAGAAAACATTTGTGACACTGGTGACCAGTGTTTTAAACAATATAAAAAAACTTTATGAAAAATCTAAGAGGAAAACCAAGCTGTTCTCAAAGTAGAGTTTGTATGATTTTTGGTGTTGTTGCAAGATATTTGTGCAACTTGCCCCATAAAAGAAAATTCCACTAGTGTGTGTTATTACAGATCCTTTGTCACATATTTGATCACAACATTAAAAGTTATTTTCATTTGTGTTGATTATCCTAGAATTATGGGTCTTTTGGTTTGGTCTTCTGGACTTTTGGTTTGGTCTTCTGTTTCCTTTTCTTAGATGGCACTAAAATCTGCAATAAAACCAAACAAAAAGTAGTTAGATATTTTACTAGATAAATACTTTACTTTATACGACTTTTCTATTTGAAATACCATCACAATACGATTCTGACTACATTTTCCTGTATTCGGCAGTGTGATATATGACCTTGTTTGCTCGAGTGGTTACCTCAAAATGTTACAAGATGGGTAGTATTGCACTTGTTGTCAGTGTAAATACATATTTCAAATCACCCTTTCATGTCATGCGATTAAGACTTTACATATTCAACTTGATCAATACAAGCTATCAGAACGATAAAATTATGTAATATACACCATATATATAATATGGACAAATATCAGTATATTCTGTTGTACTTGGAAATGAAAAATAATACACATTATTATATAACTATAATCGAACCCAAGTGTTCATTGTACTTAGAACCAGCCACATGAGTATATTATACATACCACTTAAAAATATTTAAATCATATAAGGCAATCTGTAACGATCCTCCAGATATTAACTGAGTGTGCACTTTCAGCTCGTCTATCAAAAATATCATGGTGTAGCGTTTAAATATCTTTCAGCCAGTCCTAGACTATTTTACTTTTTATTATTTTTTTATTAAAATTGCTTTATGCTAGTGATCCAACATTATGATATGCAGAACTAAACTTTATATTGCTTCCTGGAAAGTTTAATGATAATCCAGCAAAGGGTTTTGGAGAAGACTCACAGACAAGATTTTCTGTTTTCAGGTCTCTGTGACCGTGACCTTGTAACTAGTGACCCCAAATTATTATATGCACAACTAGACTTCATGCCTATTCTTCCTGCAAAGTTTTACGATATCAAGCAAGGGGTATAAAAGAAGTTGTCAAGATAAACTTTGTACTTGAACAGATAGACTGACAAATAGCACATAGTCAATATATCCCCACACCACTTCATGGTGGAAGACATGAATATCTGAATGAGGACTGACATAGAAGACAATGTCATGTAACTGATCTATTATAAACATTACCTGATGATGATCTAGCTCTTTTTGTAGCATTTCTGTCAGATATGGTTTTACTTTATCCTGGACAGGACTGCTTTCCAATTTTATATAAGCTTTCAATTTGGGCAAGATCCACACTGCTTCATTTGCTGCATAGTCTTAAATGTTTGTTTTGTTAGTTTGAATGTTGTGTTTTCCATCAATGAAATGCTGCCACCACCAAAATTCGTGCAAATGGTAGTCTCAACATTACTACTGGTAAAGCTGCAAGCTGAAACATAAAACACGAAAATCCAAGATATGATGAAGAAAATATTTTTCATGCATGAAGAGCATTCTGGTCATTAATTTGACATTGTAATGCTTTGTCCACGGTATTTGTATATGTATTTTGGAAAAAACGTTATACAGTAAGTTCACATTAATTTTTGTGACAAAGCTATTGAGTTTTGTGACAACCGAAGCTGGCAAGTTCCGGTGCTCTACTGTTTTATAAACATTTACTGTCTGGTGTATTTGATTAACCCATACCTGACTTATTAATACATGTATGTAAAGTAGAGTTGAGTACCAATTTTGGCAGTTCCGCTTGAAGTGTATAAATAGATGTTAAGTAAAATATTGCTTACTGAAGTGTAGATTGCTTACTGTAAGCAGTGTAGATCAGACTACAGTCTAATCATGATATGAACTGGTCATACATGCAAACTTGCTTTCCATTTGCAGGATAAAAGCTTAGATTTGTAATAAATTTTGTATTAAAACATGAGTAAATTTTTAAATACTTACAAAACATACTGTTTTGTAACAAGCAGAGACTTATGCTTCCTGTACCTCATGCAAAATGTTTGGACAGCTTAGTATGACTTATCAGTTATCACTAGCTACGGCTTATCAGTAATGCCATCATGGATAATTAATGTGCATGTCTCATAAAACCTGAAAACCTGCTGTCTCACAATAATTGTCTGCCAATTGACCTTATCTTGCACTGGGCACTGACCACATATTTTGTTGCACAAAGTAGAGTTTCACTTGTTGTTACTTTGAAATATAAATAATTTTGTAGTTTTTGTTGAAATAGTTTTTTGAATGTTTCTAAAGAATTGTTTTAAAAAATGTAAATTTAAAGGTATAGGTAATCATCATACTTGGATTTTTCTCGCAAAAGATGGTACACATGTACATTGTATATTATTTAGTAATAGAAAATCTAGTAAATTAATTAGCCGATAATAATACTATAAAACTAAACAATGTATTTTTCAATACTGTAAAGTAACTAAAACTTACAATGTGTTTCTGATCAATCAAAGAATGAAAGTTTTTTCAATGTTTCTAAAGAATTGTTTTAAAAAATGTAGGTGTAGGTAATCATCATACTTGTATTTTCCTCGCAAAATATGGTACATTGTATATTTATTTAGTAATAGAAAATCTAGTAAATAAATTAGCCAATAATAATACTATAAAACTAAACAATGTTTTTTGCAATACTGTAAAGACTGTATAACTAAAACTTACAATGTGTTTCTGATAAATCAAAGATCGTTTAAAAGACAAATAATCATCATTATTGAATAGAAATACTTTGATGCCCAAAGGAGGTCATATTGTTAAAAGTACCAGAAGCTAGGACCTGGCAGCAAGTGACTCTGCGTGTGTGACTATTGCAGATCATGATCACTCCGCACATCCCATCCCCATGCATCAGTGGTTTGCCAACCCTTCAGACAAACATTAAATTATGTAATGAATGCTCTGGATGACGAGAATGGCACATCCGAGCAGTCTAATAATAATTTGCACTGCTTGCTAGAAGAATATATCAAAAGTAATCGATTGAGGGAGGACTGTGTTTAGTATGGAAAATATGGTTCAAATTGTATGTGTCCTCTAGGCAGACAGACTGATATCAAATAGATATTGAACAATATGAAAATTGTAGTTATCACAATAAGTACATATTTTCCATGGAGGTAGAGGAAAAAGAAAGGTTAGGAGACGAGATATGCAGATGTGCGCACTACATTTTACCTAACCCTTTTCGCATTTCTCATCATTTTCTTTGTTTTTCTTTTTTTTTGAATAAATACCATGGTAACTATATGCATTTTCAAAGTGCCAGATAAGCACTTTTTTTTTTTTACAAAAACCCATCCTTCTGTATATTATTTTATTAATGAAGGACTTGAATGTTAATTAATAGTCGGCATTTGTCACCTATTCAACAGCACATTTCTTACTCTGTACCCATTTTCACTTGTGCTTAATGTAACAAGATATTATTTAAAAATTACTGAATTCTGTTCTTCAATATAAATTATAAAGTATTATAATGTAATTCAAGGATTGATGTGATATTGTAGCTGTCATACTTTCCCTGGGCTATCTTGAATTTCACCCACCTTTAATCTTTCTTTTTTATTTATTCACTATCATTATTGCTATGAAGTGACTGAGTATGAGCAGATTTATATAGAAACATCAAACATCAGTGATACACAGTAATTTATGTTCTAAGCTTATTACTTTGGAATTTAGATATACATGTAGTCCCAGATAGATAAATGATACGCAGGTTATGCATTCTCTGCAAAAGAGGATACAAAATTTAATTACACAAAAAATGTTAAATAAATTGTTTACTTACCAAATCAGTCTTTGGTTTTTATTCCAACTTTCAAATATGAATTAACCAGTAAACATTACAAAAACAATTCTTATAACTTTCATTACATTTGTAAAAGAGTAAAATGATCCAAATATAAACCACATTCCTGTTAGGTCAGACCAGGGCTTATCAACAATAAAGTCACAGGTGTTTTGAGGAAAAGGGAACTCGCAAGTAATTACTGCAGTTAATCAAACAGGCAACGAGAGTTCATCACCTGCAGTGATTATAGCTGATAAAAATCGGCTGTATCCTTGGTTTTCAGGGGATTTTCTGTAACTGTTATGGAAGTACATTTTGTATAGAAAAGTAGTGTACACTTCTATGCATAGGAGCTTCCAGAGATCATAACAATGGTAGTCCAAATCTGTTTGACAGAATGCTACATATACAAAAGAGATTTAAAGCATGCTATTGTAATTTCATGCCTTGCATTAACCTACTGATAAATTCTGGGGAAAATAGAAATCTTCAATGATCTGTAATCATGTAGTGGCCAGTATTATCAACTCTGCATGCATCCTATCCCAGCTTATCAAATTAATTGGCCATAAAAATAAATAGTGGTCAGCCTCACATCATGGGGGCTAATTAGATGGTAATATAATCTGTTATGTGCTCTGTAAGAATAAAAATTATAAAGAAAGCAAGAAAAGTTGAGCATTTAATGTGTCTATTATTACTGGTACATGCATAATGTAATAAACGGTGTTTAA
The DNA here is from genome assembly GCA_022818135.1 of Saxidomus purpurata. NCBI lineage: Eukaryota > Metazoa > Mollusca > Bivalvia > Venerida > Veneridae > Saxidomus > Saxidomus purpurata. Next base: position 44,262,819 of record JAFMSR010000015.1, read on the forward strand.
AATATTTATTTATTGTGACTTCTTTTTTTAATGTGTTATACTGCTCATCAGTTTTCTATCATCACGTACAGATGTATTTCTTGATGGTTGCAAAATTAAATAAAAAAAGTTCTTTTTCATGAATTGGTTTTCTTGTGAGAACAAAGTCTTTTTGCACGATACTTAATAAAATGTAATTTAATTATTGTTGAAATTCGCAAATCTATCACATTACAGAATAAGTATACAGGAATATCTTGCAACATTTTGTTCAGTGATTTATTCAGTCTAACCCGTGTCTGTAAAGCAGTGATCCAAGCAACGAAATCAAAGTGACCAAAATAAACAGGGGACAGTTATGTAGGTTTTCAAATTCAGACATAAAGCATTCAGAAATCCCAACCGAATGTATAATAACTTATTAAAATAACTGTAATAATACTATATCACATATAAAACGCATTTAATAAAAGTATATTTTTTTAAGGTGATACTAATACGTCATTCATACTGTATGGTAGCTGCCAAGTAAAGGTGACTCTGTCTGCTAGCCGCATTAGACAGATCACACTATATACAAGTGACTGTTAAAATATATGTATGAAAAATATACTTCATGTTTCTGTTTGCAAGTCTTAAAAAAGAATATAAAGAATTCAGGTGAAGAATAATTAAACAAACCAGAGAGAATTCACAAACAGTTATCACAGTAGGTTATGAAAATATCAAATGTCAAGCTTACTATGCAATCCTGAATATCGGTACTAAACCTTTTATTTGTACATGCAAATTATATCGAGCTACTTCGAAATGAAAATATACACACAAATTGAGTGAATTCTCAATTTTTTGAAGATAGTCAACAACGTTTTTCGTGGTGTAACACTATGTATAAGTTAGAGTTTATTAAGTCATATTTTAAAAATTAAGAAACCCAATAATCTACTGGTAACTACATTGCCCGATTTTTGAAAGTTCTTCAACAAAATAATTTAAAACAAAATTTACAAAAATCATACTCACATTTTTTGTTTATTTGGTAGAACCCCAGCATGTCGGAAGTGTGCTCCCCCCCACAATTCTTTTCACCTCATTTTGTGGTGATGGGGAGAGTTAACCACCCATGTAAAAGTAAAACACTGTACTGTTTGATTTAAAAATCAATATCTAATGTGGAGATAATTACATGTATCTGTATTATGCGGGTACAAACATGACGTTATCCTGAATTCTTAAACATTTTATAAATTACAATATTCTACATTATACCTGAGTGAAACTCAATTATAACACGATTAGCACATTATCTAACACAAGCTATATAATTATCATATTAAATAAGGTGTCTTGTGTTCACCAGAAATCAATATCAGGTTAATACTTACCATTATTAATGTACCATAAAACACAATTCATTCATTTATTGATACAATGTAACCCATTTTTTCATTCTTTTATGTACATGTGTTAATAAATGCATACACTTACATGATGTTTCACTATTCATTGTTCATTTTAGCTAATTAAAAAAAACTTGAAAAGTTCGTGATATCGATATGCCGGTAAATAACACTGTCACACAGTACTCTTTCTTTGTTTATAAAGCTGTGTCGAGGTAAATTTCGCTTTAGTTAAAAACGTTTAAATAGAAATCCACTTATTCAAAATCAAGAATATTAGAATCGCTAAAATAAAATCAAGACCAAAATCTTGAAATTTGAATGTACGCGAAAAAGAAAATATAATACAGTATTTCCTCAAATTATAGTCTTCTTTAAGGATATCATTTACAAGTAATGCCAGAGAGAAACATTCTTGCATATCTGATCGGCATTTCCGGTGATTTTGCCCATGCCGGAAAAACTGGTCTAGCACCCCTCCTACGCAGACGACTCTCGTAATGTTATAAACATTGTGACGTCACTTTCTTAAACATAACGTCGGAAAATCGTTTGTTTTTCATGATAATTCATCATTTTGATAAGTTTGCTGTTAGAAATCTACTTTAAATTTCAAAACGCATGCAAGAAACTTGGCTCAGATGGAAATATCGGTCACCACGGGTAACTGTTTTGCGGGAAGTCGGCAGAGCCTCGTTCCCGCCAAAACAGTTACCTTCGGTGACGGATATTTGGATTTGAACCTCCTGCTCATGACAGAAACTATTAATCCTCTGAAAATTGAATTGATATTTTAAAATGTAACTTAAAGCTGCATGCTCTTGTTCACAGTTTCTGGTGAACATTGTAAATCATCAAAACTATATACATGTATATGAACATGTTTAAAAAATAAAGTGTAAAACTAAATGCTAGAATCAACAACATAACTGAAAATCAGTATAGCAATTTGAGAAAATCTGCTAAAAATGTTGGTGAGTAAAAGTAGTTTGACATAACCGCTACAGTATATACTTATATAAGGATATCAAAACAAACGATTTACAGTAGACGAAACGTAACAGTTAAATACACAATAAGCGATTCAGAATGATACACAATATCTCGACTATTCGGAGAATATGGAGAGTTATAACAGTCACTTGTGCGTCGGCGTCGGCGTTGCAGCTTTGCTAAAAGTTTTGCATGCTAGGTACTATCATGCACATATCTCAGTAACCACTTATGATATTGACTTGAAACTTTGTTAATGTCTTTAGGGGTGTCACACAGTCAAGTCAGATAACTCTTGTATAAATTAAGTATAAATTGTGGCCCTTGTTTGACTTTGAAAATTTGGTTAAAGTTTTGCATGCTAGGTACTATTATGCACATATCTCACTAACCACTTATGATATTGACTTGAAACTTCGTTAATGTCTTTAGGGGTGTCACACAGTCAAGATGGATAACTCGTGTTAAAATTTAGTGCAAATTATGGCCTTTGTTTGACTTTGAAAATTTGGTTAAAGTTTTGCATGCAAGTTACTATCATGCACATATCTCAGTAACCACTTATGGTAGTTATATCAAACTTAGCAATAGTGTTCAGGGGTACATTTTGTATCAAACAATTAATTTACCAAAAATTAAATATATAGTGACAGATATTGACTTTTTTATGATTCAACTTTCCTAGTTCATACTTAAGAGTCAGCAGAATTTTGTTTTGCTATTATACTGATAAAAGTTTTGTTTTATTAGCAAGCACCCACAATAGTGGAACTTGCTGTCTTATGGACAGCTCTTGTATAGTTTACCTGGCACAAGGTACAAGAGTCAGCTATTAGGAGCTATATATTGCTGTTCGTATTTGTTACTAATTATGATTGAATATTTACTAAAGTATAAAAACACTTTCAGACAATATTTGATTATTCACACATGATACTGGGTTTGGCAGACTGATTTTTGTATGCAAACGTATGAAAAGTCAGGTGAAGAGTCATCTTTAACTATACATGTATATATCACACTTTCAGGATTGTTATCTTACCAGCATGATGTCCCATTAAAAGTCATGGCAAGTGAATAATATCTGATAAGCCAAGAAACAGTGCAATATTATGCATATGTGCTTTCATGTAGTCCTAGTTTTATAAACTGTTGATAAAAACAAACAAATAATGGCATTTATTAAACAAGAGGCCCAAGAAGCATTGCAAAACTAGTTCAAACAAGTTTTGTGAAAAAATTGACCTGTAGTGTTAAAAAAAGTTTCACAATAATTTGATACTTATTTTTTATTCATTATTATTGTTATTAGTATTGTTATTGTTATTATTATTATTATTATTATTATCACTTTTATTATTATCATTATTACTATTATAACTCTTGTTGTTGTCATTGTCATCATCATCACCATCATCATCATCATTATTATACTGTGAGGTCATGATTTGAATGAGATAATATAATGTTAATATGTGATGAGTTTTGATATTACTAAAACCACTCATTTTTCCTTTTAAAAAAATGAAGACGTTTTCCTGTTCTTGTAAACTATATGTTTTGATAACTGCATGTGTATCAGGTAAAAGACCATAGAACATTTTTCTAAGGAAATAATGAGCTGATTTGATCATTCTCACATCCCTTCACCAATTTATGAGTAATACAAGATTATAGCTGTCACTGAGTAATTTGTTATAAGATAATATCACTAAACACCTGACACTTGGGTTATTATCTCTAATTTGCCTGGCATGTGGTATTCTAAATGTTCTGCATGGTGGTACATTTTGTAATTCTATGTCTATGAATTGCTTTCCCTCCTTGAAATTCTTTTATCACTCTTACAGGTCATCTTTAGATTGGATTGGGCACATCATTACCAAATTAATTTTGTCAGATGTAACTAGAATTGGAACAGGTGCACAGATACTTTTCCCAAAAGAAATTAAAGGCTCAAACAATATACAACATACATCTTTATATCATATTAATTTTACTGCATCTATTTAATTATACAATTCACTTAGTTGTTTGCATAGATTAATTAGGAAATCTCAGGAATGTCAACTGCCACTTTTACACAATGTACTGCCTTCCTCAAGCTTTTAGTTTTTCATCAAATTGCAGCACATTTTTTTAAGCCCTAGAAAGTGATATACTTAATGCTGCTGCATAGTTCTGAAACAATATTGCCGCTAATGGTCTATACTATTACAATAATTAGCTATATTCAGTGCAAATACATTATGAGCCATAGCCATTTCGTTCAAAGCAATCTACTATTTTCTTGCTTCTTGTCATGTTTTCACTGGTTTTAGCATGTAAGAACATGTCATGGGTTCGTTAGTGTTTTGTCGAATTAGGCATAGTTTATGTGTGAATTAGGCACAGTTTATCATTGTGTAGCATGCTGGGATAGGTATTGTCAGAAATTTGAATCGCGATAAATTACAATACATAGCAAAACTGTATTACGATATGTATTGCAATATATTGAGAGTGAGTAACTCTTACAAAAATATATTTTGAAGTTTTCATACTTGGTAATAATATGGTCTAAAGTAATTGAAACATTCCTGGGACAGAAAAGTCACTAATGTTTATTTGTTTACTTCTTTAGTTTTGAGATCGAATAATATGCCGCCCGTTATTACGATGTCTAGTGTCCGTCATTGTCGTCACGGAAAAAGCACACAACTTATTCAAATTCAAGTTTCAGCTAATGAATGAAGGCGAAATTGCAGTTTTTATTTACACAACAAGAGGGCCAAGATGACTCTGTATCGCTCACCTTAGTACAAGTCCACTTGCCTGGTGCGTGTGGTCAATATTGACCCAAGAGGCATGATTTGAACAAAGTAGTTGGAAGACCACTAGACAATGTTATATACCAAATAGGTTTTCCTATATAAGCCTATGTAAAACAAGTGAACCCCCGGGGGACCAATACTGACCCAAGGGGCATAATTTGAACAAACTTTGAAGAGGTGTACTAGGCAATGCTACAAGTCAAATATCTAACCTCTAGGCATTGTGGTTTCAGAGAAGAAGATTTTAAAAGTTTTTCCTATATAAGCCTATGTAAAACTAAGTGACCCCCTGAGTGGGGTAAATTTTGACCTGAGGTCATAATTTGAACAATCTTAGTAGAAATCCACTAGACAATGCTACATGCAAAATTTCTAAGCTGTAGGCCTTGTGGTTTCAGAGAAGAAAATGTTTTAATTTTTTTCTATATAAGCCTATGTAAGACTAAGCGACCCCCGGGCGGGGTCAATTTTGATCCGGGGTCATAATTTGAACAATCTTGATAGAGGTTTACTAGACAATGCTACATGCCAAATATCTAAGCTCTACGTAGGCCTTGTGGTTTCAGAAAAGAAGATTTTTAAAGTTTTCCCTATATACGCCTATGTAAAACTAAGTGACCCCCGGGTGGGGTCAATTTTAATCTGGGGGTCATAATTTGATCAATCTTGGTAGAGGTCTACTAGGCAATGCTACATGCCAACTATCTAAGCTCTAGGCAATGTGGTTTCAGAGAAATAAATTTTTAAAGTTTTTCCTATTTTGTGCAATAGCAACCAAAGTTCTGGAATGGAATGTTTTGAACAATTTGGTAGCTTCATGCAAGGAACATCCCTGCAAAGTTTCATCAACATTGGCCCAGTGGTGTCAGAGGAGATGTTATTTGAATAAAAAAGTTGACGGACGACGGACAATCATTCATTAGAAATAACGCGGTACGGGGTGACATCATAACGTGAATTGCGATATACCAGTATACCGGTTTTATTACGCAACCCTAGTAGCATGTTTGTTTATAAGTTTCATTTTAGTTCTTTCCTGGTAGCATCAGTTTTGGACTATGATTGTATGAAACTGATTTAAAATCCAAATCAAATACAACACTAACAAACGAACTACACACGGCAGTCACATGATGGATTTGTGTTTTACATTGCCAGACTTGTTTTACAGGCACTTGTTCTTATTAAATACCCTGTTCCATTTCTGTTTTATCAAGACATCCTGCTTTCAATATGAACTCTCCCTTTTATAATGTGAATGGAAGTTTAATTTGCGTAAATGTATAAGGAAAATATTACCCCTTGTCCTATTGATGGCAAATGATCCATGTAGTCTGATCATGATCTGCACTGTTCTTAGTCGGTCAATAGACTTTTACTTAGGGCATCTAGCTTTGAACAATTAATGGTACTGTTCAAATTAAAAGATGGGCAAGTCTATTTTAGAAAATTGGCAATGTACTAATTTAAACTGCAACTGTCACCAATAATAGTTACACTAGGTGATGCCATGATAGCACTGAAACCAGACGGAATTCAAAAGTAAGTCCCAAAATGAAAAAATGTATTTTCTTTTCTGGGTGGACTCTAGCAACAAGTTATGGGCGTTACAGAAGCTTATGGACGGAATCTGGCACTTAGAAATTTTTGTGAGGCGTAATTTTTGTCTTAGATTCTGGAAGTGGGTGGAATTCAGTGTGAGGTGGAAAATGGAACTTAGACACAAAGCAGTTTTGATGAGTTTCCAAGTATTTCATAAAAATCAGAAATAACAGGTGTATATTCAATGCAACTAAGATTATTACATGTCCGAATAAGATGGTACAAAACTATTCAATTTGATTTTTTCATCGTTGAATTTTAGATATAAGACTGTTATTAAACTTAGAAATTTTCCTGTTCTGTTTTAATCATAATTTGGGACTTAGAAAAAATTAACTTTGTTTTTGATTTAGTTGTACATTCAAAGACCACCTCCAAACAAAGACCACCCTTCAAATAATGACCAGTTTGGGGGGAACCATGCATTATTCAATGTTATGTAGACACCTGTGAATAAAGACCAATAAAAGGTTTGACTGTTAACAGTTTCAAAACTTATATAAATCAGAGTGAAATCTTAAAATGCTATAATATAATTTGACAATGCTTCAGAATAATATTTGGAAAATTGTGTACTGCCAACTTGAAAAAAACACATTGAAAAACAGTAACAGGTAACAAAAGTTCTGATATAATCATGCATTTGAAAATACAAAATTAAATACAAGTCATGTACTTCCAAACTATTACAATTTTCTTTGTTCCTTTTACAATTGATAATTCAGTATTATCAGGACATGAGATTGGGGGAACCACATCATTAGTATAAGCATAATTTATTGCTATCAATTTCACAGGGTCATTAATTAATTAGTCCCAACGTTGTGAAGCTCAGAGGATTACCAGAGAGTGATTTTCAGCAGAAAGTACCCTTGTATAAGTGGGGGTTTACACCTTCCAAGTTTCTTGTACAAGACATTAAGATAAGTATTATTTATGTCTTGTACAAGAATTTTTCATATGTAAACACCCACATTTGAGCAACTTTTGTCAGAATTTATGTGACATAATATGCGATAATTTTCTTGCATGAGAATAGAGCCTGTTCTATTTTTTCACAATTTCTTGGCTGTCAAATTACTGATAAGAAATGTTAGATGGGAAAAACAGGTGTTGGAGAGGTAATTCAGGTACATTTTTTAAAATTTTGTACACAATGGCTTGGTCAAAGGACAAAGTTGACCAACTGATCAATTTATACCAAAAAAGGGATCATTTATATGATACAAGTTTAAAGTACTATCACACTGAACAAAAAAGAGAGTTTTTAAGATGAAATTTAAAAGTCATTTTAATATGTATTGGTCATTCAATCAAAGATTTTTCTCGATAAGAACACTTAATGCATTTTTTTAAAAACATAAACCATTAATTTCATATTCTCTTAAAAAAATCAGAAACTCGTCTGCATGCTCAAGACAATATTATGTGCTGAAGACATCTTCCCGCTATTTTGTGATTAATTGTCAAAGCAATTCTTGCTAGATCTTGTGTAGAAAAATTTCTTGTACAAGTCATAACTTTGCCTTATCTTTAATGTCTTGTACAAGAAACTTGTTGTATGTAAACGAAGCCTTACATAGTGTATACATTTCACAGACAGATAATCAGGAGGCGGGGTCATTCAGCGAACTTGATCATAAAAGAAATAGCATGCAAAGATAACACTCAACATCCTTCTCTGTACAATCACCACCTGGAATCTCAATGAAGCAGGATTTATAAGCAAGGGGTCATTTTGATTTGTTGATTCGAATGTAAGAGAGTATGTGTTTGTAAGAAATGTTTACATGTGAAAGGAATACTTTCAGTTTTGTGAACTTTGTGCTGAGCAGGACAGTATCATTTGCATAAAAATGATTATTAATCTAAATATAAAATGATGGTGCGAACTTAGGATTTGATAAATCAGCTTATGCTGTGCGGCAAAGGTATAATATTTTATTCATGTACTCTATGTATATTTTCTAGATTAGCAATTATTGAAGCTTTTAAGTAATATGTTTTCATTAAATAAAACCATAATTATTATACTAGAGATATAATATAATACATTGTAATATTGCAGTTTAAATACATTTTTTATGACTTAGATACTAAATAAAACTCAGAATCTTTGAAATAATATGAAACTTTTGCCAGTAAACTTGATGACATTTTCATCCCAGTGGGGATACTTGTGACCTAATGTTGTAACCGCATGTATGGTCTTCTTCAGACCAGGTCTCACCAAGCAGGAGTGGCCTATATTCCTGAGGGGGACTGGAAAAGGTAGACCAAAACCTGGAGATGAAAGCAAACCAGTCTTGGACCAGGACAGGCTTGTAGTATTATAATAAGAGGTATATAGTCTTCACCTTACTTTGAGTATAAACATTGATAACTACAATTTTTCATTCATAAGTTACAAAATAGTTGCTAATACAGGTCTCAACAGTGTTTACTGGATTCTTAGACTAGAATAACCATAATAAGACTAAGTAGAAAAAAGTGTTTCAACATATTAAAGGCAGTGTTTGTTTGCATTATGCATTTTCTTTGTAGAAACAAGTTTTTAATTGTTTTTTTTTCAGAACATATGTTCAGCTGGGCTGGGAGACTGACCTTAATCATGCAGTTACAGAGCGAAAGCAACTGAAAAAACTTAAATGTGGAGATCAGATCTGTCATGTCTGTGTGGGAGTACAGGAAAATCTATAAGTAATTTTTTGCACAATAATAAGGACAGGCATTTTCCTTTTTAAAGTTATGTCTGCATTATATCTCTGGGTTGCAGTTTTGTACAGTGTGACTGAGCATTCTTTTTAATATTTGGTCATTTGAGGTACCTCAACTTTATGTAAATATGGAAGTTTCGTCATTTATATATTAATAATTCATTTATGAAATAAAAGCCGTTCCAGCGGTGTTCATCGTTTAATAAACAATGATTTGGAGTACTGATACGCAGTGGTTAATAACTGCCCATCAGTACAATAAATTATTGTTTATTAAACGATAAAAACGCTGAAAAGGATGTTATTTCGATTCTAACATGACCATATATTACAAAAGGTGAATAAATGCAAAGCGTTATTTTCTATGCGAACGCTCATTTAACGTCATGCGGCGCAATATGTTTACAGCATATCGGTTCCCGCGTTTAATTTTTCTACTCTTTGTATATAGAGACAAAATCGTGAGTCATGTTACAATAACATAATACAACTACATGTAGGAATAAAATGTTTTCTTTGTTTAATACATGTGTAACATTGTCCAGAAGGTAATTAATACTACGATAATTTTTCCAGGGTTCCCATGATCAACTTTGGGCCTAAAAAGGAAAAGAGAAATCATCAGCGGAAAGGTAGTATGATTATGCTATTTAAAGAGGCCGTCTATTTTCTAAATGCTCATAAAATAAATATGGAAAACCAGTAAAATGTTAACCTGTATATTTATTAAATTATAATCTTTTACAGTATATGTATACATACAGAACTAAAATAATATGTGCCTTAAAATTATAAGAACTAAAATGTGATGCACAATGCTAAAGACTGCTTACGCTTGACGAAGTTTATTGACGTTAGCAGGTTGGTTGGGACAACGCCTCACTTGTCTGTCAAGAATGTCCCAGACCTGCTTGATTGGGTTCAGAACAAGACTTTTAGCCGGCCAGTCATCGATGAAATTGATCTTATTTGTTGTAAGAAAAATTGCAGTGTCTTTAGCTGATCTCCAACAGAACAATATTCCACCGACAGAAACCAACACTATATGCGCCCCCATTTTCTGTTAACCTTTGGCCATAATTTTTGCACTAAATGATGCATCATGGAACACTCTAAAACGCATATGTAACAATGATTCCCTGATTTATTTTCATCCAGCTAAGCTATGTTCAAGCAAACTTAGCAGAAGTTTCTTATTTTGTTTAGTATATGTGTATGTAATTGATGGAATAATTGATATTCTGTAATGCATATATAGGTGATATTATAACATAAGAGTTTACACATTTTGCAGGAAAAAGTTGATCTGGCTCTCGTTGAATACAACAGGGGGAAAGTGTATTACGTCCAGATAATAGCAAAAACAGTGATCTACTGCTTCAAACCAATAGAGCAGATAAGAGAGAATACCTTCCTACATCAGCAAACACAACAGTCATTCATACCAAATATGAAAGACATTCAGGAATTTGATGAAAAATTCATCATTTGCTATATGATGGGGATTTGTAATGGTATACAAATAGTTGTAGACAAGACATCCATGGGTATGCCTGACCAATTGTCTGTGATTAAAGATTACATAAACATTTACACAAAACCGATTGAATTGTAATTCCAGTAAAGTCTAAATTTCGGCCTTGAGCTACGAACTTTTCGTGTTCCTCGATTTTTTCTGTTGTTTTACAATTAGCTAATAGTATATTCACGGCTCAGTGCTTGAAATCGGACTTTATATACGCACACTTTCGATAGATCTAGCCATTTTATTAATTAACATATATAAAAATGTACACACATATATCACTTTTTCAGTTTAAGCTCCATTGAGCACATAAGACTTAGCAAATGAAAATATGTGTTACCTTTGGAAAATAAATATCTTATACTTTTTATTATTTTACTGTTGCCTTGAGTTTTCTTGGTCTGAGAAATAAAAAACATGTAAGGTGACGAGATAGAGGAATGTTCCTCTATGTTAGAAAAATATATCGAACAAGAAAGATAGAGGAATGTTCCTCTATGTTAGAAAAATGTATCAGATGAGAAAGATAGAGGAATGTTACTCTATGTTAGACAAATGTATCAGACAAGAAAGATAGAGGAATGTTCCTCTATGTTAGAAAAAATACATAAAATGAGAAAGATAGAGGAATGTTACTCTATGTTAGAAAACTGTATCAGACAAGAAAGATAGAGGAATGTTATTCTATGTTACAAAAATGTATCAGACGAGAAAGATAGAGGAATGTTACTCTATGTGTGAAAAATAGAGGAATGTTCCTCTTTCTCTGTTAAGACCAAGTACTGTTGCCTTTGGTTTTCAATGTACCCCCGGAAAAAGGACAAATGGAATTTCCTTTTTTATTCTGGAAGGCCTTACATGTATTACCGTTCAAAGTGGTCATCAAAATTTACATAACACATTAATCAGTGATATCTACTCCTAGAATAATTAACATTGCCATAGTTATAACCCAAAAAATAACAATCTGAATAACAGTTTCATTCACATTGGATATAGGGGAAATCTGTAAAAATCTTTTTTGACTATCCTAGTCCAAAAAACAATCCACCCTTTCGGTTATGTACTAGTATATCTTAACTTGTATTTGTCAATAAAAGAAATAACTTGGTAAAACTTATTTTTATATGTTTTTAAAGCATCCACTATGTTTTTAGCATCATTCTTAACTATAAACCAATGTGACCATTTTGAATGGTAATATAACTTTAAAGAAAAATGACACGACCGAGAAGTATACTTGGTTTAAAAGGGACCCGACGGTCGGACCACTAACGACGGCATTATTTTGAAGAAAATTGAAAATTTCTTGAAACTTAATATCGGATTCCATTTTTCTAAGAGGGTAAAAGATAATCTGTGCACATGTTCGTGCGCCTATCTTTGTACTGACATCTTATTTCTCCCTTTACTTTATGCCACATGCCGCTTGCAACTACTGTAAATCTTCATTGCCGTCACGTGATGTCAAAGAATGTTGCTTTCAAACGTAAAGGCCACATGCAAAGTATCCAAGTTTAATTCGAGGAAGGCTGATAACTTTTACAGTGTATGGACGCGAGTACAAAAGTTGAGACAAGACAAAACAGCTTTACTTTCAAAAAAAAAAGATTTTGTTTTAATATAACGTCCGGAACGCTGTGTGATTACATTTTAAAGTCATGCACATCCTTTTTAGCCCTTCTGAAGCAAAACTATACTAGAGTGGTTCTTGGTTTGCACTAAAATCATGTACCGTAACTCACCTGTTGTTTCACGTAATATCCGTCATTTATGAAACTGTGAAGCAACAATTTTCTTTTTGACAATCTTTTGCAATTAAGTTACTTCGATGACATATCGATTTTATTTGATGATTTGAATCGTCTACTATATGGTATAAATATGTAAAAAAAAATACGGATGGGGTCACCGGACAAAATTCCGAGTAAAATGGTAAAATGTGTCCAGCGGTAGCTGACAAAATACTACGTTCTTTACGTCAAAATTGTTACATTATACTGCCTTTTGTCAACAATAATTATTTTTTTTACATAATCATACACAATATGTTTAGTTTTAGTCATTACATAAGAAATGAAACTTTAATCATTCAAATTCGTTTATAAATACCAGAGCTACAAACATTTATGTTCTAGCACCCGTGGAAAATAGGTAGACCGCACAGTCGTGACGTCAACGTCTCGTGCACGTCTTCCTTTCAACTAGCACCGCGTTAAAGCAGATGAATTATAGATTGCATATGCCAAATATGACAGTTTTCTGAGAAGGTCGACAAATTCGGAAGTAAGGTGTGGAGTTACCTTAAACAAGCCTTTATGAAATGATGTTATGAAATACATAGTGAACATCATACTAACCGGATTCACCTAGGTTCTTTGTCAAATCAATAACCATTGTCAAACGTATTCGATTAGGTTAATTCGCGACTTGAGGCATGTTTTTGGTTAGTTTCATAAAAAAAAATAGTTTGAGTACGAATATATTATCTGTAGCTTAATGAGTGGCTTTTGAACGGTTAGTCAAGAGTTTGTCACCTTCGTGGAGAGATGTGCATGTACTACTGCTAACCATTTCAGCTTGATGGACTAACGCATGAGTCGGGATTCGAACCCTGGACCTATCACACCGGATGTAAAGCTCAGAGCAATCAGCTATCAGTTTCGGTGTTAGGGTATATCGGTGTACCTATTTAATCAAGGAAACATTTGATTCAAAGTTGGCAGAGTTTGTAATTCGTTTATGCACGAGTATAGTAGTGTATGGTATCTACACTTTTACATACACGTGTATGCATATTTTTGTTTCCGACTTAGGGCCCAGAGTATGCATCAATGGAAAGCAACCTCCTGTCGCTAGAATCAACAGTGTCAATCTCTTGGAGGTCATGCCCCCTGAGGGCATCACCCTATCTTTTATGCACATGGTCAATCATTAATATCATCCGCGCGCTTATTTTTATCAAAGCATCTATTTTATATCTATATAACTAGGCAACTGCATACAGCTGGATAAAGGTTGTAAGATTGTATATCCTATTGTATTGAATAGCTGTTCAAGTCATTTGTTAAACATTATGTACATGTATATACCGCTTATAAACCCCGCCTATATATAGGATAGGTATTCTTTCCCATGCTACGATAGTGTCAATATGGAAATATTGGACTTTTCCATATTTAGAATACAGTTACGTGTTTGAAGTGTTGATTGAAAATAATTTAATTAGAATATCTACTAATAACTAATTTTGCTGAATGACCTCAGGCAAAAGTCCGAACCCCCAGAAGTTACTTCCGTGCAATTTGACCTACTTTATGTCCGTCCGTCGGTATGTACGTTTGACTGAAGGTTAATGGACCTGTTACAGTATATTCAGCTTTTATCGTCATTTTTCAGAGAAATGAATTATTTTCTCAGCTTCAACAATTCTCACGGGATCCTGATCTAAAAGAAAAGAATCTGCATGCAAGCTCCAAAAAAAGTTTGAATTCCAAACACGTTTGAGCTCTCTTGATATGTTCATGCATATTACACATGCGGTATAACCCCTTGGATACTTTTTAAGCAGCTAAATTGTTTTCCAATATTTTTCTGTTTTCCTGATGCACATGTCATGGAATGGACACAATTGGGGTGAAAATGTGGAAGCGGCCGGTTAGCTCATTCGGGAGAGCATATGCCCTGTAAGCGAAGGTCCCGGGTTCGCGTCCCGGTCAGGGTGAAGTCGTCCGGTATCCAGAATGGAGGTGTATGCGGTCTGCAAGGGTGAAATATATCGATAGAAGTCCGATATCGGTCGGTTGTGCCCATTTAGGGTTTGAAGGGGATCGGAATGGCTGGGTTATATTGTATAAACTATTCTCGCCAACTGTATCTGGGGTTCTGACCAGTTACCGTGTCGAATTTGGGAAATGTTGAGCTAGCTTATAGGAATCATACCGACGAGTCTCCCATTCTACCTCTACCATAAGGATTGAGTTCTTTTTTGTGAACCTTTCATTTAGAAATGGTAGAATAATTCAGACGAAATTACGACTGTCTTTAGAAGTCCTACGAGTCTGTACTGAACAGAACGACGGTATGCTACTCCTGACAAAAAGACTGCCTGTCAAAACTAATTGTCAAATGTACCTATGCTATATTATTTTTTTTATTTCTTAGTTGTTGAAATAATGAGAAATACAGCTATCAGGATTAACATTTTTATTTGGTTATCATTCAGGAAATTTATAGAATTGATAATCTGTTCACATGAATCATTTCATTCATTTATCACTGTTGATGAAAAATGTTCACATGTATTATAAGATTACAGCAATTCTAGTGGAAAACAAAATACTTTTCTTAGTAGTACGGTCATTTCCTGACACGTTACTGCGGAAAGATGATTCGAATGCACTATGAAATGACAACTAACAAGAATCGATTGCTTTCGATTATTGTAAAATTTGCACTCTGAGATTTTTAGATCGGTGTATAATATGTATCAGTGACTTGTGTCGATGTTTAAATTCAAATGAAAAAAAAAACTTGTTTAGAAACAAAACATGTAAAAAGTGAGTTGAATACAAAAAGGCTAAGTGAAGGCAACTTCTTGTCGATACATTACCGAAAAAGAAGACAGTGTTATTACTAAAGTTTTACCAGAAACTTACGAGGTTGAAAGGATAATTACAAAAAAAGGAAAATGAGTTTCATCACTTAAAAGTGTAACTCATTTAAAATATTTAAACTGAATCAAGGACGAACACTATTTTTCACTTTATGTATAGTTATTGTATAAACAATGAACTTAAACTCAATGCGTTTATTTGTGATCAAATTTCCTGAATCTATAAACTTGTTAATTGTAAAAGTCTTTTTTAAATAATTAGCACCAGATGTGCCCCGTCTCAGTATGCAACTGTGATAAGAATCTTTTATCTCTTTACAACCGAAATGATTGTATTACTAGTTGGGCAATATAACTGACCAGCTAGTGCGGGAGCATGGTTAGATTTATTAAAGATTTTCTTGTTTGATATTAAATAATTCAAAAAAACAAATTTACATAATAAGTTATCTAAAAATTGCGTCATGTAAGACAGTTGCTGTTGAAATACGATAAGCTTTAATAGTAATAACATATATTATCAGATTTGTCGCAAAAGTTCATGGTCAACAGGCATAATATTTTGCAGATAACAGATAAATTTAAAACGGAAAGTATACGGCGTTGTAACATCATGGCTTGAAAACATTGAAACGTCGCATTTATAATTGTACACATATATGTATTTATATGTAAATGTATGTCACTGTTTGTTCATATAATTATGTATATGTTGTGTC
Organism: Saxidomus purpurata; assembly: GCA_022818135.1. NCBI lineage: Eukaryota > Metazoa > Mollusca > Bivalvia > Venerida > Veneridae > Saxidomus > Saxidomus purpurata. Next base: position 44,279,182 of record JAFMSR010000015.1, read on the forward strand.
CACATTGGCTTCTTAGTCTAATGGAAGAAATAAACTTGTCTGTGCATATAATTATGCATTTTCTGACGATATTCGACGTTTTTTCAACAAACAATCCAGCGTGAACACATGCCTTTTTATTTGATCATTTAAAATAGCAAAACCTAATGCACATATTACCAAGTAGATAAAAACTTTGACCGCGCTGAAAACGCGCTACACGACAAAATCCGTTTTTGGCTCCGGACTATTTATTTTTGCAGAAATAATGGTTTTGTAATGCATCAAATACATTAAAACTGCTTCTACCGTATGAAGGCTATTGTCAACATAATGTACACTTCAAAAAAGTGAAATCGCCTACATCTTATTGAAATTATGATAGAAAAACGATCAATTTTCGTTAGAAAAACGGGTGCCGCCAGGTGGCGCTTTTCACGTGAAGACAGAAGAAATATATAGATTTGTAGGGAAAATTAAGAGAAAGCCATATACCGAATATGCTTTCAGTACTGATTACCATTTTTCATATTTTGTATCGAGTTATCATCATTTTATTTGAATTAATCATAATACTGAATATAATGTATTTGAGCGCAATTTTCTATAGACTGACAGGTGAAAAGTTCTAAAAAATTAATACAACAAATGCAAATATTATTTTGACATTTAAATGACATTTAAAATGGTGGTATGTTTCGAAAGTTATATTAAAATCAGACGTACCTGTATCATTTCAATATCACAAGCAAACACTCGAACACAGCCGCCTTCCATTTGTTTGTCATCATCAACCGTCGAAAACAGTTCACAGAGCTGTGTTTTTCTTCTGTAGTTTAGTTCCAAACAGTGCGGACGAACAGCACATTCCTTGATACACTGTTCAAATGTTAACCCCGGATGGAGAAAGAACCTATCATCTTCTGAGTGGCAAATATGTTTCGTTAAAAACGTGTAGCCTAAATGAATACCGTTTATATTTAAATACCGTTTCCCCAAAGTAATGCTTAAATACAATAAGAAAAGTAAGTAAATGCTTTTATGCTTCATGTCTATAGAAAACCTGATAAATATTTAATTTCACATTTCTATTTCATTAGTTAAAGCTGTATAAAAGTAAATGCCTTGCAGGCAGTTTGTAGTTCAGTTAAATACTGGCACGTGACACTCTGGAGCTGCTGCAATATATGGTGCCACAGAAGGGACATGAGATACTTTTTTCATCACCGGATCTTTTTCTTTTTTTCGTGATTAAGGAATGCATTTCGCGAGAACGCAAATATTTTTTCGAAAGTTCGTAATTACGAAATGCTAGTGTCCTTTTACGAAATAATATTTCGTTTTTTTACAATAGATTATCTGAGTCAATTATTACCGGTTTCAGAGAAGTATAATTAAAATAAAAGTTTTTTATATCGAATACTTAAAGGACAATAACTCTGCAGATACCACAATCCTGACGAAAATTGGGCGTGCGACGCGGCATTATGCTGCTATATATCTAAGTTTTATGACATTGTTTACATTTGTTCCTTAGATATGGTTAATGTCGGTCAGACGGTCGCATAGACAGACAGACGGACAACGCAAAAACAAATATCTCTCCGCCTTTGGCGGGTAAAAATATAACGGACGAAAAAAGTAAATATCATGTCACGTTAGAGGCACCGTAACATTTCGCATTATATTGATGATTTTTTAAGCTGAATATTATATTTTATAATATTTTATTTAGTTCGACATCAGTTATAGGGTATGTCCTCTTAATAGTCATTTCTTCGCAATTTAGAACAATCCTTGTCATGCACACATCATGTTCATTAGTATTTCCTGATGCTTTTTATCGTTACTCGACGTCTTTTTTCTAGTGTTGCTGATATTTTTATTTTCGATAAACTCATAATACACTCATTATTTAATATCTAGTTTTCTGGTGGCGGTCATTTGAATCTGGTTATGTCGTCATTTGCAGCCGTTGACGTCTCGTGTTCCCTTTCTGAGGGCCGATTATCGCACAATCAGCACTAGCACGCGGTCCGCCCTGACCGTAAAGATAATCATCATAATACTGTACCAATTTGTTACTATATACAGTCAAACCTGTAATAAAGACCAACCTGGGAATAAAGACAAGTAGGGAGATCACACTGCACTATTCATCTATCTTAGAAACACCTGTGAATTAAGACCACCTGTCAACAAAGACCATATTTTCAGCCAAATTGATTCAATATCATTAAGTTAAATGTCATGTCTAAGGGTATATGGAACATCATTCGATATATCATATATTCCAATAAACCCCCTCCTTTCTTTTGACATTTTCTATCTTTCCGTTCAAAATTGTATTTTTATGAACAAATATGAATAACTAATAGTGTCCGATAAAAAAGTTTCAGATAATCCTAAAATCATCGTATTAGATGCATAAAATGACAGATGATATTTTATTTTGTCTAATTTGGGAAGAATTTGTTGAATATTTAAGGTCCAATACTAAGGAAAGTGAAAATTCAAATATACTTTAAAAAGCACAGAAATAAGTTATTTTTAATAAAAATTGAAAGTTGGTATGTAGAGATTCTAAACAAAATACAGTACATATACACTTATTTTTCTATGCATTATGAAGAAAGTTAAAAAGACCTAGGTAGTCATTTTGTCGATTCATTGAGATTTCAACATAATACACATACTTTTCTTTGTTTTCCAAACACTATCTGTAAATTTTAACCTGACAATCTTCATTATTTAGTGTCTTGCATAAGGTAATGTACATGCCATTGAAATAACTGTCAGTTAATTTTCGCTTAATAGTGGACCTTTAAATGAACTGTACGTAGACCCTTCATAATTTTCCCAAATACATAATTAGCAGCAGCAGCACCATTATTATAATTGTTGTTGTTTTCGTTCTTCTTCTTATTATTATTATTGTTGTTGTTGTTGTTGCAGGTTTTGTTGTTATTGTTGTTGTTAACTTCTTTTAATACTGAAATTATTTTGTCATCGTTCTTTGTCTTAAAATTATTTACATAGATTGTTAAATGAGCTGTCGAATTGAGAAATTTTGTTTTCTGAATATTATTTCTATTTGCTGGACTTATAATATCTGAGGTACGCTGCATAGTTTACAGTATTATTGTAAGATAAGTTAGAGAATACGAATACATACATATCAAGCAGCAAAAATCTTAATAACAAATTACAAAATGAAATCGAGATTCAAAGTGTGTCTGTGTATCACTTAACAAACTATTATCAACTTGAAAATAATTACCGAATGTTTGAAAGTAAACGCTGTGGTTTTGTTATGAAATGCCTATAAATATGGTCATGATAATAATAATATGGTTTTAACTACACCCACGGAGTATGAATTTCCGGTTTTACATGGCACAATGTAACAAATACATATTTTTTTGTTGCAGTTGCAACACAGTTCTATTAAATGATCATAGATATTATTACTTACTATGTCAGAGTGTTTGTCGGAAAATTCATAAAAGTTAACTGTAAAGCTCTGTCTGACATAGATTTCCAGCCTGAATAACCTACATTACTATGAGTCCTGTAATGGTCGCTATAATTTCTGTTTTCTGTTAAGTTCGTATTTATGGGTAATGTACACTCGCGGGAATAGTGGTCATATTCCCCGCAATGAACACAGTACATGTATGTCCTCACGTTATCGTTTCGTCGTCTGCTGTATGAACTTTTTCCGGTTTGTTGTCCAGCTGGTCGATCTCTTAGTCTACAGTCTTTAGTAGAGTGATTTTGCATATTACAGATATGACAATAAGCACGATTATGATTTTGACTCCTTCCTGCTGCATCAGCAATAGAGATACTTTCCGCAAGGGGGAACGATTTTCTCTTGATGATTGAAATAGCCTTGTTGATACATGAAACCAGTCTTGTTGTTCCAAAATTATTTAAATGAATGCCATCTTTAAAGTAAAAGTTTTTGGCAACATTTCCATCTCCGAATATGAAGGACTGGTACACACCAATTAAGTTGATCTCCTCATTCCGTGCGAGTTGTTTAAGAGCGTCACTCAGCCGTACTACATCTTTATCATCTCTTGGACACAGCGTACACAAATACACATCTATTTTCTTTCGTTTCAAATTTTCAATAACACGTTGTAGATCTGTGTATGTTGATTCCACGCTTCTTGAATTTTCATCATTTCCTCCGACATAAATCACAACAGAACATTGTTGTTCGAGCATTCTCGAATATCCCAGTTACTTAGTGCCCATGCAACAAACGTTGATTTGGCTCCTGGAATGCATTGTAATTCGATGTTTTGAGAGAGCCCGCTGGTGTTGATTCCCTTCAATGTGGAGTCGCCAATTAGAAGTGTTTTGTTCAGATTTGGTAGCTGAAATTCACCATCATTGTTTTCATGATCAAATTAATTAACTTGTTCGTTTGAGCTTGCTGGTATATTTGAAGGTGGTGTTTTTTTGCGTACTCTCGGATGATTTGTTGGATGACCTCTCGTGACCGAAATCTCGCGTAATTGAGTTTTCGTTGCACGTGGAAACGGACTGCGTTGTTGCATTTGTGTTCACATCCGGTATGCTGTCTGAGCGAGGTATTTGTTTTCGGTCCCGTATATGTTGTTGAATCACCTTTAGTGTATCATTAACCGACTGCCGACGGCGCTGAACAACTTCCGTTTGATTGGACACATCACTGCTGAGTTTCTCCGTCTGGTTTGAGATTTCAGAAATTCCTTCATTCGATCGTGTCGCAGTCAGTTGTACCTGTTTCTTGACGCTGTAATTTTTTTGGCCAATTTGTTCTGTTGGTGTTTTCATATATTTGTTCATGGACATCTTTATTTCTTTTAGTTCATTATATATTTGACCGATAACACGCATCGCATCATCATTTGCTGTTACTTTCGGTTCGCTATTCGTAGATGCTGATTCAATTTTTTGCGTGAGGCATCTATTCAATTCTGAGTTGCATGCCTGCGTTGATTCACACTTTTCGTCAGTTTCTTGCTCCACAACGTCCGGCTGTACATCTGGTGATATGCAATCATTCGAGTTCACAAGTATAACTTCCGGTGTGGTCTTAACTTCCTCGGTAAACAAGGTGGAATCATCATACATGTATTTATTTGTTTTATCCTTAATGCATTAGCTAAAAACTTGATTTCACGTACGCACTATGAATATCACTCCGGGGGAACCCGCATATGAAGTGCAATATGCACGCCGGTAAACATTATATGCAGAGCTTATGGAACTCCATATGCGGACAATTTTGAAGGAAAAACAAGCTAGGTGGTGTTACATTTTACCTTTTCCACAAACTCGAAGAAGAATTACAAAAACAACTCGAATGCTATTCGACCCTCACATAAATTCCGTGTCTCGTACGTTTCGAAATGACAAGAAACTTTGAACAAAGTGTCTGACAAATGTGAAAGAAAGTAATCAACAATTATGAATGATAGTGGTTTTGTTGTTAATCGCATTAGTGGCAATGTATGACCGAAGAGTAATCGAAATTAGTAGTTAGCTGCTCTTGGCTAAACATTGCATGTATAATATTAAGAAAAGTACGAATGCCATGAACTTGCGAATATGTAATCGAGAGACAATTGCAATGTTTGTAATAAGTCTGCACATACTTAAAGTCAAGATGTACATAAAGTAAAGATTAATATAAATGTATTTCACTGCCCAAATTATCTTTACGAGAAATATTGCATCAATTGGCAATTTATGAGACCAGACATGCCACGTCTACTATCTATGTCTGTCCCACACATACAATAAAATAGCCTGACAATAATTGCCACGTCTACTTTCTATGTCTTCCTATACACATAATAAAATAGCCTGACCATACTTGCCACGTCTACTTTCTATGTCTGTCCCATACACATTATGAAATAGCATGCCATGTATAATACTGCACATCCTTTTTTCTAAAAAATTTCATCGCAGATTTTGTCCTATTATTTTTATCCCGTTATATTAATAATGAGTACAGAATAAACGTTTCTTTCAAGACAATCTGCTGTAGGAGAAAACAGAGTACCGGTAGCACTCATAGCTTTTATGCCTTAAAACACCGTTTGACATTAAACAATGACAGACCTACTTCCTACACGTTTAAAATTGAATCACTCACAAACAGTGTGCGAAACAGAAACATTGCATTTATTGTTTTTTTCCATATTTATAATGAATTTGCTTATTTTAATTTATATGATTGTATGAATATAAGTAATTGCTTTTTAAAATACACGTACATAATAATTATGTGACAGACTGATATTAAGCAGCTTACAGCAGGTGAACTGCAATTCGATTGCAAATGGATGAGGCGTGTTGGTGACATTGATGTATCTCCTTTGCTTCTTTTCTTTTTCAGTTACATTATGCACCAATAACTTTCTATTGAGTACAGTTAGTGTGATGGGCTCATAGCTAGTAATACACTTGATCACATGACTTGATTGTACCTGATAGTAAACTTGTTAATGAAACAGCAGCATTTCAATACCGTACTGTCAGAATTGGTATACTATTTTAATTTGAGAGTATCAAATCAACAATGACGTTCACAGCATTTTTAAAAAAAGAAGCATCTAGATGTTATAGATTCATGTGAACGTTTTCCAACATGTTATTGTCGCTGAAGCGCTTCAAGTGTACCTGTCACATAACATGCATCTCATCACTTGCATATTTGCTTATTTCTTATTTTTATTCCATATGTGTTGGGTTTTTTATATTTGTTTACATGTTTAATTTGTTTATATAGTATATTGTACATACGTAAGACCCATTTAAGTTTAATGTCGATATTATTGCAAAATTTCCGACAAAATATATCTTGGCATCAACATCAAAATAATGACATTTGGCAAGTAAATGTAAAGTAAGTCGCTTATTGTTTTGAGAATAAATTTCATTCTTCGTAAGAACTGTTATTTTCTTGTGACAATTAAGATTCGCATTGTATTATTTTTGTATCTCTTTTAATTTGGCATGTTCTCCTTGAGACTGTAATAATGTCACGGAACCGTACCCAGGTGTGTAGATGTAACTACTTTGAACAAAAGAATGACAAAAGAAAGATATTCCTAGCAGTTATTGCAGTTATTGTGACTATAACAAAAATCGCGTAGCCTTATTCTTCTATCTTAAATGTAGTTTTATAAATAAGTTTCTGTAGGACCCTCAAATGTGAAAATAGCTACACATGGGAAATAATTTTACCCCAAATCTAACAACTTTTGACAAACGTGGCACAGTTGTAAAGTTTTTTACATATATTGTAAATTTATTTCACATTTTAGTTTGGGTTAGGGTTTGTTTGTGACCATTTTCACATTTTGGGGTGCTACAAGTGTCTTACCAAGGCTGACGCTGAACATACAGTGTACGCAGTATGAAAATCAATTCACACGAACAGGCACAGAAATGTAAAAATAAATTAGATTACATGTAATTGCGTAACATTATCTTTTATAGTTTTTGTAGTGATAAAATTACTTACGTGTGTAACACTGCAAGCCTGTAGAAGCAAAGGATTTCAACCAAAAACTTTAACCTTTGGAAAGCAATAAATCACTGAATCCGAAACGAGTTGAATATATGTTAACATTACAAGCCAATATAAGTCGCTCATTTAATGAGCTAGGGGCGCTATGATAGTGTATCTTGTGCACATGGCCAAGAACCAAGGAATCAATTCTAAGGTTTACAGGTAACCAATCAACTTCCTCAAAATGGGCTCTTCCAACACCTTCCAAACACGGGGTTTTGGTGTGAGGCATCGTCTTGTGGACCTCCATCAAGTTTGTTCAAATCTTGCACCTAAATTCAAAATTGACCACACTTAGGTTACTGGTGTTCATATTGACTTATATAGGAAAACATTTATAAATCTTCTACGAAACCAAAATACCTAAAAATAGATATGTAGTATGAAGCATTGCCTAATGGACCACTACGCTCAGGAGATCACTTGTCTCTCATAGACGTATATAGTAAACCCTTTAAAGATATTGTCTTCTAAAACTAGCGCCTAGCAACCAGTGTCTTCCTAAGCAGTCAATGACTTCCTCAAGGAACAAGTGACTTCCGTAGCAACCACAGACTTTCATAGCAACAACTTCGTGCCGTAGCTATCAGTGTATTCCCCTCGCAAACAGTAACTTCCGTAACATCCTATAGCAGCCTCTTGCCACCAGCTATTTTAGCAGCAGCCATTTATGTCCTTAGCAACTAGCAACAATTGACTTCTTTGGCAATCTCTGATTTCCCATATTGATTAGTGATTTCCTTAGCAACCTCTGGCTGTCCTTGGAGAAGTAGACTTTTAGTAACTATCGGCTTCTTTAGCAACCAATGACTTTCTCTAGCAACCAGTGACTTCCTTAGTAACTACTGACTCCCTTTCGCAATAATTGACTTCCTTAGGTAAGTGCACTGGTATTCATGTGAGCGATATAGAACCATCATGGCGCTCTTGTTTATACGATATTATAGAGAGATCATCAAAGTAAGGGTAGTCTTACAAGACGTGAATGACTGGAAGTCATAATAAAAAGTATCTGTACTTAAGCGAGTTTATATAAAATAAACAGTAGAAATCACATTTATTGTATTCAGTCCTTGACATTAAACATTTCTTTTGCGACACAGTTGAGCACCCGCCAGCACAGTACTGTCTTGTAGATAGTTTGTTATCAAACAATGCTTTGTTATTACAAACAATGATTATATGCATGTCTCAATTAAATGAGATTCGTAACTGGTTACAACGTTTAATAATCTGGACATGTAACTAGCATAATAAAAGGGCTAATACTAAATGAAGTGTTCTGGGCATCGACAGCTCAGTGGTTAGGGCGTTTGCTCCACAACGGTAGGTCACAGCTGGAGAACGAGGTGTGTCAATGGGCGCACACACTTAAACCACAGTCACGTGATTCAGTCCATCTAGCTGTTGAACAGTAGCAGTAATAAAAACAAAAATAATATCAAACAGGGAATGCCACGTACCAAAAACGCAGCCTCCCCAAAACGAACCCCACAGCACCCAGAAGTGCACACCACCAACACACACACACACACACCCACACACACACACACACACGCACACACAACCACGCACACACACACACACACACACACACCACCAACACACACTAGCATACAAAGCAAACACACGAGGACAAAACGAACAATTAAAGGAACACAGTGGGGCACCGCCTTGGAACGGTCAGTGGCAAAAACACCACTGGGGAGCTTAAACCGGTTTATGGTGCGCACCCAACCTCACTCTTACCCCCACCATGTTCCAAAGTCACAGGACTTACTGTATCTCTTTCCTGAGCGTGGTAATGTCTGGAATGAGTGTTCAAGAGGGATTCAAGAAACTAAGGAAACTTTTTTGTTATCGACCTTAAATAAAGTGACAGAAACTAGATGAAGAGCACTCATTATATGGCTTTTGATCAGACATGAATTTCACTTTAAACAAGATTATGTTTAATTTCGTTCAAATTTACTCTTATAGAAACATCATGATTCAAGCAGCTGTTAATGGGAACATCTGGTGTTACACTGTCGCCGTCTTAAGACGGTTAAAACGAGATAATCGAGGACCTGTCAGCGTATTAAAATAGAAATAATCTAGGGTGACGTTCTTTCAAATTAGATGCAAAAGAAAAATCGTACTTCGTGCAAAAGACGAAATGATTTCTGCAAAAACATCTTATCATATTGCAAAACAAATACGAATTAACCATTTTCTTTTACTGATATTGTGAAAGTCACAACGATGTTATTGTATTTGTGTGACCCTTCAGAAGTCCTCTCAAATTATTATGTGTTTTCAAAATCACTGCCCATAGGAGATTCTAAAAAGGTTTTACTGGGATATTAAACCTTTTATTAACGTTTGCTAGAAGTGACAATTTGTAAAGTCAGTTCTATATAAAAACATAATTATACCAGTTTTACATTTATAATTGACATTTTGCACAGTTATGAATGTCACCTTGTCTTGTTTCACGCCATAAATGCGCATATTGTTTAAAATACACCTACCACCTTTATATCTGATTAAGTACTGGTCAAAATGTGCTTGCAAGCTTTCAATGTGCTTGTGCTTTAACCAATATGCACATTTATGACGTGAAACAAGACCAGTTGACATTCATAACTGTCAATGTAAAATTGATATAACGTTTTATATAGAACTGGTAGCCACGAACAGTTTACAATTTGTCACGTCTTTCAAACTTTCATAAAAGTTTTATGTTCTTTTAATACATCTTTGTACATGCAATTGATAATGATCGAAAACAAATAACGATACATTAGAAAACAAAACTTTATTTAGCGTCAAGCATTTTGCAATATGTCTAGATATATCAACAAAATAGACAAACTGATAAGGGTGTTTCTCTTTGATTAATACATCATGAAACTTCATGGTTATGCCCCACAACTACCGGTCCCACAAGATAAATAATTACCAATTTGATTTATAAGTATTTACTTTAGGCCTTTTTTAACATAGCATAGAACTGCTGGAAACCGTTCAATAAATACATTCCTTTGCATATTCGGCACAGACAGGTTCTCCAATAAATACGTAACCAATATTTCAGTATTCTACCATTTCTAACAACTTATAATGGTACTTTTCCAAGTACATGTTGTTTGTCAGAAACCATTGGTGCATCTTATTATTAATAGTTTTATCGATTGGTTTAAAGTGCCATTGAGGACTAACTGGCAGCCTCGTTAATTCATATGTAAGGACTGACAGGCAGTCTCATTACGGTAAATGTAAGGACTGCCAGGCAGTAATATCAAGGTAATATGAGGACTGACATACAGTCTCAATAAGGTAAATGCAAGGACTGACATGCAGTCTTATTAAGGTAAATGTAAGGACTGACGGGTAGTCTCATTAAGGTTAATGTAAGGACTGACAGGCAGTCCTATTAAGGTAAATGTAAGGACTGACGGATAGTCTCATTAAGGTTAATGTAAGGACTGACATACAGTCTCATGAAGGTTAATGTAAGAACTGACGGGCAGTCTCATTAAGGTAAATGTAAGGACTGACATACAGTCTCATTAAGGTTAATGTAAGGACTGACAGGCAGTCTCATTAAAGTAAATGTCAAGACTGACAGGCCGTCTCATTAAGGTAAATGTAAGAACTGACGGACAGTCTCATTAAGGTTAATGTGAGAACAGACAGACATTCTCTAAGGTTAATGTAAGAACTGACAGGCAGTCTCATTAAGGTAAATGTAAGGACTGACATACAGTCTCATTAAGGTTAATGTAAGAACTGACAGGCAGTCTCATTAAGGTAAATGTTAGGACAGACAGACAGTGTCATTAAGGTATATAGTCATCCTAGCTCAAAAATATGCTAAAGTGGGAACAAATTGAACAGAAATGAAACATATATGTTCAGTATCACCAACATCTGTAGTTTCAGTAACAACAAAGTTCCCAAAAGTTCCATTGGTGTTTTTTATGCCCCCGAAGGGTGGCATATTAAAATCGCACCGTCTGTCCGTCTGACCGTCTGTCCGTCTGTCCGTCCGTCCGTCTGTCCGTCTGTCCGTCCGTCGGTGCGTCCCCACTTACAAATTCGTGTCCGGACTGTAACTTTGTCATGCATTGAAGGATTTTAAAATAACTTGGCACACATGTCTAGCACATCAAGACGACGTGTCGCGTGCAAGACCCACATCCCTACCTCAAAGGTGAAGGTCACACTTGGAGTATGAAGGTTATGGAATCCTCTATATATGCACACATTCGTGTCCGGACTGTAACTTTGTCATGCATTGAAGGATTTTAAAATAACTAGGCACACATGTCTAGCACATCAAGACGACGTGTCGCGTGCAAGACCCACGTCCCTAGCTCAAAGGTCAAGGTCATACTTAGAGTTTGAAGGTAATGGATTCCTCCATATAAGCATATATGCACACATTCGTGTCCGGACTGTAACTTTGTCATGCATTGAAGGATTTTAAAATAACTTGGCACAAATGTCTAGCACATCAAGACGACGTGTCGCGTGCAAGACCCACGTCCCTAGCTCAAAGGTCAAGGTCATACTTAGAGTTTGAAGGTAATGGATTCCTCTATATAAGCATATATGCACACATTCGTGTCCGGACTGTAACTTTGTCATGCCTCGAAGGATTTTAAAATAATTTGGCACAAATGTCTAGCACATCAAGACGACGTGTCGCGTGCATGACCCACGTCCCTAGCTCAAAGGTCAAGGTCATACTTAAGAGTTTATAGGTCATGGAATCCTGTATATATGCATACATTTGTGTCCAGACTATATTTTTATTATGCTTTGAAGGATTTTAAAATAACTGTGCACAAATGTCTAGCACATCAAGCGGATGTGTCGCGTGCAAGACCCAAGTCTACCTCAAAGGTCAAGGTCACACTTAGTGTTTAAAGTAATGGAATACTGTATGCATGATTACTCTGTCATGCATGGAAGGATTTTAAAATTACATAGCACATTTATTGAGCACATGGAGAGGACACAGACTGTGAGGCACCTCTTTCGGGGGCATTCGTCACTTGGGAGGGACAGCTCTTGTTTTTTCAAGGTCAAGGTCACGCCCTTTAAATATAAAATAGGATTAAGTTCACCATTACTTATTGCATCTTTTGCAATATTTTGGTATATTTTAATGGTTTTTGTATTATTTCTTTCAAACATTTTGATTAGCAATCTATTTAAACATTAAACAGACATTTTTACACTTCACCTTTAACTGAAGGTCAAGGTCAAATGGTTGTATTTAGTAACAGACTCGTAATTTAACTTTGTATTGCATGGTCATTTGTTTATTTTCACTTTTCACCTGTTTCTTCTTTTGTTTAATGAAAACTGATTACTTTTACACGGAAAACAATTTACAGTGTAAAGAAATAAAAATATAAGTTGAATAAAAATATATAAACAGGTTTACAGGATTTCTGTGAAGAACTAGTAGAAGACTTTTACCTTCGGTTTTAAACTTCTCACTTTGTCATATAAAATGTCTGGCTCGATGCTAACCTTTTCAACCAAAAGGGTGAAGTAATCTCGAGTCAGCAAAGTAAACCACTTCCCTTATTATAAAAGGGGGTAGTTATGATGTAACAGAAAAATACGCAAAGAAAATCAAAGCACAGAAGAAACTTGTGTTGCTCGGGATTGCAGAATGCTAGGAATAATTGTTTTTCGGAAGCCTTAAAACTAATTTTGAAAACCTTCGCCATCTGATTTTATTCGAGTATACATGTATCCATGGTATTTAAATCAAGATTTACTGCCATTTTATGTTGAGGTATGGTAATGTCTACATATTTTTTGTCTTTGCAGCAAATATATATCAAAACAAGAAATTATCAGTGATCTCATTTTCATTCACAAATTCTTCATTATTAAAGAGAACCGTACTTGGCAGATGCTTTCTTTATAGAATTTCCCTATTGAAGACTATGAAGGATATCAATGTATGTTGCCTGTCATCAAGTTACAGAAGTTCCCACCTAAATCATTAAAAACATGAACACATTTCAAAAGATAGTGAAGATATGTTACAATTGGTTGAGAACCAAACTACTAGATGTACTAAATTGATACGTACGAATGAAATTAACATTTGCTGATGATAATTGAACTTAAAACATTTAAGTACAGCATTCCCACTTTAAATATAAAAATACCAAGGAAATGTCCAAAATACTGATCAAGAGAGATAAATTTTCATCAAAATAGATAATCAATCTATTTTAGAGCCAACGTAAAGTTATTTATTACGGACCAACGGACTGACTGACAGACAAAGCGGTCCCTGTGTATCGCATTTTCTCTGAAAGGGCGACACAAAAATGAAATACAGAAAATGCAACTTAAAACATAAAAAAACACGAAAATTACCCAAAATAATTTGTGAACATAGGCAAGATTTGCTCAGATATGTTTTAATTCATAGAAACAGTAGATTTAAATAAAACTAGGAATAACATAAAAAAACTTACAATGATCAAAATAAAAAAATACAGAAATACCACTTAGAACATCAAAAATGGATGCAAATGCCCCACACATTGGATAAATATAGATACTTTTCAACCACGTATGTTTTAATTCAAAGCTAGAGTAGATTTGAATAGAAAAACAAAAACAGTATAAATATGAATTGACAATCATCAAAATAACAATAAAAAATACAGAAATGTACACTTAAACGGCAAAAAAGCACGAAACTGCCCCAAAAAGTTGATGCATATGGACAATATTCACCCAAAAAAGTTTTTATTGAAAAATAAAAACAACATGAGTATTTGTTGACAATAATCAAAATAAGACATAAAACTACAGAAATTCCCACTTAAAACGGCAAAAAAGCATGAAAATGCCCCCAAAAGTAAGTTAATATGGACAATTTTCACCCAAGTTTGTTTTATTACATAGTTGTAGCAGTTTTGAATTGAAAAACGACAATTTTTGTTGACAATAATCAAAATAAGAGATACAATTACAGAAATTCCCACCTAAAACATTGAAAATACATGAATATGCCCAAAAATAACATTTCCACCACAAACATCAATGGGAACTTTTCTTTATGTTAAAATATAGTCCATTTGCAAAGTCATGGTGAATGATTCATTTCTGTTCAAATTTTTTCCCGGTCCAACCCCAGAATGACTGTACTTATCAGAAATGACAGGCAGGCTTTTTACCACAGATACACTCCAACCTCACATATTGCTAAAATATCGTTTATGTCATTGTATTTTTTGCTTATTCTTACATACTGTCCATTGATTATTTGATCACATGTAAGATCTACGTCTTTACCAACGGGAGCTGGTTCTGGCTCAAAATACGTAATGCAGAGCTCACTAGGGTCCTGTGTGTTACCTATCGTAACGGATATATTGTTAAACTTGGAACCTGCAATGATATTTCAAAAGCATTACATCATTTACTCTAATACAATGTAACTGTGTTTTAGCATAAGTCTCTTTTGAATTCTAAACAACAAGAAAATAACTGTTCAACAAGATAAGGATCGTAGCTGTTAAAGCGAAAACTTCTTGTGTAACTTAATTTATTTCAAATATCTTGTTATTATTTAATGTTTTTAGTGAAAAACTGAAATATATCAGAGAAATAAAACTTAAAATGTTCAACCTGGATTGACGTCAAAAGGTATACTGGGCGTAATAGTATGCCGGAAACAAAACGACGATGACGTCGTTAAAATGACGTTGTGTGTACTACATGTATGTATGTTTTTTGATTACGTCTCCCAACATAATGTTCAAACAAACTGAACAAAAGTAGAGTTTTAAACATAAAGTAAACAGCAAAACTTGTAATAAAAATTGTAATATCACGTTAATTTCACTCGTGACCACCAAAACTACGTATTTTCATTCGTGGCTGTGCCACTCGTGAAAATTACTGTTTGTGCCCACTCGATGAAATTATACCGGGATATGACACCGAAACCAACTATTATCCTATTTGTAATCGTTGAACTGTTCTTCAGTGGGTGTTGTATGTATAGATGATAGTGCAGTGGATGTTGTCAGTAACGATGACAGTGCAGTTGGTGTTGTCAGTAGAGATGACAGGGCAGTGGGTGTTGTCAGTATAGATGACAGTGCAGTGGGTGTTGTCAGTAGAGATGACAGTGCCGTGAGTGTTGCCAGTAGAGATGACAGTGCAGTGGGTGTTGTCAGTAGAGATGACAAAGCAGTGGGTGTTATTTGCAGAGATGAAAGTGCAGTAGATGTTGTCAGTAACGATGACAGTGCAGTTGGTGTTGTCAGTAGAGATGACAGGGCAGTGGGTGTTGTCAGTATAGATGACAGTGCAGTGGGTGTTGTCAGTGGAGATGACAGTGCAGTTGATGTTGTCAGTAGACATGACAGTGCAGTGGGTGTTGTCAGTAGAGATGACAGTGTTGCGGGTGTTGTCAGCAGAGATGACAGTGTAGTGGGTGTTGTCAATAGAGATGACAGTGCAGTGGGTGTTGCCAGTAGAGATGACAGCACAGTGGGTCTTGTCAGTAAAGATGACAGTGCAGGTGATGTTGTCTGAAGAGATGACAAGTCAGTAGGTGTTGTCTGTAGAAAGGACAGTTCATAGGATGTTGTCAGTAGAGATGGCAATGCAGTGGGTGTTGTCAGTAGAGTTGACAGTGCAGTGGGTGTTGTCAGTAGAGATGACAGTGCAGTTGGTGATGTCAGTACAGATGACAGTGCACTGGGTGTTGTTTTTTTAAAGATGACAGTGCAGTTGGTGTTGTCAGTAGAGATGACAGTGTAGAGGGTGTTGTCAGTAGACATGACAGTGCAGTGGGTATTGTTTGTAGAGATGACAGTGCAGTGGATGTTGTTTATAGAGATGAAAGTGCAGTTGGTGTTGTTCGTAGAGATGACAGTGCAGTGGGTGTTGTTTATAGAGATGACAGTGCAGTTGGTGTTGCTCGTAGAGGTGACAGTGCAGTAGGTGTTGTCTGTAGAGATGACAGGGCAGTTGGTGTTGCCTGTAGAGATGACAGTGCAGTGGTTGTTTTCTACAAAGATGACAGTGCAGTGGGTGTTGTCAGTAGAGATGACAGTGCAATGGGTGTTGTCAGTAGAGATGACAGTGCAGAGTGCGTGGTCTACTTAGGCTAGTGGCGTAATGGACATTTTAAAGCAGGTTTTTTTTTTAAAACTGCCTATTAGAATGGCGATGTCGTATGTCGGGCAGTCAGGCGGGCGGGCGGTCGGGCGTCAAACATTGGATTCTGTTCAATAACTTTAGTTAGGAGTGACCAATTGCAATGAACTTGGTGTGTAGGTAGCTTAAATGGAGACGCAGTTTGGGATTGCATTTGAGGTCACTAGGGCTAAGGTCAAGGTCACTGTTACTAAAAATAGAAAAATGGTTTCCGCTCAATAACTAAAGTTAGGAGTGACCAATTACAATGAAACTTGGTCTGTGGGTAGCTTGCGTAGAGACAAAGCTTGAGATTGCATTGAGGGTCACTAGGGCCAAGGTCAAGGTCACTTTAACTAAAAATTAAAAAATTGTTTCCGCTCAATAACTCATGTTAGGAGTGACTAATTGCAATGAAACTCAGCGTGTAGGTAGCTTGTGTAGAGAGGAGCTTGGGATTGCATTTAGAGTCACTAGGGTCAAGGTCAAGGTCACTGTTACTAAAAATAGAAAAATTGTTTCTGCTCAATAACTTGAGTTAGGAGTGACCAATTGTAATGAAACTTGGTGTGTAGGTAGCTTGCGTGGAGACGAAGCTTTGGGTCACTTAAGACAAGGTAACTAGGGTCAAGGTCAAGGTCAATGTTACTTAAAATAGATTTTTTTTAGATTTTAAAATTGTTTTAAGGAAAAAAAGTTTGGGGGTCAACGTAAATAGGGTCAAGGTCAAGGTCAGTGTAACTGAAAATATTTTTTTTTTTAACTTTTTTAGAATGTTTTAAGCAAAAATGTTTTTGGGGGTCAGTTCACTAGGGTCAAGGTCAAGGTCATTAATACTAAATATACATTTTTATTTTTTAAATTGTTTTAAGCAAAATAAAAATTGGGGTCAAAGTCACAAGGATCAATGTCAAGGTCACTGTTACTAAAAATAGATTTTCATTTTTTTAGTTTTTTAATTGTTTTAACCAAATAAAAATTCAGGGGTCAAGGTCACTAGGGTAAAGGTCAAGGTCACTGTTACTAAAAATAAATTTAAGAAAAAAAAAACTTCTTTAATTTTAAATTGTTTAGGGAAAACAATTCTTTGCAGAAGGGGGGAGTCAAGGTGACCGTTTCTTTTTAATTCTCCAATTTCTACAGGCGCCGTCTAAACCTGCTTTGGCGGCATTGCCGCGTCTTCTTGTTTCAAAATATATTTAACTTTATATTTTCATAATCTACATCAGTTATCTGACTAGTGTGCAAAATGTGAAGACATTTCACCGTTTAATTAAAATTTTATATAGATTTTAAAGAGACATACCCTTTTACTGGTGTCACTTCAGAATCTTTGGAAGTATTATAACTAAAAACAAAAATAATATCAAACAGGGAATGCCACGTACCAAAAACGCAGCCTCCCCAAAACGAGCCCCACAGCACCCAGAAGTGCACACCACCAACACACACACACACACACACGCACACACACACGACACACACACACAATCATGTACAAACACACATATACACTAACAACACACACTAGCATACAAAGCAAACACACGAGGACAAAACGAACAATTAAAGGAACACAGTGGGGCACCGCCTTGGAACGGTCAGTGGCAAAAACACCACTGGGGAGCTTAAACCGGTTTATGGTGCGCACCTAAAAGTTTCTGCTATGCTTTCCAGTCATTATCGATAAAATCAACGATTTAAAATATGCTGCGGTACCGTAAACCATACAATAATCGTTCAATTACTGTATTCTTCGCCATATGTCCTTCTTTGAAATTGTATTTATTCATTATTTTACGTTCATAATATAATCTGCTAGATGTAGGGTATGGAAGATTATTCGTGTAAAAATTACAACATGCTTACTTCCGAATGCTTTATGAAAAATGACATGTGCATGCATGTATGTACACCTTTCCATGTAGCCTTATTGCATTTCTGTTGGACAGTTTTAAATGACAAGTGGATAATGGTAAATACAATGTGCTTGCTACCAAATGATGCATTACAAATGAGAAGTGCAAGCATATATGTATGAATATGCAGATAGCCTTGTTGCATTTCTGTTGGACATTTTTAAATGACATGCATATAGTGGTAAAGGCTTTGTGCTTACCATCCAATGAATTTCAAATGAGAAGTGAAGGCATGCATGTATGCATATGCAGATAGCATTGTTGCATTTCTTTTGGAAACTTTTAAATTACATGTGTTGGGTGAAAATCGACAAATCAAAAGTCAATACATCTATTATTACATGTGCAAGCAACCTCAATGCATAGTTATTGATAAAGGATATTGTAAAAAAGTCATTTTAGTCTATAAGTTTGACATAAACGATACAATTCTAGCTCAGAATATATGCTAGGGCCCATTCTTAATGACGAGAGATCACTCTACCATTCTTCGTGCATAACAACTGATCCCTTTGAGTCGTCGGTATATTGCCACCAGTAGCGAGAGTACACCACTGTATGAAGGTTCCGCCCCGATTTGAAACTCCTCCCACAAAACTCAGTGGGTACTGTTTATATTTAGATCTAAACACCAGTTAGCTAAAGCTAACGTTATATAAAACAAGATCTTGGTGACTGACGACAATGCTGATCCTATTATGAAACAATAGAATCTTAAACTATAAACGAATAAATATAAAAATGTTGTACACTCACACCTGTACTAACAGCCACCTCCGAATAAAGGTCACCCTGTGAATAAAGGCCAGACTTTAAAAAACCTGTATTCATTTATTAGAGCAATTACACCTCCGAGCAAAGGTCAACTATGTACAAAGGGCAGGTTTTGGCCTTTGTTCACAAGTTTGACTGTATTTGATTAAATTAAATGTGAAATGAGAGTTGATGACATAGGTACTGTATAAGCGTAGGTATGCTTTCAACTAAAGGTCATAACCTAAGAAATAGATACCAAGGTAGGTAGCAATAGTTGACCACCTAGTTATAGTGGTTTTCCATGTATTATGTCTCTTTCTAAGGCAATAACCCTTACTTGACCACCTACCTACACTGGTTTGCCATGTATTAGACCTGTTTTAAGGCAATAACCCTAACTTGACCACCTGCCTACACTGGTTTTCCATGTATTAAACCTGTTTTTAAGGCAATAACCCTTACTTGATCACCTACTTACACTGGTTTGCCATGTATTAGACCTGTTTAAGGCAATATCCCTAACTACATCCAGCTACTTACACTGGTTTTTCATGTTTCTAATGAAGCCAATAACACTTATAAGCTGACCACCTACCTACAGTGGTATAATACCTCTTTTTATTGGTAATGACCCTGGGTAGACAGTCTACCTGTACTGCTTTTCCATTTATAATACTTTTTGTAAGGATATGTCCCTGAGTTGACCAACTACCCCCACTGGTTTTCCATCTCATTATTACTCTTTGTACGGTGACCACCTACAGCAACAACTGGTTTCCAAACTATGTATTATTGGCGCTGTGCGGAAGCACAGCGTCAGTATTGAATAGGTTTTAATTTTGTACCATGGGGTTGCATAATCGAATAGGGAGCAGCCAACATTATTATTGTAATTAAAAACTATGTATTATGTTTGAACAAACTCCCTATAATTTATAAATAAATAGTATTAACTGATTACAAACAATACTATACCAGATGCATACGTCTTCGACCGTTAATTCAAAACTTTTGACATATTCATAGGATATTTAATAACTTTTCCACAAACTTGAAGGTTACGGTTTTTTTATTGCTTTGTTTACGGACCCTACGGCCAGATTCATCAAAGTTCAGAAAAAAACCTCTCGATAGTTGTTTTGCTATCTCTAAACATTTTGAAGTTTAAATACATATGTTGTCAACGTGAATAATTAATGAAAAC
The DNA here is from genome assembly GCA_022818135.1 of Saxidomus purpurata. Classification (NCBI taxonomy): domain Eukaryota; kingdom Metazoa; phylum Mollusca; class Bivalvia; order Venerida; family Veneridae; genus Saxidomus; species Saxidomus purpurata. Next base: position 44,299,802 of record JAFMSR010000015.1, read on the forward strand.
CCATTTGAATTACTACATACTAAAGTAAAATGTAGGCATTATAAATAAGACCGTTCACCTAACTATGCGATACATGGGGTCTCAATGAAAGTTATGTAAAGCATCGCTAACAACTGACCAATAGTAAAGACAAAATTAATCACGTGGGTTTCGTCTGCGTCGAAAAGCGTCTACTGACCACGAGCTGTAGCCTTGTTTAATGGGCGTCATCGTACCATTATACGGAAGGTTGTTTTATGATTCGTTTATTTTTTGGTTAAACTGTAGTAAATGTGGTTTTTTACTTATTATGATAACAGTTACATATAACATAATGTATTTGGTTTTTCCCGTTGATAGGTTGTTTACTGATATTCTAAAATGACTCTGATTCCTTTAAATCATGTTTCAAAAACATGCGCAGCGCCTTTGATGCTTTGCATCAAAGTTTGTCTTGTACATTACATGTAAGTGAAGACACAGATCTACATTTCTACATTGCCTCTCTCAATCTATCTTCGATATTCTTTCATCTGAATTATTTGTTTTATTTATCTAAGATAATAATTAAAATGACATGCAATCGGTCACACAGCCATTTTCTCCTAGAAATAAATTTGTGGGAGGAGTTTCAAGTAGTGGTGGAACCTTCACTCAATGGTGTACTCTCGCTACTGGTGTCAATTTATTGACGACCGCTGTGGTATTGGGGATCAGCTCGTAAAATTTTGCGATACGTAGACAAAATGTTGTCAAAATGTAAAACTGTATTTTGGTTCCCAGCTTCGATTATCTATATATGTGTTTAGTGCGTAATGCTTACTGCTTGGTAGCAACTTGTTATCGACAAGTGCGTTGAAAATAGCAATATTGTACTTGCAAATAAATTGTGTATTTAACTCTTAGCTTGAATTAATTGCCATTAACATACAAATTAATTTTATAAACATATATACGTGCACTTCTTATTTGTAATGCATCATTTGGTAGTAAGCACATAGCATTTAGCACTATACACTTCTCATTAAAAAATTTCCAGCAGAAATGCAACAAGTCATATACGTACATATATGCTTGCACTTCTCATTTGTAATGTATCATTTGGTAGTCAGCACCTTGGTCTTAATATATTGGCATATTAATACCCAATAAACACATAACATTTAGAACTTCACACTTGCAATAAGGTTACATGGAAAGGTGCACATACATGCATGCACATGTTATTTTTCATAAAGCATGTTGTAATTTTTACATGAATAATCTCCATACCTGGTTACTGGTCATATTTTAAAGTACGTATAAAAGATATTGCAATCAATCATGTATTAAAATACTACAAGTTTAACACGGGTAACAAAAATATACAATAATGCCAAGAAATAGAGTATACAATTTACCTAATGTTATCTCGAGACATATCACACAATAGAAATTACCAGAGTGTAGCATAAGATTCGGAGTATGGGAATCACTTCTAATTATAGATTTTTATTATTAATATATGAACTGCAATAACAGGAAAGATGAAAATATTACCATCTACATTTAAAAAGATTTTAGGGTTATGAAGGTCAACTTTTATATTTCAATTAATTGTACAGCATGATAGAATCAAAGAATATTAAGACATTGTTCTCATATCTTACAAAATGACATTAATTTCATGTACTATTTCAACAGATAAAACACGTCATCTCAGGATTGAACTGGGGACCTGTGCATCTCATAGCGGACGCTCTACTACTGCATCTAGTTTCAAAAAGTGTACAACTATAAAATCTTAAGTATTCAAAATGGTAAAAATATGGATGTACACAATACATCCCTTCTACAGTGACAGTGCAGGGATGTTGTCAGATAGTTCAACAATGTTCTAACTGCAGTCATATGTAAATCGTATAAAGCTACTTTTTCAACATTCGTTTTGATGGTTTAAGCATTTTTAAATTGGTAGTGATGTTATATTTATAAGAAGTGCCCTGCTTAGATCTTGAGAAATGTGTCTTCATGATATTTATCAGATGCGCTTTTCCATAATTTGAACATAGCTAAGTATATTTTCACTTAACCAGAGTAAATTAAAGTCTAAGGATCACATTTACAAGTAGCTCTTATTTTACCCCAAAAAAATGTTTTACTGACAGAAATTACCTTTATTTGTACAAAACACATATCTATATGTAACCTTGAAAAGTACATCGCCCCGAGCTGGATTCGAACTCGGGTCCTCCAGTACCCTAAGCGGACACTCTACCACGTCGCCATAAAAGCTAGCTCAATGGCAAGGAAGTACAAGTGCCGTATTATACCTCTACTACATACACCCCTTCCTTACCAGAATTTGTCCTCGAATTCTTGAGAGTATGAATGTCTGTGGGACGTTCTAAGGGTGATATCACTTCTAAACACTTAGGTTATTTATGTTGGGCGCCAAATGTAACCTTGAAAAGTACATCGTCCCGAGCTGGATTCGAACTCGGGTCCTCCAGTACCCTAAGCGGACACTCTACCACGTCGCCATAAAAGCTAGCTCAATGGCAAGGAAGTACAAGAGCCGTATTATACCTCTACTATATATATTTGCTTTTTAAAATGGATCAGTACATTAGAATCATAGCGCAGTATTTTTCAATGATATTGCAAAAAATAAGAAAGGCTTTCTGGCAACTCTTTTTCTTTTAGAAACATCTTGAATACTAAAGAAAAGCATGTGTCAACATTGTTTTAGAGTGAATAGAACATGGTTCTATGATTATCCTATCAATGAATTAATGTTACTATATCAGTAAATTCAAAGAGATCCTGGGACTTTAAGCAAGGACTGTAATCGTGAAAACCGAAAACAATGATCATACATGTTATATTTGTTTCAGAACTGTGTTGTTTACACACAAGGCAATATGTCTACATGTACATACTTTCTTGATAGACAGGAACTTTTAAGTCTGCCAAGTGACCTAAAACTCACCGTGTTCGCTTTCCCTTGTATGTACAATCACACGTTTGACAGGATATTTTTTACCGAGATTGACCTCCCACCATCCTTCCGGTTGATTCGTATCTGTTTGCGAACAACCATTATCAGAGACCCAATTTCCATCCGTTGCGTATTTTGCATATTTTTCACCCAAGGTTGAACTTTGATTCGCTGATTTATTTTTTGCAACATTACCCTCTGAAAAATATTTTGTAAAGAAGTTTCTTTCATTGGTCGTTGTACTTTCTTTTCTATAAAACAATGGTTATTTTCAGAGCGAATTAAAAAGAGTTCTTGAAAAGAACTATTTATCCTGCAAAAGAAATGTTCGTTTCAATCAACTTTTTCAACAGCAAATATAAAGGCAACGATAATGAAAATGTTGGTTGGATACAATAAGCAACAAACATAGCAATTCGTCCGTCCGACCTTCAGCATGATTTGACTATTTATAATCCCAGCCGATCCACAGAGGCCATGGGTCAAACTGACCAGCGACAATTGTCACAGTGGATACGTTGATAACTTGATATTATTTCCAACAAAGACTGTCATAATGAAGTTTGTTATTTTCAACTACGACCATACAACAGTCAAATAAACAACTAAATCAGAGATAGAACATCACCGAAACAATGTCAAATTTTAGGAATGTAGTATAATTCGGTGACAGTAACTCAGTGAGGCTTTATTATAGTTGATTATTCAGTGATACTACTTGTGTTATTTAATATGATTACACCTAAATGTTTTACCCGTCCTGGAACAACATGAGATTGTTTATAGTCCCGGACGACTCTCAGATTACTGACCCTTCCTCTGTCCTCCCTATTGGCCCTGCTCGCGCAGGGCAATTATCACACAATTGCCATTGGAAAATTTGAACGTGCAAACGTTACGTAATTTCATAACAAAGTCGTTGAGCGACAAGGATATTAGATAAATATGCTGCTTTACAGTTTGTCCTACTTTCCGATCCAATCAAATGTTTCAATTTCATTCTAAAAAGCAAGTTGTATTCTCCATATTTACTCAATATCTCCAATATGAAAATAATTGTTTCACTTATTTTTCCAATAAGTTAGACTGTGACATCACAGAGCTAAACTCCACCCTTAATCTCTATACATTTCAATACAAATATTGCCTGTAGATGGAACAAACTGTAAGCCGGTTATAGGTCCATATTAATGAATAAAAAAACACTTGTCGCTTCGGTTCACTGACGCTCCCGCGCAATAAATTTGTTTATTCCTGTAATATAGACCTATAACCTATACACAGCTCGGAAGCAAATAATGGGTGATGTTACTGAATAAGAAACAGCAGGGGTGTTTACATGTTTCTTTGATTCAAGGGTTACACGCTAAGCTTGCTGCAGCTAAAGTCCGGTGTCCGTACGATGCCGAGTATATTTGATGCCATAGACTTAAAAATGAAAGAAATAAAAAATAATAAAAGAAATAACTTATGGATTCACATAATGTATTATACAAAACAATAGATTGCTGAGTAGTGCCTTTGAGTGATTACCACGGCATTGATTGATAACCCTCGTGCTGAATTCAATTTTCATTTCAGGGACGCATATCACTCAATGGCACTGCTCAGCCACAAATTAATATACATGTACATATATTTGTCCGTTCGTTTGTCTGTTAGGTCAGTGGTCTCGTTACGGTATGTTCAGCTTTAATCTTCATTAATTTTGATATAGGCATGAATTATTCTCTCAGCGTCAACATTTTCCATTGGATCCATACCTACCAACATTGATCAAATAGAACAGAATCTGCATGCACTGAAGCTCCAAGCATGGTTTGGTTCTCAGGTGAGCTTATAGGGCCACCATTGCTCTCTTGTTATGTTCATGCATGCTACCTATACGGCATAACCCACTGGATGCTTTTTTATTCATAAGGAAATCAACTTACAGACAAAAACTTTTATTTATCTATGTAATACTTCTTTATGGGATGATTTTTTTTACATTCTGAATTGTTTGTTCTTTTATTTATACAGAAGAGAAAATACATAAGTGTCAAACGTTGTCCTTTCAACACTTACTTCAAAGTTATAGTGATACTCTTCTCTTGAAGTGAGCATTGTTCAAGTTTTGAAATGATACATGTAGTACTGTTGCCATTTGTGATACGAAGCTAGTCAACGTAAATAGTTGTTTACAATAAATTGTGATTAAAATTCACAATGTTTACAATCTATAATAGATAATTTCATCTTTTTGAAAAGAGTAAAAGTACTACAGCACATTGTATCTGCTATTGATCTTACTGTTTTATTAGTGTCTGTAAACTTTATGAGGTTGATTCCCGTATGGGCCTAGCTCTGAATAATACAATTTGACATTTGAAATGTTGCCTGCATAACTTTAAAAATGTCTACACTAATGAAAAGCCATTACAATCAGCTAGTTCACTGGTCCCAAACCAGAGGACATATAACACCTGACTGACGTCAGCTAGTTCACTGGTCCCAAACCAGAGGACATATAACACCTGACTGACGTCAGCTAGTTCACTGGTCCCAAACCAGAGGACATATAACAGCTGACTGACGTCAGCTAGTTCACTGGTCCCAAACCAGAGGACATATAACACCTGACTGACGTCAGCTAGTTCACTGGTCCCAAACCAGAGGACATATAACACCTGACTGACGTCAGCTAGTTCACTGATCGCAAACCAGAGGACATATAACACCTGACTGACGTCAGCTAGTTCACTGGTCCCAAACCAGAGGACATATAACACCTGACTGACGTCAGTTAGTTCACTGATCGCAAACCAGAGGACATATAACACCTGACTGACGTCAGCTAGTTCACTGGTCCCAAACCAGAGGACATATAACACCTGCCTGACGTCAGTTAGTTCACTGGTCCCAAACCAGAGGACATATAACACCTGACTGACGTCAGTTAGTTCACTGATCGCAAACCAGAGGACATATAACACCTGACTGACGTCGCTATTTGAAATGGTAGACGCTTGGCAATAAATAAATAACAATCTTTGTAAGTGGAAATTTAAAGCTATTTATTAGTGTTTTATGACAGAGCGTCATATATAACACCTCAAAATGATAAATATCAAATGTAAATTACCTGTAAATATTTCATGACTTTTAATGGTTGAAGCCCGTCATTTTATCGCATGATCATGATTTGTACATGTAGTACAATTCGTATACTAGTAGTGAACAGAATTATAGAATTTCATTTTTGACGCGTGTCTATATGGAATGCTCATAGCTGATTTGATGCGGAAGAAGTTATCATGTTTTGTCTGTCTTTGAAATTAAACTCTTACTTATAAAAATGTCTGCTTGTATAAAACTAATATCACCAAATGCGTAAATTGAAGTTCAATTTGACAAGACATCAATGCACGCTAATTCAAATCTTTTTTTTTACGAAAACGACTTATTCCTTTTAGAAATTATAATATCAGATAATTCTTTCTCTTTCCATTCTAGTCAGTCTCCGTGTTGTATTGGATAATCAATGGCCATGTTATTTTACGAGTGGAGTTCAAATCCCATTCAAATCCCAATTTTGTTTCTTCTGGCCTTCTTTCAGCTTTAAAATTACATGTTTAATGTTTTTCTGCAAATATTCATAAACATCTAATAAAATTTAATGACAAGTAAAATTAAGTTTAGGTATACACAATACGGTAATGGCTGATTCCAGATTATTATTTGAAACTCTAGACGGTAAATGTTCACCATTCTTTGCTATTATACTAAGAATAGTATAAAAACAAAACTCATCAGAGTGAAATGTGTGCCCTATTCATAAAATTCGCATTTTACTTTGATTTGTACATATATCCCCTTAACCTTATCTTTTGGTTGAAAGTTTTGAACTTTTTATTCATGTACATCACGATGATTTGGGCAGGCTCATTAGTTGGCAGAATTTAAAGACTAAATGTGTTAGTTGTTTTTCCGAACAAATAGTAAAGGGGTCACAGTAGGTGAAATGTTTCCTTTATAAAGATGGATATAGTATTGTTTTGATTGAATACTGTAGGCCTGTAACGCCGGATACAGCGCCTTTTGAATACAGCCCCCGGGGAGCTGTATTCGGTGCGCTTCGACGAATACAGCCCCCCTTATCAAATGGGAGCTGTATTCGGGGTTCTTGTACCTTGTTTTCGAATAGAGCGCCCCAGTGACTCGATGCAACAAAGACTAGTATATATGGTTTTATTAAATTATAGGTGAACAAAATACTAACGCGTTATATTCGATGGCAGTTGTTGTTTAGATTGTTTAAAGTCCCGACCGAGTGTGGGCTTTCTCACCTGGTAAACTTACAAAGACGCCAGTATGACTCCCATGCATACTGGCACCTGACGAAATTTGAAAAATTAATGAGTTTTGTTTTTATCTGACTGCAGTGCCCAGTCAGTTTTGTCCAATGTGTTGTTGGCAGTGATTACCGTTTACTGGGGAAGAACCCGCTGCTTGATGCCCTCACCCCCCCCCCCCTCCCCCACCCTAGAAAACGTTTTGTAACCCTTTAAAGGTCTTGTGGTTTGAGGCTAAAAGTATTTCCACGGCCTAAGAATTTAAACTGTAACATAATGCATTGGGTAGAACAGACTTTTTCAAAATATTTAACGACTTTTAAATTACCTGAGTAAATAGTTTTCAATAAAAATTACGGTACATTGTTATCACTTTTACAAAACTTTTGTTGCATACAAAATGCAAAGCAGTAGTAAAACTATGGTGGCTGATTTCTACCATTTCGTTCTGGGGTGTTGGCTTTAAATGTTGGCCTTTAATTTGTCGTTCTGACGTGCTGGCGTACTGGCGCCACGACAACGCGTCAATACGCCAGAACGAAAATAAGCGCGCCGATACAACAAATAAGGTATTTGTCTGTTGGTGTGTTGGCGCATTGGTGTGTTGTCGCGTCTGAAGGGCGCCAGCACAACAGAACGACAAGTAAAGCGCGCCTATACGACGAATGACATGCAGCTGGTAAAGCAGTCCAAAGTGCATTACTGAACGCTTAAAGCGAGACTAATTCATTCTTACATGTATTCATTTGACTGGTAATTTACTTCAAGAAGTTGTCACTCTTCGGAAAAACAGTAATATATTATTTGGCATCGTCTCGAACAAAGTATTAAGCTTGTTGCGTGAAATTTCTTTAAGAATAAAGGCATTTTTGAAGATCTACACAATGCGACTGCTACTAAAAACACACACAAATACACATACCTTCAACACAGTTTACAACAGATACATTCCAGTGTCCAGTGCCGAGACATACACCAGTGGTAATTCCGTCCCTTTCTCTGTATCCAGCTTCACATTTGAACTGAACTTTCGAGCCAACATCTTTCATGTTACCTTCTATGTAACCGTTGGTAACTTGGGTAGAATTTACACATTCTGAAAAGGATATTTCTACCAAAATAATTAAATATTATTATTATACCAAATATGGCCTAGCTCATTCTTCGATAAAAAATATCACAAAAATACAATTTCGTTATAAGAAAATTGATTTCTTCTTCAAATTGCCCCAGCGGCCTGGCGGCCTAGCGGCCAAACGACTAAACATCTTTTTTTACGGAAATATGGTATATTCACTTTATTAAATATCGCTCATTCTTCGAATAAAATATCACAAAAATACATTTTCGTTATAACAAAATTGATTTCTTCTTCAAAATAACACCCCAGCGGCCTAGCGGCCTGGCGGCAAAACGACTAAACATTTTTTTTACGAAAATATGGTATATTCACTTTATTAAATGTCGCTCATTCTGCAATAAAAATATCAAAAAGTACGATTTCGTTATAAGAAAATATATTTCTTCAATAACATAACACCCCATCGGCCTAGAGGCCTGGCGGCCTTGCGGCCAAACAACTAAACATCTTTTATTAACGAAACTATGGTAATTTTCTTTTTTCAATGTCGCTCATTCTGCGAGAAAGATATCACTAAAATACAATTTCGTTATAAGAAAATTGATTCTTCATCCACATAAAACCGTGGCGGCCTAGCGGCCTGGCAGTCTAGCGGCCTGGCGATGTCCGTGAAGTTTGCGGCCTAGCGGCCTAGCGGCGTGAAGTTAGCGGCCAAGCGGCCTGGCGGCCTAATGGCGTGAAGCTGGCGGCCTAGCGGCCTGGCGGCCTAGCGGCGTGAAGTTAGCGGCCTAGCGGCCTGGCGGCCTAACGGCGTGAACTTAACGGCCTGGCGGCCTAGCGGCGTGAACTTGGCAGCCCAGCGGCCTAGCGGCCTGACTTGATGGTCATTAAAATAAGGTTATTTTGCAAAGCAGAAACATTCATAATAACACCCCCAGCGGCCAGGCGGCCAGGCGGCCAGGCGGCCTAGCGGCCAAACAACTAAACATCTTTTTACGAAAATATGGTATATTCACTTTATTCAATGTCGCTCATTCTTCGAATAAAATATAACAAAATACATTTTCGTTATAACAAAATTGAGTATTCTTCAAATTAACACCCTGGCGGCCTAGCGGCCTAGCGGCCAAACAAACGACTAAACAGTTTCTTTTTACAAAAATATGGAATATTCAACTTGAAAATTGAAATCTTCATCAACATTAAACCCCAGCGGCTTCGCGGCCTCACGGCCAAACGACTTTACTTCATTTTCTAACGAAAATATGGTAAATTCACTTTAATAAATGTCGCTCATTCTTCGAATAAAATATCACAAAAATACATTTTCGTTATAACAAAATTGATTCTTCTTCAAAATGACACCCTGGCGGCCTAACGGCCTGGCGGCCTGGCGGCCTAGCGGCCAAAACGACTAAACATTTTCTTTTACGAAAATATGGAATATTCAACTTGAAAATTGAAATCTTTATCAACATAAAACCCAAGCGGTCTCGCGGCATAACGGCCAAACGACTTAACTTCATTCTCTAATTTTCTAACGAAAATATGGTAAATTCACTTTATTCAATGTCGCTCATTCTTCGAATAAAATATCACAAAAATACATTACGTTATAATAAAATTGATTCTTCTTCAAAATAACACCCTGGCGGCCTAACGGCCTGGCGGCCTAGCGACCTACCAGCCTGGCGGCCTAGCGGCCAAACGACTTAACATTTTCTTTTTACGAAAATATGGAATATTGAACTTGAAAATTGAATTCTTCATCAACATAAAACCCCAGCGGCCTCGCGGCCTAACGGCCAAACGACTTTAATTCATTTTCTAACGAAAATATGGTAAATTCACTTTATTAAATTTCGCTCATTCTTCGAGTAAAATATCACAAAAATACATTTTCGTTATAACAAAATTGATTCTTCTTCAAAATAACACCCTGGCGACCTAGCGTCCTGGCGGCCTAGCGGCCTGGCGGCCAAACGACTAAACATTTTCTTTTTACGAAAATATGGTATATTCAACTTGACAATTTAATTCTTTATCAACACAAAACCCCAGCGGCCTCGCGGCATAACGGCCAAACGACTTAACATCTTTTTTCTAACGAAAATATGGTAAATTCACTTTATTCAATGTCGCTCATTCTTCGAATAAAATTTCACAAAAATACATTACGTTATAATAAAATTGATTCTTCTTCAAAATAACACCCTGGCGGCCTAACGGCCTGGCGGCCTGGCGGCCTAGCGACTTAACATTTTCTTTTTACGAAAATATGGAATATTGAACTTGAAAATTGAATTCTTCATCAACATAAAACCCCAGCGGCCTCGCGGCCTAACGGCCAAACGACTTTAATTCATTTTCTAACGAAAATATGGTAAATTCACTTTATTAAATTTCGCTCATTTTTCGAATAAAATATCACAAAACTACATTTTCGTTATAACAAAATTGATTCTTCTTCAAAATAACACCCTGGCGGCCTAGCGACCTAGCGGCCTAGCGGCCAAACGACCAAACATTTTCTTTTTACGAAAATATGGTATATTCAACTTATAACATGACAAAGAAATCATTGGATTGAAACATAAGACGAAAACGGCGTTGCCTATTTCTCTATAAGGAAGACAAGGTCAAATGTGTTACAAAAATGTATGCGGTTTCTAAGTAAACATTTGCCAAAGTGATAGTACCATATATATTTTTGTATTAAACTTAGAGATAATATGTATGGCCTCTTAAAGCTGTTTTAATATTTAGTCCAACACATTTTACCTTATTTTATAATTTATAAGTTATTTTTTCGATTCAGCAGTACATCTTCATAACATTAATTGCCATAAGCAGTGGGAATATATTTTATGTCCTAGGAGCAGTTTGATTATTATATATGAATTGCGATTTCATGAATTCTCTTTACAGTCAGATATCAACAGATTCAGACGAAAGATGAATGCCTATCGGGGAACCTACTGTAGTTGTAAAGTCTACATGCGTATGAAGAACACGGAAGCAATTTTCAATTTTTGTGATGCATTTGTTTGTACCTGTTCTTCTCGATTAAGGAAAAAAAGCCATGTTGTTGTCCGTCTTGTTCTTTTTATATATTTTCATATTTAAAGGGTCGTTAAGTTTTGCGATTCGTGTAAACTATCACATAACATATTGTTAAGAATATGCAGAGAGTAATGCTATATTTTAGACGTGATGACAATCCGCTTACTTTACACTTGTTCCCTGTCTTCTAGTACCGAAGAAAATATAATACAAAAATACTTCTGCGGGAAGTAAATAGAAGTATCGCCTGTACTGCAACCGTATCTTTGGATGTATGAATAACGAGCTATTAAGCATTAAAACTGTTAAAATACATTTATTAAAACACAGAAATATTCTATCGAAATTTACCATTATACAACATTATCCCTCGCTCGACTGAAACAAGAGACTTCACAATTGAAACATTGCGATTTAACAACACCTTCTTTTTACTGTCTGACCATGTGTTCAGACAAGCATGACATACATCCTTCAGAACGCTGTTAGTATTACCCGAGCCAGGGGATTTCCTTGTCTCACGACTACTCGAAACATAAGAAGGCCTTGCACGGGCACCGATCCGCCAGCGTTTCGTTTAGGTTTTGTTTTAGTTTCTGGCCAAAAATCATTGACAACTAACGGGATTTCTGACTTTACTTAAGAAACAAGGGATGTCTGGCAGTGAATGTCTTCTAAAAGCAATTTTATGGATATATCCAAATACCTATTTATAAATAGCAAAATTGTTAAATGGTATCAATCACTATTGATGAAATTTAAAACAAAACTATGGCCCTTGTTGGACTTTAAAATGCACAATTCTAACAAACATTTTCTTTAGAGATTTATCAACTGACTGCGCACGTAAGTATTGAGTGATATTAAACACTCAAGTTAGAAAACTGTTGTTTGACTGAGACATCTCAGTTACCGCTTATGAGAATGATTAGACATATCAAAGTAACACTTACGGATATACAATGTATAATAATCACGTTTGGATGATTATAAAGTTGAGTGAAGAGCGTGTTAGGGGTATACAAGAATCGAGTTAGACAACTGTTAATTAAATTTAAATAAATTTATTGGCCTTGCTTTGCATGCAGAACTGTAACGGAAAGGTATGTCTATAAAACTTGGGAAGATATAGGTTTGATACTCGTGAGTCGCACAACAGGTTGCCTCTTAACGTTTTCATGTATTTCCGGTAAATTACCTCTTATCTATGGTCTTTCAACTTCCGACTTAAAGTTGTGCATGCAACTAAGTCTTGCTTTCATCAAAACTAAGGCAATTCTCACTTGTCCTCGTGTTAAATGTAACTTGACATGTTTCAGCATTGTAAATTATAAGATTTTTCTATGAAACAAGAGCTGAAACTCACAAGTGACAAATGCCCCGAAAGAGGTGTTTCACAGTCTATGTCCTCTACATGGGCTCAATAATTATGCCATGTAATTTTTAAATTCTTCCATGCATGCCAGAGTTACCACGCATACAGTATTTCATTACTTTTAAACACTAAGTATGACCTTGAGCTTTGAGATAGTGATATGGGTCTTGCACGCGACACATCGTCTTGATGTGCTCAACATTCATGCCACGTTATTTTAAAATCATTCCATGCATGATATAGTTACAGTCCGGACACGAATGTGTGCATATATAGTGGATTCCGTTACCTTCAAACCCTTAAGTGTGACCTTAACCTTTGAGGTAGGTCTTGCACGCGACACGCCTTATTGATGAGCTGAACAGTTGTGCGGAGTTGTTTCAAAACCTTGCAATGCATGACAAAGTTACAGCCCGGTTAGCGTGCTACACAGTTGTGATGTTAATGACCCCAGTGTATTTGATTTTGGTCAGAGGGATGTAGGCCTAAAGTAATAGTTAACGTGGTTCAATTCTGAAAGCCTGTGAGTGCACTGCAAAGACAATATTAAAAATATTTAAACGATTCCAGAATTGTTACAATCTTAGGGGCTCAATTACATACTTTTTTCACGGAATTGAAAAATACTGCCTTGATAGTTAAGAGTACTTCCTGCTTTATGAGCATTTGGAATACTTTGGAATTTATAGTTGCGCATATTTTGCACTGTGGTACTGTAGTAGAGTGTCTGCTTTGAGATTAAGAGGTCCTGGTTTTAATACCAATGGGAGTCATATTCTATCCGTTTTTAAGTAGGACACTTCTGAACTTAAGCAAAAACTTTTGTTTCTTCACTCGTTATCTTTCAATCCACGTGTATCATATTTCATACAGAAAGTATTCTTTTTGTACTTATTCGGAATATGCATCTATTTCTATTTTTTTTTTTTTTTAGAATTAGAACATATCTTTATTCAGGACTCTAAACATGTGTGTTTATATCTCAGAATGAGCAATATTGAATAAATTGAATATACTATATATTCGCTTAAAAACAAAGATGGCAAGTCGCTTGCCCGCCAGGCCGTTGGGTGTAATGTTGATAAAGTAATCTATTTTCTTATAATGAAATGGTATTTTCTAATATTTTTTAATCGCAGAATCAGCAATATTGGATAAATTGATTTTACCATTTTTTTCATTAAAAAACATAGATGCTAGATCGCCATGTTTCAATAAATTCAATAAATTGATTATAACATATTTTCGTTTAGAAAAAAAGAAACTTATTAGCTTAGTCGCTATGTCACCAGGCTGCTAGGCACTGGGGTATTACGTTGATGAAGAATTTTGTTCTTATAATGAAATAACATTTTCTAATATCTGGTATCGCAGAAGATGAGCAATATTGAATAAATCGAATATTCCATATACTCGTTCAGATAACATCTAATCTATTTTGTTATAACGAAATTGTGTTTTTAATATTTTTATCGCAGAATGAGCGACAATGAATAAGATGATGATACCCTATTTTCGTTTAAAAAACAAAGATGCTAAGTCGTTTAGCCACCAGGCCGCTGGGGTGTTATATTGATTAAGAAATCAATTTTCTTGTAACGAAATCGTGTTTTTAATACTTTTATCTCAGAAAAAGAGCGACATTGAAAAAAGCATTTTAAAGAGTTATGGTCGCTTACTGTATCTGTATGTCTACAGGTTGCACCGTATTAACCGTAAATAAGGATGTTGGACAATAAGCACATCTAACAAACAAACTTAAAAGCTAGGCCGCCAGACCGCCAGGCTGCTAGGCCGCTGGGGTGTTATGTTTAAGAAGAAACATCTTCTTATAACGTACTTTTTGCTATTTTATTGCAGAATGAGCGACATTTAAATAAGTGAATATACCATATTTTCTTTAAAAAAATTGTTTAATCGTTTGGCCGCTAGGCCACTGTGGTTTTATGTTGATGAATAAATAAATTTTCGTATAACGAAAATGTATTTTTGCAATATGAGCGACATTGAATAAAACAATCATACCATATTTTCGTTTGAAAAAAGAACAAAGAAGCTATGTTGCTTGGCCGCTAGGCCGCCGGGGTGTTATGTAGATTAAGAAAAAATATTTATAACGTACTTTTTGATATTTAATGATCTCAGAATGAGCGACATTGAATAAAGTTAATATACCATATTTTCGTTTAAAAAGGATGTTTGGCCGCTAGGCCGCTGGGGTTTTATGTTGATGAAGAAATCAATTTTCTTATAACGAAATTGTATTTTTGTGATATTTTTATCGCAGAATGAGCGTCATTGAATAAAGCTAATATACCTTATTTTCGTTAAAAAAATAGGTTTAGTCGTTTGGCCGCTAGGCCGCCAGGCCACTAGGCCGCTGGGGTGTTACTTTGAAGAAAAACTCAATTTTCTTATAACGAAATTGTATTTTTGGTGATATTTTTATCGCAGAATAAAGCTAATATATCATAACTTTAACAAAAAAGAAGATGTTTGATTTGGCCGCTAGGCCGCTATGCCGCCAAGCCGCCAGGTCGATGGGATGTTTTTTTTAAGAAGAAATCAATTTTCTTATAACGAAATTGTATTTCTGTGATATTTTGATATTTTTTTTCGTAGAATGAGCGACATTGAATAAAGCTAATATACCATATTTTCGTTAAAAAAAGATGTTTAATCGTTTGGCCGCTTGGCCGCTAGGCCGCCAGGCCGCTGGGGTGTAATTTTGAAGAAAAAATCTATTTTCTTATAACGAAATTGTATTTCTGTGATATTTTTTATCGTAGCATGAGCGACATTGAATAAAGCTTATATACCATATTTTCGTTTAAAAAAGATGTTTAATCGTTTGGCCGCCAGGCCGCTGGGGTGTTATTTTGAAGAAAAAATCTATTTTCTTATAACGAAATTGTATTTCTGTGATATTTTTTATCGTAGAATGAGCGACATTGAATAAAGCTAATATACCATATTTTCGTTAAAAAAAGATGTTTAGTCGTTTGGCCGCTAGGCCGCCAGGCCGCCAGGCCGCTGGGGTGTTATTTTGAAGAAGAAATCCATTTTCTTATAACGAAATTGTATTTCTGTGATATTTTTTATCGTAGAATGAGCGACATTGAATAACGCTAATATACCATATTTTCGTTAAAAAAAGATGTTTAGTCGTTTGGCCGCCAGGCCGCTAGGCCGCTAGGCCGCCAGGCCGCTGGGGTGTTATTTTGAAGAAGAAATCAATTTTCTTATAACGAAATTGTATTTCTGTGATATGTTTTATCGTAGAATGAGCGATATTGAATAACGCTAATATACCATATTTTCGTTAAAAAAAGATGTTTAGTCGTTTGGCCGCTAGGCCGCCAGGCCGCCAAGCCGCTGGGGTGTTATTTTGAAGAAGAAATCAATTTTCTTATAACGAAATTGTATTTCTGTGATATTTTTTATCGTAGAATGAGCGACATTGAATAAAGCTAATATACCATATTTTCGTTAAAAAAAGATGTTTAGTCGTTTGGCCGCTAGGCCGCCAGGCCGCCAGGCCGCTAGGCCGCCAGGCCGCTGGGGTGTTATTTTGAAGAAGAAATCAATTTTCTTATAACGAAATTGTATTTCTGTGATATTTTTTATCGTAGAATGAGCGACATTGAATAAAGCTAATATACCATATTTTCGTTAAAAAAAGATGTTTAGTCGTTTGGCCGCAAGGCCGCTACGCCGCCAGGTCGCTGGGGTGTTGTTTTAAAGAAGAAATTAATTTTCTTATAATGAAATTGTATTTCTGTGATATTTTGATATTTTTTTTCGTAGAATGAGCGACATTGAATAAAGCTAATATACCATATTTTCGTTAAAAAAAGATGTTTAATCGTTTGGCCGCTTGGCCGCTAGGCCGCCAGGCCGCTGGGGTGTAATTTTGAAGAAAAAATCTATTTTCTTATAACGAAATTGTATTTCTGTGATATTTTTTATCGTAGAATGAGCGACATTGAATAAAGCTTATATACCATATTTTCGTTAAAAAAAGATGTTTAGTCGTTTGGCCGCCAGGCCGCTAGGCCGCTAGGCCGCCAGGCCGCTGGGGTGTTATTTTGAAGAAGAAATCAATTTTCTTATAACGAAATTGTATTTCTGTGATATGTTTTATCGTAGAATGAGCGCTAATATTGAATAAAGCTAATATACCATATTTTCGTTAAAAAAAGATGTTTAGTCGTTTGGCCGCTAGGCCGCCAGGCCGCCAAGCCGCTGGGGTGTTATTTTGAAGAAGAAATCAATTTTCTTATAACGAAATTGTATTTCTGTGATATTTTTTATCGTAGAATGAGCGACATTGAATAAAGCTAATATACCATATTTTCGTTAAAAAAAGATGTTTAGTCGTTTGGCCGCTAGGCCGCCAGGCCGCCAGGTCGCCAGGCCGCTAGGCCGCTAGGCCGCCAGGCCGCTGGGGTGTTATTTTGAAGAAGAAATCAATTTTCTTATAACGAAATTGTATTTCTGTGATATTTTTTATCGTAGAATGAGCGACATTGAATAAAGCTAATATACCATATTTTCGTTAAAAAAAGATGTTTAGTCGTTTGGCCGCAAGGCCGCTACGCCGCCAGTCCGCTGGGGTGTTGTTTTAAAGAAGAAATTAATTTTCTTATAATGAAATTGTATTTCTGTGATATTTTGATATTTTTTTTCGTAGAATGAGCGACATTGAATAAAGCTTATATACCATATTTTCGTTAAAAAAAGATGTTTAATCGTTTGGCCGCTTGGCCGCTAGGCCGCCAGGCCGCTGGGGTGTAATTTTGAAGAAAAAATCTATTTTCTTATAACGAAATTGTATTTCTGTGATATTTTTTATCGTAGAATGAGCGACATTGAATAAAGCTTATATACCATATTTTCGTTAAAAAAAGATGTTTAATCGTTTGGCCACCAGGCCGCTGGGGTGTTATTTTGAAGAAAAAAACTATTTTCTTATAACGAAATTGTATTTCTGTGATATTTTTTATCGTAGAATGAGCGACATTGAATAAAGCTTATATACCATATTTTCTTTAAAAAAGATGTTTAATCGTTTGGCCGCGAGGCCGCTGGGGTGTTATTTTGAAGAAGAAATCAATTTTCTTATAACGAAATTGTATTTCTGTGATATTTTTTATCGTAGAATGAGCGACATTGAATAAAGCTTATATACCATATTTTCTTAAAAAAAGTTGTTTAATCGTTCGGCCGCCAGGCCGCTGGGGTGTTATTTTGAAGAAAAAATCTATTTTCTTATAACGAAATTGTATTTCTGTGATATTTTTTATCGTAGAATGAGCGATGGGATGTTTTTTTTTAAGAAGAAATCAATTTTCTTATAATGAAATTGTATTTCTGTGATATTTTGATATTTTTTTTCGTAGAATGAGCGACATTGAATAAAGCTTATATACCATATTTTCTTAAAAAAAGATGTTTAATCGTTTGGCCGCCAGGCCGCTGGGGTGTTATTTTGAAGAAGAAATCAATTTTCTTATAACGAAATTGTATTTCTGTGATATTTTTTATCGTAGAATGAGCGACGTTGAATAAAGCTTATATACCATATTTTCTTTAAAAAATGATGTTTAATCGTTTGGCCGCCAGGCCGCTGGGGTGTTATTTTGAAGAAGAAATCAATTTTCTTATAACGAAATTGTATTTCTGTGATATTTTTTATCGTAGAATGAGCGACATTGAATAAAGCTTATATACCATATTTTCTTAAAAAAAGATGTTTAATCGTTTGGCCGCCAGGCCGCTGGGGTGTTATTTTGAAGAAGAAATCAATTTTCTTATAACGCCAGGCCGCTAGGCCGCCAGCTTCACGCCGCTAGGCCGCCAGGCCGCTAACTTCACTCCGCTAGGCCGCCAACTTCACGGACATGGCCTGGCGGCCTAATGAAAAATTTTTTTTCAACGAAAATATGGTATATTCACTTTATTCACTGTCGCTCATTCTGCGATAAAAATATAAAAAAATACGATTTCGTTATAAGAAAATATATTTCTTCATCAACCTAACACCCCAGCGGCCTAGCAGCCAAACGACTAAACATCTTCTTTCTTTACGAAAATATGGTATATAAGCTTTATTCAATGTCGCTCATTCTGCGATAAAAATATAAAAAAAATACAATTTCGTTGTAAGAAAATTGATTTCCTTATCAACATAAAACCCAAGCGGCCTGGCGGTCCAGCGGTCTAGCAGCCTAGCGGCCTAGCGGCCAGACGACTAAACATCTTTTATTAACGAAACTATGATAATATCACTTTTTTCAATGTCGCTCATTCTGCGATAAAAATATCACAAACATACAATTTCGTTATAAGAAAATTAATTTCTTTATCAACATAAAACCCCTGCGGCCTGGCGGTCTAGCAGCCTAGCGGCCTAGCGGCCAGACGACTAAATATCTTTTTTTAACGAAACTATGATAATATCACTTTTTTCAATGTCGCTCATTCTGCGATAAAGATATCACAAAAATACAATTTCGTTATAAGACAATTGATATCTTCAACAACATAAAACCCCAGCGGCCTGGCGGCCTAGCGAACAAATATGGTATATTCACTTTATTCAATGTCGCTCATTCTGCGATAAAAATATCAAAAAGTACGATTTCGTTAAAAGAAAACATATGTCTTCATCAACATAACACCCCAGCGGCCTAGCGGCCGAGCGACATAGCATCTGGGTTTTTTTTTAACGAAACTATGGTATGTTCATTTTATTCTAATGTCGCTCATTCTGCGATAAAAATATCACAAAAATACAATTTCGTTATAAGAAAATTGATTTCTTCATCAACATAAAACTCCAGCGGCCTAGCGGCCACACGACTAAACATCTTTTTTTTAAACGAAAATATGGTATATTCACATTATTCAATGTCGCTCATTCTGAGATAAAAATATCAAAAATTCTAATATGCCTACGGTATATTTCTATAGTCAATTCGAGTGCATTAATATGATTAAAGCACTCGGAAAAATAGGCGGAGTTTCGGACATGGAAGTAGCTCCTTCCGACTTTTCTTATTTACTCCCGCGCAAAAATAAAATATAGAAATGGAAATAATATCAGTATACATACATCAGTCGCATGAAAAAGATTTGTTTAAGAACCTAAATATTATTTTTGATTGCGTCAAGTAAGCCTTAGAATACCCTCACCTTGTTTTCCTTAAAAAAGGCCAAGAAATTCAGGATTAACAGTCATACCATGTTTTGATTCCGGAAGACAAAACTATGAATGAAAACGTTTACGTCATCAAACTGACGTCATTACTCCACGTTAAAACGTTGTACAGTTCAAATTAACGGTACGCATTTAAATCGATTGGCTGCTTTGTTAGGTTCTGAATCTGACGTCTTCTGCATAATGTCACTCAGGTATTTCTTTTTTTATATTTTATGTATTAGATGATTAAACTAAAAGAAGTTTGTATAATATAGTTATGTTTGATATCTTGAATGGTTGCCCGAATAGGGGAGTGAATTCCAACAGCTACTATTTATGTTGTTTTTCACATTACCGCCGAACTGAAAAAAGGTCCGTAGTAGTTACGATAGTTTTCAAAAAATCGGCTCACCATCCTTTTTCAAGGTTAATACGGTGCAAGCTTTAGAGAAACAGATACAGTAAGAGACCATAGCTCTTTAAAAATACGATTTCATTATAAGAAAATAGATTTTTTCATCAAGATAACAACCAAGCGGCCTGGCGGCCTAACGGTTTTTCGAAATGTCTTAAGTTATCATACTTTAGAACGAATATTCGAACAAAAAGGGGGAAAGATGGCCCTATATCGCTACCATTGATTATAACACAAGGTCTAGAAGCTTTTTTTACCAAGGCAGGGTCCTCATCTTCACAATATTCATAGAGAAACACTATAATGATGCTACATTCAAATTATCTATGTTCTATGTTTCTAGGCAGGAGTTTTAGAATATATTTGGGTTAAAGATGAAGTCTCTTTATATCATCACAAATCAGCACGTACTGATACATTGACATACTGTACGCGAACACTCTCACGTTTAGCGCGGGGTACAATGAAAGTATATGTCAGGTGTATATTTCCGGCTGCCCGTTAATATCAATGTCTATTTACGGGTCATTGACAAATCAAGGTATAGACCCGTATAGATAAACAGTTTCAAGTTTCAAGTTTATTGGCAATCAGCATAGGAAATGCCTTTGGCCATATATACATACAATTATGGCGAAGACAAACAAATAAATACATATATCAACATACATATATCAACACTACAACAAACATATAGGTGACAAATATATACAAACTTCAAGAATTAAATAAGTTTTCCAGAGTATTCTTTCTTAGTTAAAATGCATCTTTAATGTATTTTGCTATGTTATATAATTTTTTCTTATTATGTGTTGACATTAAAGAGTTAAACATATTTATGCAGGGCCATGATAAGTTACAATTATACTTAGTTCTGAGAGTTCTATATTTAGTACAACACAACATAAAATGAAACTCAGATTCAACCACTTTTTGGCTGCATAGTTTGCAGAACCTGTTAGCTCTATCAATTCCATTGAAGCGGCCTGTTTCAATTTCTAAATTATGTGAACTCAATCTTAAGCGACTTAAATGTTTTCTGAGATCATCGTTTACAATGACAGTAAGATAGTTCTCAATTACAAAATCTTTTTTAAACTTACAATAATACTCTAGTTTGGTCATAGACTGTAAAGATGCAGACCAATCTTGCTTAAATTGATCATGCAATCGTGTTTTAAACAGAGACAAATATTCATTATTGATATCAAAATTCAATCTTATATGTGTAAAACCAAGATGATCTATTATAGAATTTATACGAGTTGCCGAACCTTTGATATTAGTGTCTATTAGTTCCACGTAAATAGTATGAATTAGAGAAGTAGGATTCTTCATTATTTTCAACCAATATTTTATAGCCTGTTCCTTACATATTACAGATAAAGGAAGCCTTCCAAGTTCTCCGAGAACAGCATAATTCGGGGTTTGTTGTTTAACACCTAAAATATGTTTGCAGAATTTAAAATGTAACTTATCTACTTCTTTATAATTATAGACCCCCCATATCTCAGACCCATATAATAAAATTGGTACTACCATAGTATCAAACAATGATAATTTGGTTTTAACGTCAAATTTGACTTTGTCAAATAATGACATTAAATTATGATAAGCTTTCAGAGCTTGCTCATGGAGAGCCTTTACAGCATAGGGCATATTACCTGTATACATTAACTTGATTCCTAAATAGGTAAAGCAGTCAACTTGTTCAATTTTCTCACCATTTATAAAAAAATCTACATTAGCAGCAGCTGAACGACGTTTTTCACATACACACACTTTGGTTTTACTTACATTAATTTCTAGACCCCATTTTTCTGAGTACTGATAAATATTATCTAATTGTGACTGTAAACTTAATGCATCCGTCGTAAATAACACAATATCGTCAGCAAATAATATTAGATACATAGCTAGCAGTTCTAGATCTTTATCGGTTAAAGTATTAAAATCTATACATTCAAGAATATCATTTACGAACAGAATAAATAGCAGGGGTGATAATGGCTCCCCTTGTTTCAAACCAATCGAAACATCGAAAAATTCGGACAGCTGCATAGTACTAGACATTTTAACACACGATTTGACATAATTATATATACATTTCATCATACTGATCATTTTACAACTTATACCGCTTTCTATTAGTTTGACCCATAGAGCATCTCTATTAATTGAATCGAAAGCCCTCTGATAGTCTATAAAAACACACCAGAGTTTAGACTTTTTGGCCAGAACTTTTTGAATACATGCGTGCAGCAGAAAAATTGCGTCAGCTGTAGAACGGCCATCTCGAAAGCCAAACTGTGAATCGTTAAACACATTATTAGATTCACACCATTTGTTTATACGATTTCTCAAAATAAGAGAGAAAATTTTACTTATAACATTCACTAGAGTAATTCCTCTATAATTTGATGGAACATTTTTATCACCTTTCTTATAAATCAGTATGATAGCTCCCTTCGCCCACGCGCTGGGATACAAACAGTTATCATAAATGTGATTGAAAATTGTACAAAGATAGGGCGATATAAACTCCGAAGAATCTATGAAAAAATCTGCAACATTATTTTCATAATCACTACTTTTATAGCGGTTCAATAATGACAAAGTCTTTTTGACTTCATCGACAGTAATTAATTTGTCAAGTTCATCAATGTATACCCCCTCGTCTCGCGAGGTCGTAAAATCGTTAATGTTAAACTGACCTTTACATTCGTTAGAGACTTTCTCAAAATATGTTTTAAAATCGTCTAAGCTAACAGAATCTTCGGACTTATTTTTATTTCTATATTTATTAATGTATTTCCAGAACTTTCTGGGTGCAGATTTACTCATATTTGATAACTTTATCTTTTCTCTCTGATAAAATATCAATCTGGCCTTACGTTTAGTTTTCACAAAAATATTTCTACTTGTTAGGAAAAGTAGCTTATTTTCATTTGACCTATTACTAATAAAACGACGTTTAGCGACATAAAACTCAGATTTAGCCTTCTTACAAGCAGCATTGAACCATAGTGTTTTTTTCTTCTTTTTAGATTTAGGACTGTTACTAAAAGTTTTACTAAAACATTTAAACGAAATGTCATGAACTGCAGTAGAAAAAACATTCATACATTCATTTATATCGAATTCACCCGATATAAGTTTATCCGTTATATCTTCAAAAACACACGCTTTACTGTAAACTGAGTTTAAAAAGATATCTCTTTGGGTAGAGTCCCAAACAATTTTATCATAGTCAACATAATGTTCATTCGGTGCACTTACATTACATTTCAAGGAAAATATTACAGCACAGTGATCTGAGAATTCATTTTCATCATATACATGTAGGTAATTTACGTTTTTATAGCACTCAATTGGTGATAGTAAATAGTCAACTAGGCTAGATGCAGGCCTGTTTCTATATAACGAGGTAAACGTACACTTTCCGTCTTCTAATCTTCCATTGATAATACACAAATCATTTTCTTTACAAATTGACAACAATTTTGACCCAAAATTGTTAACAGAATTATCATGATTACGTCGTACTGGCAGATTAATCCCTTCCGATATTGTCTGGGGAAGATCAATATAACGGTCTAAATTTAGGTCAGGTGTATAATCCAACATGTCACCCGTGCGCGCATTCAGGTCGCCTGCCAGGTATACATCACCAAGGTCACTATAATGACGAATACAATTATTCAAGTGATCAAAAAAGTCAAACTCGAACAACAATGAGTTAACATTTCTATAAACCTGCGAATCTTCGGGCGGAATATAACAAATGCAAAAATAAGCATCATTATTAGAATTTAAAAACGTTTTGTTTAATTTAAACCAAATAAGACCTTTTTCATCAAAACTAATAAGCTCAATGCATTTTTTCAGGTACTCTTTAAAATAAACGACAACACCGCCACTGTTTCTTTTTGCTTTTCTATTAAACTTTGGTCTTGGACAGCTGAAACATTCAAAGCCGTCAAGTTTGATATTTGAACTACTGGAATGCCAAGTTTCTGTCAAAAGAACTACATCATAGTCAGATATAAAGTTTAGAAAATCCCCATCACAGTAACCTTAGACTGTTGACTTATTCAGAAAAAAAACCGTTTGATAGGAAGGACCTAATATGATTCCGATGACTGTCAAATTAAAGATACATCACATACAACAAAGGCACGAATGACGATATTATTCTGTTTCAGAAAACTACATTACATGACTCCTGTACATTTTTCTGAAGTGGGCACTGTATCTCTTTAATTTATTTGTCACACATTGTTCCTCAGTCTGCAGGCTGCCTGCTGATACTACCGCTAATAGTTAATGGTACACTTGAAAAAAATCATTTTTATAATGCTGTCAATGTTCTGAAAGTACATAAAAAGCCAGAGAGTGATAATGTTTTATCTTAAAGTATGATGGTCACTTTGAACGGTAATATCACTTTAATTCATAACATATTACATATACATGTATGTGCTTTCACAAAGGCAGCAATGTTCACCAACATTGTTTAGCAAATACATATATGTTCCTACATACCTTTCACCAAACATTTGCCAGTGCCATTTTCATATACTTCGCAGGTTTCACCATAAACACATTCATCACATTCGTTTGGTTTCTAAAACGAAAATAAAAGTGTGACGACGCACAATTTCCAATCAATCTACGATTAAGTGAAATACTATTCGAAACCCACTATTCTCTTCATTTTCAAAAATTAATAACTACCGCTTTTACTATTTTTTTTGTTTTATGTTTTTCGGTGTTTTGTCGAAATATCACTGTGACTGTGGATTGTAAGCTGACAAATTCACTGTTCACTCAGTGAAATTATCAAAATCTGTCTATCCCCACTAATGTCAAACAGTATATACACTGAGCGTAATAAATGCCGGGAACCATACGACGATGACATCGTGACGTCGTGTGTACTATATTTTCTGATGATGTTTTCCCGCAATTTTTGACATTTTATTGAAATAGACTCAACAAAAGTAGAGTTTTAAACATAAAATAGACAGAAAAATTGTTTGTATCGATATAATATAACGTTAATTTCACTCGTATCCACTCGGTGAAATTATAACGCGATGCGACATCGAAACCAACAATTACATGTATCTTCTACATATCGATATGAAATCTTTATCAATATTAGTATTTTTATTTAATTTAACACATGCTATATCAGATAATCATTATTTGTTCATTTGTAATTATGTATATGTACCACTCTTCAAAGTTGGAGAAATAAAGATATATATGTTTATTTGGTAGGAGCAATTTTAATAGGTATAATACACTACAAAACCATTATTTCTGCGAAAATAAATAGTACGAATCCGAAAACGTAAAGAATTTTTTTCGTCAAAATTTACGGATTTTGCCGTATAGCGCGTTATCCACGCGGTCAAAGTTGTTTATTTTTTATATTATGTACATTAGGTTTTGCTTTTAAAAATTATCAAAAAAAGGCACGTGTTCACGTTGGATTTTTTGCTAAAAAGTTCTATCAAATGTTAAAATCGCGACGTTGACAAGGACGTTGTACGTCGCCGTTACATTGTGTCATGACAAACACTGAAATAATGATCTTGTGTTTTACGGCGTTATTACCAGTTTAAACTACTTATCCCAATTTGAAACGTGTTAACATTTCCTCTTCAGTGTGAACAAAATGATGAACGACGAAATGTACTCTGTGTCCAAAACCACACTTCGAAACTTCAGATGTTAAGACAAAAATTATGATATGCAGCGTATTTTACATAGTTGTTTAGTTTTTGGAAGTGTCTATGGTCATTTACCGCCCTACCCATTTCTCACGAGTGCTTGAACATAAACGTTCGTATCTCTGGTATTTTTTAACAGATTTAGAAGAATAAAGTTTCATTTCTTATATTACAATTCAGCCTTAACATTTGCTTGTTCATGAAATAAAGTATGTTCGTTGGCAATACACTGAAAAATGTGCCGATTTCAAAGAAAATAACGCTGTATTTTGCCAGCTACTTTTGGACATAATTCACCATTGTACAAAGAATTTTGTCCGGTGACCCTGCCTGAATATATTTTATTTCGCTACAATATAATGGGTGATTCAAATAATGAAAAAATATCGATAGGTTATCGAAGTAGATCTGTCAAAAATATGAAACTCAATTAAATGTTTACATTATTTTCGTGCGCCGAAGCGTAACGTCAACGTCGTTATTTTGATTGTACTACTAGGCGATGGTTGTTTTTTGCAAGCAGATATCATTGAAACAAGCACTAAACCATATTCTTAAGTCATAGCTCGAATGTACATGTATTAAAAATAAGTAACATTATTGTAATGTTCTTATGTTTATTAAATCACTGTGGGCAAACACAATTTCAGTGGTTTCAAAGGAGATGTCATTTTATTATAAGGAAAAAGTGAACGGACGTACGTCGTATTGTAACGTGTGAGATGATAAAAAAGTCTACAGAATAGACCATGTCCCTTTACAGGTGGCTATTAGGGGACTCACAGTTCATTATAGTAGATGCAATAGTTATATCCCTTAGAGTCGTTAATTTCAGCGAATGAAGGATGTTGACAGTGAATTGAACAGCATCAGAAATGTTTCACACAAAGAAATTCACCTCTATGTGTATTCCATAAAAAAAAGAAGCCACTGTGATATATTGCGGGCAATATGTAGAGGAAGAATTTGACACTTTCCCAGATGAAATACGAACCCCACACTTTTACATTTTACCAAAAATACATAAGCATCGTGATCATACTTTACCTATTGGCTATCCTGGTAGGCCCATTGTATCGGCATGTAATTCCCCTACTGATAACATTTCCAAATATTTGGATTATGTCTTAAAGCCCTACATGCAATCCCTTCCCTCTTACGTCTAAGATACGACGGATTTCCTTACAAAAATCAAGAACTGTAACCTGTCTCCCAGTAGCTATTTAGTTACGTTAGACGTGAGTTCATTGTATACCAATATACCTCATACTGATGGCATTGACGCCTGTAAGTTTTTCTTAAGTAAAGATAAAAGTCTGTATAATAGTAAATTATCTATCGATAATGTATGTGCACTTATCGAACTCACACTTAAGAATAACCACTTTCAATTTAATGATGACAACTACCTTCAGATTATGGGGACGGCTATGGGTGCGGCCATGGCTCCGGCCTATGCGTCTTTGTTTATGGGTAAGCTAGAACAATGATTTTCATGATACAATCAAGTTTACTTATGATATTTCGAAAGACCACGTGTCTTTCCTTGATGTAGATATATGTAAGGATTCCGGTAATCACATATCCACAATGGTTCATGTTAAAAATACTAACATTCATCAGTATCTTGAATATTCTTCCTGCCATCCTAAAACTTGTAAGGACGGGATACCCTACAGTCAAGCTAAAAGGTATTGTCGTATTATATCTGATGATTACCAATTTGCCGAATCCTTAGATAAGTTACGTGAATTTTTCAAGATTAGAAATTACTCTGATGACACTATTGACAAGGCGTTTAATAGGGCGCGTACTTTGACACAGGATCAAGCACTGGTTTACAATAATAACCATACACAGACTAAACTTGTGCCGTTTGTTGTAGAATATAACAATTCCCTACCAAATATTGACCGTATTTTACATAAATACTGGGATTTGTTCAAGCTATCACCAAATCCATCGGTCCAACAATTACACTCTTATAAACCAGTCCTGGCCTATAAACGAGGTACAAATTTCAAGGATTTTTTAGTTAGTTCAAAATATACGTCTGCACCCCTTACCCCCGTCAACGCCCGTTCAAGTCGATGCAATAGGCCCAGGTGTACACACTGCACTAGAATTATTCAAACTGATGAATTTATCAGTTCATGCAATATGTCTAAGTTTAAACTTAGAGTTAATACAGATTGTGCATCTACAAATGTAATTTATCTCATAACATGCAAAAAATGTAAAATACAATATGTGGGCCAAACACGACAACAAGTTTCGAGACGGATGAACAGTCATAAATTTGATATAAATAATTTCAGCGATCCGGCATTTGCTAGTAATGTTGCTACCCATTTTAATAGCTTTGATCATAATATGGATGACTTTAGCTTTTTACCAGTTGATGTTGTTAAAAACGATTTGGACAGACTGATGCGCGAGACTTACTGGATCCATACTTTAAATACAACTTGGCCCAGTGGTATGAACAGTAGCGTATTATTTGATGTGTGAACTGAACATATCTTATATTCATTAGTAATGGTTTTTCATATGGACATATTGGGTTTTATATTTATTTATCGTGTATTGAATAAATACATTTCTGTTTAATAAAGCCCGCCGCATCAGTCTGATCCATATCTATATTATAAACATTACGTTGTTTTTCATCACGCTTACGTTCGCGTCCTTTTTAACGGACGTGACGTCTTTTTGTTTTGTATACTGTATGTTGTATATTTTCTGACGAAGACATAAAGTCGAAACATGTAAATTGAAAACTTCGTGTTGTCTTGATTTTATTTATTCTTGAAAAGAACGAAATTACAAGGCTTGAACATCGAATGGTGTGATGTTTTATCTTGCTACAGCAGCTTACGTCAGTTACAATGTATTATTAGTTCATGAAATGAAACAACTGGAATATTAACATTACCACCGAACAATACCTATGTGCATGTACCACCTGATAACAGCTCCTTTCGAATGTTCGGTGCGCATCAACGAATACAGCTCCCCTTATCAAATGGGAGCTGTATTCGGGGTTCTTGTACCTTTTTTTTCGAATAGAGCGCCCCAGTGTCCCGATGCATCAAAGACGTATCATTTGTTTATACAAATACGCGGCGAAGAATTTATTATAGAATAACAAAGATTTATACTGCAATTCAGGATGCAGTTCTTAGCCCTGGGATGTCTGTCTTTTTGTCCGCACATGTTGGGCGGACAGTTGAATGAAAATTTGAACTTTAATAACCTTTTTGCAGATATTGGAGAATCATTTTCTTTCAATAAACCTTCATTGTTTTTATATGACTATAGCACATAAGGCAAAATAAATGTTGACAAACTGAAGCTCATACACGTCAGGTTTAACTACGGCCTGACAGACGGACGGATAAGACAACAGACAGGGTAGGACAACAGACAGATGGTGGGACAAATAGACGGACGGAATAGATGTAACATGCAGTATATTGCACATGTGTTAGATGTTTTTAGGCAATTAAAAATCCTAATTTCTATCTGTGGACATTTTTAACACAGGCATCATTGTCCTTTATATATTCTAATAAAGCAAACATGGGGAGCTGTATTCGATTTTGCATATGCTTTGCTTCGAATACAGCTTCGCTATACCGAAGGGAGCTATATTCGTTAATGTGCACCGAATACAGCTCCCCGGGGAGCTATATTCGAAAGGAGCTGTATCCGGTGTTACATACCTATACCGAAATTCTGTGCATTTAAAATGCATAAACGAAATCAAATACTATTTCACTTGTCAACATATCAAATTTATATTATTCCCTCAAAGCATTATTTTTTAAATAGTTTGTGTTAGCTTCCCTTCAAACCTAACTATCTTGCCTCGCCGGTCATCAAACATTCATGACGCTGTGCATACAAGCACTGAGACGACTGGTGCGGCGATTGTTTCTAAAAAGTGTTACATGTAATGTACCATACCATAAACATCTGCCGTATGCTTTTAAAAGCAAATTGACAAATAGTTTATGATTTCATACTGTCATTTACAATCCTATCAGGGGACATATTACATTATTTTTAATTTAATGTCATTTTATGTAATTCGGTATTGTTATTTTATGTAATTCGGTATTGTAACTTTCTGTAATTCTGACTATCATCTCAGCTTTTATGTTGTCAGGTATAAATATTAACAGCTATTTTGTCTGTAAGTTTTTTTTTCATGTATATCAAAAGTTTTGAAAAATTTATTGCATTAGATTTTCTCTTCATATATTGAATGTGTCAATGCAATGAGAGAGCTGCAATAGGAGTGGAGCTTGCAAAATGTTTATACGGGGATATTAACATTATTATTATTCTGCTATTCGCGCCATGCACATAAGCATAAGCCAACTGCCGTACTGCCGTGTCTTTGTTAGCCCGCTTGAGACAAAGACGTACATCTCTGTTTATGAGACAAGCTTAAGACAATTACATAATTGGATCTTTTGCAACCTTAGAGAAAGTAATCTATACAAATGTAACAGAAGCCTATCAATTGCCAGCTGCTGGCAAATAATTCTGCCCTTGCGACCAAAATAAAGTCAGCAGTTAATCAGTTAATTTTCACCGGTCATTGTTTGATCAGTGAACATTAAAGTGATACATGTATTACCGTTCAAAGTGGTCATCAAAATTTACATAACACATTAATCAGTGATATTTACTCCTAGAATAATTAACATTGCCATAGTTATAACCCAAAAAATAACAATCTGAATAACAGTTTCATTCACATTGGATATAGGGGAAATCTGTAAAAATCCTTTTTGACTATCCTAGTCCAAAAAACAATCCACCCTTTCGGTTATGTACTAGTATATCTTAACTTGTATTTGTCAATAAAAGAAATAACTTGGTAAAACTTATTTTTTATATGTTTTTAAAGCATCCACTATGTTTTTAGTATCATTCTTAACTATAAACCATTATGACCATTTTGAAGGGTAATATAACTTTAAAGAAAAATGACACGACCGAGAAGTATACTTGGTTTAAAAGGGACCCGACGATCGGACCACTAACGACGGCATTATTTTGAAGAAAATTGAAAATTTCTTGAAACTTTATATCGGATTCCATTTTTTTAAGAGGGTAAAAGATAATCTGTGCACATGTTCCTGCGCCTATCTTTGTACTGACATCTTATTTCTCCCTTTACTTTATGCCGCATGCCGCTTGAAACTACTGTAAATCTTCATAGCCGTCACGTGATGTACAAGAATGTTGCTTTCAAACGTAAAGGCCACATGCAAGTATCCAAGTTCAATTCGAGGAAGGCTGATAACTTTTACAGTGTATGGACGCGAGTACAAAAGTTGAGACAAGACAAAACAGCTTTACTTTCAAAAAAAAAAGATTTTGTTTTAATATAACTTCCGGAACGCTGTGTGATTACATTTTAAAGTCATGCACATCCTTTTTAGCCCTTCTGAAGCAAAACTATACTAGAGTGGTTCTTGGTTTGCACTAAAATCATGTACCGTAACTCACCTGTTGTTTCACGTAATATCCGTCATTTATGAAACTGTGAAGCAACAATTTTCTTTTTGACAATCTTTTGCAAAAAAGTTACTTCGATGACATATCGATTTTATTTGATGATTTGAATCGTCTACTATATGGTATAAATATGTAAAAAAAATACGAATGGGGTCACCGTAAAATGGTAAAATGTGTCCAGTGGTAGCTGACAAAATACTACGTTCTTTACGTCAAAATTGTTACATTATACTGCCTTTTGTCAACAATTATTAATTTTTTTACATAATCATGCACAATATGTTTAGTTTTAGTCATTACATAAGAAATTAAACTTTAATCATTCAAATTCGTTTATAAATACCAGAGCTACAAACATTTATGTTCTAGCACCCGTGGAAAATAGGTAGACCGCACAGTCGTGACGTCAACGTCTCGTGCACGTCTTCCTTTCAACTAGCACCGCGTTAAAGCAGATGAATTATAGATTGCATATGCCAAATATGACAGTTTTCTGAGAAGGTCGACAAATTCGGAAGTAAGGTGTGGAGTTACCTTAAACAAGCCTTTATGAAATGATGTTATGAAATACATAGTGAACATCATACTAACCGGATTCACCTAGGTTCTTTGTCAAATCAATAACCATTGTCAAACGTATTCGATTAGGTTAATTCGCGACTTGAGGCATGTTTTTGGTTAGTTTCATAAAAAAATTTAGTTTGAGTACAAATATATTATCCGTAGCTTAATGAGTGGC